>CM053626.1:77838734-77873440 GCA_028646595.1 Phalanger gymnotis
CCAGGTGGGCCTGGAGCCAGAAGCAACTGCAGCTGCAGTTCTATAGCTGTGCCACCTCTGCTGCCCCTGGGGTTGTGGCCAAACCTGACCTCTTTTCACTCTGTCCCCACAGTTTTTCCCCACTAACCTTCTCTGTTGTCTTTGGTGTTTGTGGGTCAAGAATTCTGGTAACTGCCACAGCTCACTGATTCAGAGCACTAGGACCTGTTCCACCCGGCTCCTGATCCCGTTGGTCTGGGCGCAGCCCATGCTAGGCTTTGCTCCACTCCACTCCCAGCTCTGTGCTCAATAAACCTTACCCCACGACCATCCAGGCTGTCCTGGGCTGGAGCCCTGCTTCCCTCTGCTATTTTGTAGGTTCTGCAGTTCTAGAGTTTGTTCAGAGCCATTTTTATCGGTGTTTGGAGGGTCCTGGGGGAGAGCCCTAGGCAAGTGTCTTCTTTCCAGCTGTCATCTTGGCTCTGCCCCACCCCCATTGCCAACTAGAGGTATTCTTACCAGAGGATGTTACATAGTGATTCCTTCTAATATCTTGTATTAGTCTAGTTGCAGGTTGATACCTTTAAGAGTGTCTAGACATCCTTGTTTTCTTTACTTGGCCAAAGGGTCATGACTAGCACCAATATGGCTATGCAGTCTGGCCTATTAGATAGAGTCAAAAGATATATCTTTTTTCTGGGTATGGTGCAGTTGAGCAGCCATGTGTGACTAATGTTGAGGTATCTGAATGATGTTCATTAAAATTAGCCCTCATACATTTCCATTATTCCGTATTAATCATTTCAGAAAAACCTATCTACTGTTAGAGGTTCAATGGTCCCTCCTAGGGCTCCCCTAGGTAATTTGTAATGCACTGAATAGTTTTCTTTAAGATCTTTTAAACAAATCAATTGCCTATGCCCTGTTCTGCATTATTGTTCATTTGGGGGAAAAAAAGATTAAATGTTTCATACTCTTCTGGGTAAAGTGTGATGACAAATCTAATGAATGCAGTTCCCCTTCCTAAACCAGCTCTGCAAAAAAGAAAAAAAAAATCATTGGTGCCAGAGAAATGAGAACTTACTGTTTAAAATAAAAGTTAAATTGGCAAAAAAGTTGTATTGCTAAGAAACTTTTTTTCCTCAGCCTAATTTAATCATGAAAAACATCAATCTCTCTTCCATTCTTTCAACACCCCCCCCACCTCACCCCACCCCCAGAAACATGTTTCTTGAAAAGCACTTCTCCCTGTTTCCTTTTCACTAAAAAAATCACTCCTGCTACCTTCCAGGAAGGGAAGAAAAATGATATCAGTCCTTCATCTTCTCTATAATATGTGCCATGTTACCGCTTGGCTGCTGTACAGCATCCTGGCAGCTCTGACACATTGAATCTACAGCCAGCCAACAATCCCCAAGTGGAAGTGAGTAGCAATGGTGAGGAAAGAGAAGGAGAGGAATCGCTTTTCATCTCGGGCTTTTTTTTTTCTTTTCTAAACACACACTAAGGTAACCTGGCTTGCAGATAGTTTTGTTAACATTATTTAATCGTGTTAAGGCAAACCACTTTCAGATCCAATTTAGTACAACTCTACTAACCTTCTGGGATGGGATTTAGCCAGTCATTCAGACCAAGCTCATCAGCAGGGTGCAAGCATAGTTTCATTAAGTGCTTGATACCACCTGGAATCCTGGGGAAACAAACCATACTCCGTACTTTGAAATGGAATTATGCTGTATGCATGAGGCTTATTGACATCCCAGATTCCTAGGAAAGGACATGTGAGAACGGATAGCTCTTGCCCTGCTCTAAATTTGCCCTAGGTATAAAAGGGAAGTGAGACCATCTTAAAAATATTTTATTTTTAATAGTCTTCTGATAATGGTTTATCATCCTTGTCATTCCTATTTCCTTTTTTGTGACTGGCTCAGGAATGCGTTTTATTGTTGTTTCCTCTTATTTTAATTGCTGCTCCTGGTGCTCTGGGTCCCCACCTCCCCCCAACACACACACACACACACACACACACACACACACACACACACACACTCTCTCTCTCTCTCTCTCTCTCTCTCTCTCTCTCTCTCTCTCTCGTAAACCAGAACTAAGTGGGAATGCTGCCCTCTAGCGAAGAGTTAGAGTCCGACCTGGGGCATACTTCTGCTTCTCTATGAACACAGCTTAGCCAAGAACAGGTCCAAGAAGATGCTTGGTGCTTTGCCCTATATCTCACAAGTAATGTGTCAGTTCTCATTAGGTGCATAATAAAGTATATTGCAAGGCCTTTTCAGTCAGCAGCCATTTTGACATCATGTGATATCCGAATGAACAGCTGTTGCAAAGAATGAGATTCTTAAGGAAAACAAATATATTCAATCAATGTTCAACAAAAAAAGAAAGAAAAAACATGAAAACTTCAATGGCAGAAAAATAATACTAGAACAATAACGTCTTACATTTAAGCACATTGACCATTCACAGTCCCAATCCCATTGTTGAAGCAGTGACCATTCACAGTCCCAACCCCATGGTTGATTTGAAACTTTCTATTTGTTCTGTTCCTGACCTGGGCCTATTTGCCCCTCATTACATGATCTGATAGCATGTACGCACACACATACACACACGCACACACATACACACACACACACACACACACACACACACACACACACCCCAGCATTCTAGGAGCGATCATCCATTCCCAGCCTCCTCCATAACAGAGAATATAAATGCCCACTTAATACAAATACAGGGTGTTCCTTAAAATCTGGACACATAAGCAAAAAATGCATATTTTCAAGAAATGAAATGAATGAAATTTTTATTTAATTGAATTATTAACAAATAACTTCTTCAATATGATTTCCATTATTTGTGATGCAAATGTTGATGCGCTTTGCAAGATTCAGGTGAACTCAATACAATAACTCCACATTGCCATCAGTTGCCTATGTGTCTAGACTTTAGGAACACCGCATAATATTACAATGATTTCTTTTCCCTGTATACTTGTTTGCCATCTGTATGCTATTCCACAAGTATTTGCCAGACTGAGTGTGGTCATCAATCAATTAATCAATTGACAAGCATTTATTAAGTGCCCATTACGGGGTGGGCATCAGTGATCCTCGGGCTTATTTTCCTTCAGTGATTCTTCCAGGAATATTTTTGTTCCATGCACAAGAAAACAGAGGAAACCTTGCCAGATTTGAATAATAATAGCTTGAATTTATATAATACACTAAGGTTTGCAAAATCACTTCTCAAGCGTTTCATTTTCACAACTCTGGGAGATATGGTGCTATTATTAATCCCCATTGGCAGATAAAGAATTGGGGTTCAGAGAAGTTGTGACTTGCCCAGGGTCACAACTGTAAGAAACAGGATTTAAAGTGAGGCATGCCTCCCTGACTCCAAGGGAAACTCTGTAGTCAGTATGCTGCATGACTTTTTCTATGCAGAACACCTAAAGGGAAGAAAGTTAAAAATTGAAAGTAAAATAGAATCAGGTAGGAAAGATTTCTAAAAGTTAATGACAGAAAATAAAAGGCATCTTTTCCATACAACTTCCCCCACACCCCTGAAAGGCACTTGAATGAATGCAGCAAGATCCAGCTCCACTCTAAAGAAAGCTGTAAGTAGAGCCCCTAACAAAAGGAAACATTAGGGAAGTGAAGGAGGGGGAAGACAGAGGACAAAGAGACCTCACAAATTATCACTACAAAAAGAAATGTGTTAAAAGTTATTTTTAATAGTCATCAGGAGTCGTCATTCTTCTCTTTTCTTTTTAGTTATCTGGTATGAAAATAACACTGGTGAAAGTCAGAACTTTACTGAAGATATCACTGGGTGATAAAAGTGTCCCTTAAAGTATATAAGCTGAGTGTTCATAAATGGGAAGATTTTTTTTTCCGTTGACATAATTTAACTTCAAAAATGCTTTAACGTCATGTCTAATTTATATCCAATTGACAGCCGCTCTCAATAATATAATTCCTTTTGCCCATCCAACTCGTCAACTTGTTAATGATCTATCAAAGCGAAACAAAATGGAGCACACATTAAGGAACTAGTGTTTATGGAACTCAAGTCCTTTTTTTAGAAGGGAAAATCCTTTTGTGATGAGCATAATCACCTGTCCTCTATCAAACTGGTACCTCTCAGTTTTTGCCTATTAATTTTTTCTCAAACCAGAGCACAATGGTACTTAAAATATCTAATTACAGTGTACCCAGTACTTAAGAAACAACTGTGAGGAGAGCAATACGCAACCGTTTTAAGCTTTTTTCTTTATGTCGCAAACATATAAAGGGCTCGAAAGGGAGAAAGGGCCTGACTCCTTTAAGAATACAATCTTGAAGAAGAACTAAAAAGGTCACTGGTAAGAAGAAATTTGAAAGTGTTAGTAGATCCACTTCAGAACCGTATTACACAAAAGGTTCTTGTCCTGTCCAATGTTATATAGTACCAATTAATCCTGAATATTAATTATGAAGGAAGGGAAGCTAGAAGAGAAGCTAGCATAGCAAGAAAAATGAGTAGAAATTGCTGACACTAGAATTGTGGTTATATGGCTCAGTGGTTTGGTAGATAGAGCACTGAACTTGGAGTCAGAAAGATCTGAGTTGAATTTTGGCTGCATACATTCACTATGTTACCCTGAATGTGTCCTTCAATTTATTTTTGCCTCAGTTTCTTATCTCTAAAATAGGATAATAATTGCACCTACTTCCCAAAGTCACTGTGAGGATCCAATGAGATAATATTTTGCAAATCTCAAAGTCCTACTTAAATACTAGTATTTTTATTTTTATTATTATTATTATAATCATCATCATCTCCATTATATAGTTGACCATATCCTGTGCTGAAGCTAATAGTCCTGAGTCAATTTATATATTAGCAAAGATTCCCTTCCCTCCCCCTCATAATTTTGGTTTGGAAACCAAAGAAAGAAGCAAAAACTCAATTCAATTCACAATAAGTATTTATTAAATGTTTAATACATTCCTTGAAAGATATAACAGAAATGACACTGTTCAATGACCCTCTGATCGTAAACATCATGCAAAATAGAATGATCTCAAAATGTATTCATCACTGTGTTGCAGGAGTTTCAGAAGTAAGTCCAAGTTGGAAATTTAAGGATATCTTAGGGTGATATTATTCTAGCTGCTTCAAGACACTGCAGAAACTTCTGGAAGAGACTCATAACCACTCCATAGAGAAACAGGAGGAGGAGAGGGAAATAGATTCAGGAAATTGAAAAGCTTCTTTAATTACCCCAAGCTTCTCCCAGAAAGAAAAGAATATGTTTTTAATACCAACATCTCCTGGTGGTATTATATGGCTATAAGACATGCAATATCACAGCTTATAAAGAACTGAAAATCAGTATCACAAAGAGGGCAGTGGAGAGGTAACTAGTGAGTATGAACAGGATGCAACATACAACTAATAAAAGAACTGTGAAAAAAGTGAAAAATGCCATCAGAAGCATGCATGACAAGAAGAGAAGATGAGCTTATTTCATGGCCTATCATGATAAAGATGAGGATGTTTTGGATGTGAGGTTAACAGTCTCCACCAACAACTCTTCAAATGTGAAAGGCAGAAAGGACTCAATGTCTCAGGTGGTCTTTTTGTGACAACTTCATAGGAAGATTCAGACAAGAGGCAGACAGGTTGGATGGCCATGTCATTAGAGGGAACGTCCAAACCAATAAGATCACAAATTCACTTGAGTATTTGAGTATGTGCTTGGTATCATACCAAGCTCTGGAAATACAGAGCCAAAAATATTCCCTGGCCAGGATATTTATAGGGGGGGAAGTAGGGGACACACATACATATTACAAACATTATAAAAAGTGAATACAAAGGAAGTTCTGAGGAAAAGTAATAGTAACTAGAGGGTTTTGGGAAATGCCTGTGGGAACTATTATGAACTAAGACCTGAAAGGAGCTATATTCTAGGAGGCAAGATTAAAAGGTAGTAGTAGTAGCAGCAGCAGCAGCAGCAGTAGTAGCAGTAACATTGATATAGTCCTTTGTGAAGCCCTTTAAATCTATGATCTCATTTGATCCTCATAACAATCTTGTTGGGTAAGTGCCATTACTTTTCCCATTTTACAGATGTAGAAAGATAGATTAGAGATTAAATAATTCACCCAGAGTCACACAGCAAGTAAGAGTTTGAAGCAGAATTTGAACTCTCCTTTTATCCACGTCAAGCATTCTGTCTGTTACATCACCTAGCTGCCTGGTACATTCCATCTATGGGGAACGGCTCGTACAAAGATGCAGATACAGGAAATGGATAAATATTAAAGTCTCTTGTCAACTATTCCAGGAAGGTTTTGAGACCCTCTGGATAAATAACCATAGTAACAACAGTAATCTGGAATAATAGAAATAACAAGGGGGAAAAAAGGCCAAAATAGAAAGCATCCAGAAAAGGTAGTCTATTGGTATCACATAAGCTTTTCTTTTCTTTGAAATGGGAAAAGTTAAGGCTTAAGATACTACGGGCAACAACTTCAAAGACTAAAGGTATAAGGACTATGTCTTTTAATTCTGGGTATATTAGCCGGCGGTGTGACAAAGAACAAACTCGTCAGCCTCTCAGTACTAAAGTAGGAAAAATAATCTAATTTGCCTTACAGGATAGTTGGAAGAAATAACTAGTAAAACTGACTATTAAGCATTTATAACATAAAAGTGCTATAGAGAGAATAATGGGAAGAATTGTGACTCATCACCAGCAATTATAATTAAATAACAAAATCCTGTACTGAACAGCAACCTATGAAGAGTAACTAGCAGCTGTGGGAAAGACAGGCCAGCTCTCATTTCTTTATATGCACAGCAGAGCAATCAGATCCTATGTGACACTTATTCTTGCTGCTTCTGATAATGATGTTTTCTTAAGCTACTTCAGTCCAATGTGCCAGTTTTTCTAATTATTAACTATTTGTTGAAGCTATAAAAGGTTAAAATTCTATCTCTCTATATATTCCTAAAACTAAGTAACAATGAAGTCCTAGGAAGCTAGATGTAAGAAGCTGATGGGCTTTCAAGAGGCCTATTTGGAGCTCTGAGGCAATTGTGAAGAGCTAGTGGGTTGCAAAGGACAGTGAGTTACGACTAAGGCCAAAATTTTCAATGAATTTCAGTGCAGGCTAGGGAAGTTGAAAGTATGTCACAACTGTATGATAATATCTTCAATACTTAGAAAGTTCATTGAGTTGGATAATAGCTCCACTGAAATAGCTTGCAACAGCTCCATAGATTAGTAGTTCATTTTTATGATGGATTTCAGAGCCCTAAAAAAAAAAAAGATGGAAGACAGCAGGGGGTAGACAATAGATTGTTGAACCTGTAGGTAAGAAGACCTGAGTTTCCCACCTATGACACTTACTAGCTGTGTTATCATGTGGAAATTATTTAACTCCTTTGAGCCTCAATTTCCTCACCTGTGAAATGAGAATAACGATGCCATGCTGCCTGCACTGCAGCCATTATCCTCATCTCCTCACCAAACTCTGTTCCTTAGATACTGGGCTCAGTTAGGTGAGATCATACCTTGTCTTGCTTGGACATAAGAATTCTATGTTACCTCCAGAGCACTCCCACAGCATGCCACCACATGCCCCTGTCTCACTAAAGCCCCTTTTTGTGTCTTGTCTTTCCTCATTAGAAGGTAAGCTCCTTAAGAATAGGAATTTTCTCACTTGCTTATATTTGTATACCCAACTCTTAGCATTAATAAACAAACTATCTATCTATCCATAGAGCTATCCATCTAGTACCTATTTTACAGGGCTCAAATAAGATGATATATGATAACATTTTGTAAATCTTAAAGTGACCTGTTGCAGCTATTGTGGTTATTATCTGAGGTGACTATCAGCCGAGGACCAAATTGATGATAAGCCTTTCTACAGTTACTTGAGATGTTTACTAGAGGCAAATGGTCTTTCACTAGACTTTTCAGTTTGATAGGACCTAGTGGAGCTTCTACTTCACTGAAATCCAGGGTGAACTCTATGCTACAATAAATCCCAGAATAACTGACTCACAGATTTTCATTTGAGAAGGACCATCTATTACGAACGATATTTGAAAGGAATCCCCAACATAATACCCCTGGGAAGTGGCCATCCAGCCTCTGCTGAAAGACCTCACATAAGGGAGAATGAATCATTTCTAAGGGTTACTTATTCCACTTTTAGATAGTCCTAATTCTTAGGAAGTTTTTCCCAACATTAAACCCAAATTGGGCTCTTTGCCATCTCTGTCATTCTCGGTTCTGCCCTCTGGAGCCAAATAAAACAAGTCTAGTCCCTTCTCTACATAACAGAATTTCATATTCTTAAAGATGTGCACTGAGTCTTATCTTCCCCATGGCTGAACATGCCCAGTTTCATATGACATAAACTAAAGGCTCTTCATCATTCCGGTTGTTGTCCTTTGAATGCTTTCCAGTTTATCAAAGTCCTACTAGGCCTATACCCCCAAAGAGGTCAAATGAAGAAGAAAAGGACCAAAAGGTACAAAATATGCATTTTGTAATGTCAAAGACCTGTAAATTAAGGAATTTTTCATAAGGGGAATAGCTGAACAAATTACGGTATGTGAATGTAATGGAACACTAGTTTACTATAAGAAATAATGAAACCATTTCAGAGAAACCTGGGGGAAACTGTATGAACTGATATGGAATGAAGTAGACAAAATCAGGAGAGCAATTTGTATTACAATAATAACATTGTAAAAATGAACAATTCTGAAGACTTAAGAAAAACCTGTAGGTTGTTGAGTCCAGAGGACAGATGATGAAGAATGCTACCTACCTCCTATCAGAGAAGGGATGAAAAAAATATGCAGAATGAGACAAATATTTTTGGTTATGGATTATATGGAGCTTTGTTGTGCTTGATGATGCATATTTATTACAAGAGTTTTGCTTCCTCTATTTTTCTTAGATTTGGAGGGAGGAAGGGAAAAATAAGTTCTTAGTCATTGAAAAAATATATATTTTTTGAAAACTGGTAGAACAAATTGCTTCTGACACGGCTGAATAGAAACAATGAAAGAAAAAAATAATAACAGGCCACTAGAACAAGGGATCTTAACCTTTTTGTGTCATCAACACTATTTGGGAATATGGTGAAATCTATGGGGAACACTTCTCAGAATAATATTTTAAATGAATAAAATAAAATACATAGGATGACAAAGTAAAACAATTATATTGAAAGTTCTATTTTTTTCCTGTACAAGTTTGCTGACCCTCTAAAATCAATCCCCTTCTCTAATAGTAGTGCAGCTCAGCCCATCTAAATGAGTTGTTAATTAATTTGAGGAAGGGAAAATTGTGGTCCTTTGGGCATAGTAGAGGTGACAAGAAACTGTATCAATTCTGTGAGGTCATATTTCTATTCCCACTTCCTCCATATGAGGGAAGAATGAAAAGGGAAAAGGAGCTTATGACAAACCCAGGAGCAGTCAGCATTCACATGATGACATTTGGAAAGCACGCCTTTGCCAGTTTTTATCTATGCCCATGGGAAAGCTGGTGAAACAGCAGGGTCCCAAAGCACTTTTTTTACAGTTACCCTTTGATAACTTCTCATCATATTTCATTCGGAGAAGTGTGATCAAAAGATTGTACGGGAGCCAGAGATAGAATGGGATAAATGTTTACAGCACAAGGAAGAAATTCTCACTAGTTGCTATTTATCATACTCTGTGATACTCTGTGTTTTAGGTAAATCACTTGCCTACAGAGACTGTGAGTCCTTGGATACATAAATTCAAGCAACAACTATTTCTTGTTGTTTTTCGTCTCCACAAAACCATGAACATTCTTATCACTAGGACACTGGCCCAAATTAACTGAAATGGTCAGCACATAAACTAAAGGAAAGATGTAATTCCTTGAGGAGTGAAATGGTTACAGATAGATTTAAAAAAATTACTCCAAAGTTGATGTCAGGCCCCATCCAGAATGACAGAAGGTTAAGTTTGGAAGAGATCTTGGAAACTGTATACTCCAACCCATACTTACATAAGAATTTACATTCTCTGCAACTCCCTGAGTGAAAGGACCTTTAATTCACAGCCATTTATAGTGGCTGCTAGACTTTCTCTTCCTTTTCCAAGGAAAGAAAAGTCAGCCCAGCTCTTGTTCAAATGATTTACCAAGACAAGACTCTTCCCTCCACTATCTCTGAGACCTGACCCTGCAATATTTGCACCGTGGCCCTGGGCTCGGAAGCTGACCCTAGAGCTAATAAACCCTAATTCTGGCTACCGATTCTCAGGTCAAGGTTTTCTTCCTGGCTTTGATCTCTGACTTCTTGAACCACAAGAAGTACTCTCAGTGAAAGACTCAAACGAGTAGCTAAAATGGCCTAATCCTCTCTTGATTAAAATCTATACTGACCAATGGTTTCTAAGAACTGGAGCCTGACAATTCCACTCTTGGGCCCCTCGAATCTATATTGAGTTCTTCCTCTTAACACTTAGGCCTGCGTCTTGTCAGTTTCATGGCCCCAACTCTTGGCTTTCATCCACTTTCCAATGGTTGCTAGTTGACCTAGACCTTCTGGGATTGTTTCAAGGAAAGTACTATGTGAATGTTGAAGTGCTATAAAAATGTGAGTTATTATCACTCAACAGGTGTCAAAGGTAAACTCTTAGTGTTCTGAGAGCAATTCCCTTGAACAAATAACTGATAATAGTTACGGATGCTACTGATAAGAACAGTCCACCTTAGTTCACAGAAAGAAAGGGTGTTCTGTATGCAGTTCCAGGCATAAAATTTGTTTTAAATTCAGAGATGCTATTACATGGAATAAGTTGGTGCCAGTTGTCTTGTGAACAAAGTCATGATTTAATACAGTTTTCTGCAAGCTTTTAGCCATCAACTTCTGAAATGCAAATAAGGATTTTTTCTCCTCTATTACATAAATAGAAAACTTCCTATAAGCCATTTCTAATCTCATTAAATATTTGTGAATTACTTTGTAGGACTAAATGGTAACATAAACAGTACCAAATGTTGAACTTTAAACTTTTGTAGCTCTACAGCTTATTATCTAGTTATAGAATTACCATCAAGCATACAATATCTGTTTATCACTTGACAAATGCTAATGACTTGTGAGAGATCTTCTACATCTCTCCTTAATCTTGGTGTCTTCCATCTGAGATTACTCCCAATTTATCCTGAATGTATCTTGTTTGTACATGGTTGTTTGCATATTGTTTCCCCATTAGCTCATCGAGAGAACAAACTGGGGTGTTTTTTTTTTGCCTTTCTTTATATGTCCACCGCATAACACAGTGACTGACTTGGTAGGAATTTAACACTAGTTAACTGACTGGCTAACAGGATCTCCTGGCTGTAAGATCAGAACTCAATGTTAATTAGGCTTCTGCATTAAAGAGACAATTTACTGTGCAAAGGGCTGGTTTTGGAGATAAAACAGAACTGGGAGGAGGGGGAAGCAGCCAGGTGGTGCAGTGAGTACAGCACCAGCCCTGGAGTCAGGAGGACCTGAGTTCAAATGTGAACTCAGACACTTGACATACTTACTAGCTGTGTAACCTTGGGCAAGTTACTTAACCCAATTGCCCTGCCTTCTCCCCTTGGATATCAGATTCTAATTAGTTGTATGACTGTGAAAAATTCACTTAACTTCTTAGCCTCAATTTTCTCCTCTGTAAAATGAGGAGATGCAGCTTAAGGTAATGGATCTAGAGCAGCCCTCAGAGATTGGGAAACTTGGTTTCTAGTCTTTCCTCTGATACGTCCTTGGACAAGTCACTTAACCACTCAATCCCCAAAGTGGCAGTGCAAGTGCCAATCTGGATTTGTGGAGGGAAATATCTCTCTAGGAGTTCTTTATGTGAAAAAAAGAAGAAAAAGGAGGAAGAGAAGAAGAAAGAAAAAGGAAAAGCATAAACTCCTTTGGTTTTTAAAGCCTTTAACAATTTTGCCCCAACCGATCTTGGTAGTTTCATATATTACACCCCTTCCTGCACTTTACAGTCCAGGCAAACTAATCTTCTCTCTGTTCCTCAAGCATGGTACCTTATCTCTCACCTTCCTTCCTTTGCACTGACTGTCCACTATATCCAGAATGCACTCACTTCTCATTCCTGCCTCATAAAATCCTTCACTTCCTTCAAGATGCAGCTCAATCTCCAACTTCTACGAAAGCCTTTCCTGCTCCCACCAACTACTAAATGTTGCCCTCTAAATTCCATTGTATTTATTTTATATTAATATCAGTCAATATTAGTATAAAACATATCTATTATATCTTATAGTTAATATAATCAATATGATGTAATTGTTATATGTTTAAGAGTGTCTGTGTCTATATGTTTATACATACATATATTCCATATGAATTCATATATAAATATGTCTCCTAACAGAATGTGAGTTCCTTAAAACATTATTCCCTTCTTGCCTTATGTCCTCAGTGCCTAGAAAAGTACCTGGTACATAGTAGGTACTAAATAAAAAAATTGAATGAAGTTGCCAATTTATTAAGAGATGAAAAATGGCTCCAAAAAATTTAACTGGGTTCTTAGAGTTGGGGTATAAACAACTATTTTTTTTCAAAAAGCTGAAAATTTCAACCAGTATGATGATTAGGAGAATCTGTCCAATGACTCATATCAAGCAAATGATGTCTCTATTTATGCCACAGTTAATTGACTCTTATCTGTGTTCCAAGCATAGACTAATCATTCTCCCTAGAGAAGATGAGCAGACTAAAGGAAGACCTTTCCACATTCTAGGTTGCTGGCATCGATGAAGTGTTGCCTTCCAAAAAAAATAGCTTTCAAAAGGGATCTGAGATAGAGGAACAGAGGCTTGATGCTTCTCAGGAGGTTGGAGAGCAGAAGAGTATTACAAAGAAGAGAAAGGAAAGGAAAGGATACACTCAAAAACAGATTTGAGACACTTCCTGAAAAGGAGTTAACTAGATGCTCTGAGGAAGAAGTGGCTACTCATCCTCCAAGAATGGAGAACAATAATGCTGTATAGCAGGCCACAAAAGCAAAATTGTAGTGATTCATGGTTCCCTGCTCAGGAGGAATGACTCAGCCATTTGTTGATCTGATGACTGTGGTGAGGTCTTTTGTCCCCCTGGGGCTGGGGCATGTATCCAAAACATAACAAAGAGCTTACCAAAATGGAAGATAATGAATTACTTCTGGTGATTCCTGTGGGTGTAAATGATTTTGCCAGAAGAATTCTAAAAACAGTATCACAAAGAATTATAAAGTCTTGAGAAAGATATTGAAGATCATAGGGGATCAGGATTTGTTTTCCTCAGTGTTGTTTATTGAAGGCAAGGGATGAATCAAAAACATAAAGGAAATGAATAGTTCACTCAAATGGTAGCATCTTACAAAGAGAATTGAACTTCTGAACTATGGAGTAAATGACAGAGATCACAGCTTGCTGGTCAGCAATAAAGCAAAGACCAGTAGAAATGGAATTAAAAGGTGTCCTGAAAGTCTGACTAAAAGTGATTTAAACTAAGACTATCAAAATCTATAAAGAATAGGATGGAGAGCTTGACCTTGATGTGTAGAAAAATTCTAGGACAAATAATGAAAGAGGTGGTTAGTAACTATCGAGAAAAGGAAATGGTGATTACAAAGAGCTGCAATGGTTTTCTCAAGAGCAGGTCAAATCGGATTAATCTTACTTACTTTTTTGACACATTCTCTAGCCTGGTAGAAGAAAAAAATGTGGGGGTCAGAGCCAAGATGGTGGGTGGAAAGCAGGGACTGGACTAAAACTCTCTCCCCAGACCCTCCAAACACCTACAAAAAATGGCTCTGAACAAATACTAGAACTGCAGAACCCACAAAAAAGCAGGGGGAAGCAGGGCTCCAGCCCAGGACAGCCTGGATGGTGGCTGGTTAAGGTCTATCGCATGGAGCTGGGAGCGCAAGAAAGCAGAGACCAGCATGGGCTGTGCCCCGACCAACCAGACTGGGAGCCGGATGGAACAGGCCCTAGCACCCTGAGTCAGTGAGCTGTGGCAATTAGCAGACTTCTCAACCCACAAACACCAAAGACGATAGAGAAGGTTAGTGGGGAAAAACTGCAGGGACAGAGTGAAAGGAGGTCGGGTTTGGCCACCACCCCAGGGGCAGCAGAGGTGGAGCAGCTATAGAACTACAGCTGCAGTTGCTTCTGGCTCCAGGACCACTGGGTGGGAGGAATTAAGCGGCAGATCAGAGCTGGAGTTCAGAGCCTGCTGAAGATCTGAGTCAGGTCTGGGTTGGTGGTTTTTTGGGGAGGAGGAGCTCTGGTGTGGCAGAGCTTGCTATGTAGAAAAAGCTCTGAAAACAACAGCGTAGCCCCTCAAGCCTGGGACAAAGTACTCTATACTCTACAAGCAGTCATACCCCCAAAAAAACTCAAAGGTCAAGTAGTTGGCTGGGAACATGGCCAGGCAGTGAAAACAGACTCAGATTCAGACTCAGACTTTGGAATCTTTCTTTGGTGACAAAGAAGACAAAAACATATAGCCAGAAAAAGTCAACAAAGTCAAAGAGACTACATCAAAAGCCTTCAAGAAAAACATGAACTGGTATCAGGCCATGGAAGAGCTCAAAAATGATTTGGAAAAGCAAGTTAGAAAAGTATAGAAAAAATTGGGAAGAGAAATGAGAGTGATGTGAGAAAACCATGACAAACAAAGCAATGACTTGCTAGAAACTTCAAAAAATACTGAAGAAAATAATGCCTTAAAAAAAAACTAACTCAAATGGCAAAAGAGCTCCAAAAAGCCAATGAGGAGAAGAATGTCTTGAAAGGCAGAATTACCCAAATGGAAAAGGAGGTCCAAAAGAACACTGAAGAAAATACTACCTTAAAAATTAGATTGGAGCAAATGGAAGCTAGTGACTTTATGAGAAATCAAGATGTTATAAAACAGAACCAAAGGAATGAAAAAATGGAAGACAATGTGAAATATCTCATTGGAAAAACCACTGACCTGGAAAATAGATCCAAGAGAGATAATTTGAAAATTATTGGACTACCTGAAAGCCATGATCAAAAAAAGAGCCTAGATATCATCTTTCGAGAAATTATCAAGGAGAACTGCCCTGATATTCTAGAGCCAGAGGGTAAAATAGAAATCGAAAGAATCCACTGATTGCCTCCTGAAAAAGATCCCAAAAAGAAAACTCCCAGGAATATCGTCACCAAATTCCAGACCTCCCATATCAAGTAGAAAACACTGCAAACAGTCAGAAAGAAATAATTTGAGTATTGTGGAAACACAATCAGGATAACACAAGGTCTAGCAGCTTCTACATTAAGGGATCAAAGGGCTTGGAATAAGATATTCTTGAGGTCAAGGGAGCTAGGATTAAAACCAAGAATCACCTACCCAGCAAAATTGAGTATCATGTTCCAAGGCAAAATATTGATTTTCAATAATATAGAGGACTTTGAAGATTTCTCAGCGAAAAGACCAGAGCTGAATAGAAAATCTGACTTTCAAACACAAGAATCAAGAGAATCATGAAAAGGTAAACGAGAAAGAGAAATCATAAGGAACTTACTAAAGTTGAGCTGTTTTGTTTACATTCCTACATGGAAAGATGATGTGTATAATTCATGAGACCTCAGTAATGCATACATATATATATGTATATATGAATATATATACACATATATGTATATATGAATATATATACACATATATATGTATATATATGAGTATATATACATATATATGTAGACAGGGCACAGGATAAGTTGAATATGAAGGGATGATATCTAAAAAAATAAAATCAAATTAAGAGATGAGAGAAGAATATATTGAGAGAGGGAGAAAGGGAGAGATAGCATGGGGTAAATTATCTCGCATAAAAGTGGCAAGAAAAAGCAGTTCATTGGAGGGGAAGAGGGGGCAGGTGAGGGGGAATGAGTGAATCTTGCTCTCATCAGACTTGCCCTGAAGAGGAAATAATATACATACTCAATTGGGTATCTTACCCCACAGGAAAGAAGGAGGAAGGAGATAAAAAAGGGAGGATGTTAAAAGGGCAGGCAGATGGGGGGAGGAGGTAATCAAAAGCAAACACCTTTGAAAAAGGACATGGTCAAGGGAGAAAACTGAACAAAGGAGGATACAACAGGAAGGAGCAAAATATAGTTAGTGAGTTTTTGCATGCAACTGGGAAATAAGATATACAGGCAATGGGGCATAGAAATCTCTCTTGCCCTACAAGAAAGTAAGGGAAAAGGGTATGGGTGATGGAGTGGGGTGACAGAAGGGAGGACTCACTGGTGATCAGAATATATGCCATCTTGGAGTGGGGGGGGTAGAAATGGGGAGATTTGTAATTCAAACTCTTGTGAAAATCAATGCTGAATACTAAAAATATTAAATAAACAAAATAAAAAAGAGAAAAAAATGCTACAGATACAATTTATTCAGAATTCAGGAGATAATAATAATACATACAATTATCATTATAGCTAGCCTTTAAGTAGCATTCTAAAATTTGTAAAACACTTTACAAATATTTCATTTGAGTACCACAACAACCCTGGGAAGTGCCATTATTATCTTCATTTTACAGATGAGGAAACTGAGGCAGGGGTTAAGTGATATGTCCAGGATCACACAGATAGTGTCTGAAGCTAGATTTGAACTCCAGTCTTCACGACTTGAGGTCAAATACTCTATCACTTCACCACATACCCACCTCAAATATCTCACACTATTCCTCTGGACAAGAGGCAAAAATGTGGACTAGATGATAAAACAATTAGATGGATTCAGGACTGATTGGACAGCAATCATTAATGGTTCAATGTCAAATTGCCAGGAGGTCTCCAGTAGACTTTCCCTGGTATCTGTGCTCAGTTGTGTGCCATTTAACATTTTTATCAATCACTTGGATAAAGGTATAAATGCTATGCTAATCAAATTTACAGATGACGTTAAAGTGAGAGGTATATTTGAGAATGCATGACAGAGTCAGGATCCAAAAAGATTTTGACCAGCTAGATCATTAGGACAATTATGATAAGGTAAAATTCAACACAGATACCTCTAACATCTTACATCTGATACCAGAAATAATCTAATTCACAAGTACTCAATGAGGAAAGTATGCTTAGGCAGCAATTTGCTTGGGATTTTAGTGAACTGCAAGTTCACTGAGTCAGCAGTCTACTGCAGCAATCAAAAAATAGTAAAAAAGAAAACAAAAAGAAGGAAGAGGAGAAAGAGGAAGAGGAGGAGGGGAGGAGGAGGAGGGCGATGAAGGGGAGGAAGGCGAGATCTTCTTGTGAAGCTTGAGAGGCATAGCTTCTAGGAATAAGGAAGTCCTAGTCTCACTGTATCATGTACTCATCAGATCTCATCTAGATCATCCTGTTCACTGCCAGGCACCACAGTTTAATAAAGACAGAAACTGCAAAGCATCGAAAAGAAGGAAACCAGGATGATGAAGGACCCTGAGTCTATGTCTTATGAAGATCACTTAAGACAATTGGCCTGGGGAATATGAGAGAGGGAGAGTCAAGGGAGAGGGGGAATATGATAGACATTAAATACTGGAAAGAATATCATATGGATTGGATTAGACTTCTTCTTCTTGGCTCCAGGAGAGAGACCTAGGAACAAGAGGTGAAAGACGTGAAGAAAAATTTTGACATGTCAGGGAAAACTTCTAACAATTAGAACTGCCCCAAAGTACCATAGGCTGCCTTAAGAGATGATAGGCCCCCTTCTTTAGAGGTCTTCAAGCAGCAGCATGCCAGGGATATCTTGGCAAGTTTCACCCAACAGTCACTGGTCCCTTCTAATGCTCAAATTCTGTGATTCCATGGTAGGCAATACATTTCTTGTGATTGTTTTAGTATAATATTTGTACTCAAGAATAGTAATGAATAATTTTTAAAGCGAGTAATTTCCCATTGAATCATCAAATTTGTTTTGATATGTTTTATCTTTATTTATTTACATAAACTAAGTTTTTCTATGCAAATGTATATAGTTAAACCTTAATTTGTAAGTATTTTAAACTTTATGGCTGAAATCAGCAAATCTGGTATACTACCTATAATGTACCCTTTAAAGGAAATTTATTATCAGGAATAAGGTGACAGATTCTAAATTACCAGAAGGGCTACTTTGATGTAATTTCTTAGGGCTGTCTTTAGGCCTACTCCAGAGCTGCAAACACTTTAGGGACTTTGTCCTAGGGTTAGGCACATTTATGCTCACTTCCTTTCTTGTGTTGTCTTCTTCCACTGCTGTGCCAGCACCTGACTGGATAAGACAACCTACATGCTGTCCATCTGAGGGAACCACAGCCCAATAGTGGTGTCTGTCAATCTCAGGTAACCTTGTGGTCTATTCTCCATGCTTTCACCCCAATACAAATTGACTTTGGCCCACATGACAGAATTCCCAGTCATTTCACTAGCCTAGGTCTTGTTTATTTTCTTTCTCTAAGGTAAACCTGTAAAGAAACCTTGAAATGGTAATATTTAAGTTCATCCAACATTTTCTAGAGCTATTAAATTTCTCTCTTTTCCTTCATCCCAGGAGCATTCAACAAGAAAAATGGCAAATTCTGCCAATGGCTTCTTCAGGAACAGAAATGAGAGAGCCTTAATATTTATTAAAGATTCATATGTGGGTGGTTGGATGATGCAACATCTAATATCATACCACCATTTGTGTCTGAAAGTTTTTTATTTATTAAGCACCTACTATATCCTAAGCAATATGGCATCTCCAAAGATATAAACCATAATCTCTGGATTTAGGAAGGTTCTCAGTTCTGTTGCTTACAAAATGAAGGTTTAAACTAGGTAACTAAGATCTCCTACAACTCCAACCATCTATGAATCTATGAATTTTTATAATATATGAATCTCCTAACAATCTATAGATCTATGAATATTAGAATCTCCCTTAAAATAAGACCACTTGGCCCATTATTTACCTTTCATATGTACTTCAAGTAGTATATAAGTTATACTGTCCAGACACACAACACATCTATAAGCAAATTAAGAAGAGTAAATAAGAAAAGAAAAAAGAAAGTGGGGAGAGAAAACAGAAAGCAGAGTTTTTTTTTGTTTTTTTTTTGTTTTTGCCAGTCTCATCAGGATTTCTTTTAGGCTCCTCTCTGGTCTTCATTTATTTTGTAATTTGTAGGAAATTAGGGCTGGGCTATAGGCCATCAATGAAATAAATGTTGGTCAATGATGTTTACCTGTAGAACATTAGCCAGATTAAAACAAGGTTCTTAAGGCCCAGTGAATGTGAACGAAGCTGGGTGTTTTTCTTAATACTGCTTATTGAGCCAATGTTGTATTTCTTGATGATAGCACCTTAGGGAGAGCTATAGGGAGCGATGGATAGAGCACTGAGCCTGGTCAGGAAGACCTGAGTTGAACTTCAGCCTCAGACATTTATTAGCTGTGTGAGCCTGGGCAAATCACTTCACCTCTGTTTGCTTCAGGTTCCTTCTCTGGAAAATGGGGGTAATAAGAGCACCTACCTCACAGGGTCTTGTGAGGACCAAATGAGATAAAAACTGTAAAGTGTTTAGTATGGTGCCTGGCACATAGTAAGCACTATCTAAATGTTAGCTATTATTGTTATTATTTCTGTGAAATTCTCTAATCAGCGAAAGATTCAAGATTTATTTACCTAGCAAATGGGAGTGTTTGATATCTCATACTATGTCCAGAGTCTTAAGAATCTATAAGATCTCAAGAGTTTTTTCAGTCCCTCCCCTGTTCTCAAGAGCTTCACTTTAGTGTCCTGGGTATATGGATGATATATCTTTAGTGCCCTTAGAACAAGAGTCATAAATGCAATCTGAAAATCAATACCATGTGTCGTGCATTTCAGTCCAGAAGCAGTATTTGCACACTAGACAGTAAGCTCCACGAGAGTAGGGGTAGTTTTAGACTGTATGCCTCTACATACCCTACCTAGTGCTTTGGGCATAACAGATAGTCTATAAATATTTATTGATGAATGAACGATGGAATCATTAGATCTTTCAAAATCATTCATGATACCAAAATGGCTTTTGAATCCATCAAGTCTGAATTAACTAATGCAGTACAATCAGAGACCATCCTTAACTTCTTTTTTAACTGCTATACCAGTACAACTAAAGCACTCTCAGAACTCTTGAGTGACACATTTTAAGTAGGATCTTGACAAACTGAAGAAACAAAGTTGGGTTGTACAGACTTCTTGAATGCTGGAAGAAGAACTACCATATGTGATTGTTGAGCCACCGTTGGGATTATTTCAAAACTGTAGAAAACAGGAAAGGTACCATAAAGTTGGGGTTGGAAAATATTAACCCAGTCTTCAAATACAAAAAGAAGACAAAGTCCACAAACTATAGACCAGTGAACCTGATATTGAGTCCTAGGAAAATTTAAAATGGTTAAAAAATACTTGATGGACATCTAGAAAAGGGAGTGATGATACAAAGATCCAGAATGGTTTCATCAAGAACAGGTCACGCCAAACTAACTTTGATTTTTTTTGACAGAATAACTAAACTGGCAGATGAGGAAAATATATATTTCAAGCTTTTCATCAAAAGCCTCATACTATTCTTGCAGATAAGCTGGAGACACATAGACTGCTAGATGATAATATAGACTGTTTCAGGGTTAGTCAAATATCTGGATTCAAAGAGTAGTCACTAATTCTTTAATATCAGTATGGCAGGAGGTTGGTTTTTGGGAGTTCCCCCCCAGGGAGCACTTAAACAGGGATCTGTCCTTGGTCCCACCATCTTTAACTCCTTAATCAACAAATTGGATAAAGGCAGAGATGGCTAACTCATGCAATTTACAGTTGACACAAAGCTGGGAGGGAAAAGTAATATGGAATGACAGTAAAATTCCAAAAGAGGTTGACAGGCCAGCACATTGGTATAAATCTAAAGAGATGAAATTCAATAGAGACAAATGGTAAAGTTTGAATCTGGGTCCAAATAAATCAGATTCACAAAGATGGAAGAGGCATGATTAGAAAGTAGTTGGTCTGAAAAAGATCTGATGGTTTTAGTGAACTGAAAACTCAATATGAATCGGCACTGTTATGTGGCAATCAAAAAAGGTATTGCAATCTTTGGTTTCATTGAGAACCAAAGTTCCTGGAATATAGTCATTGTATAATCCTAGACTAGATTTGGAGTATTGTGTTCAGTTCAGGGTAGAACATTAGATAAAGGATGCCAATAAGCTGAAGATCATTCAAAAGAGGACAATCAGGATAATGAAGATTTCTGAATCCATGTCATATGAGGATCACTTGAAGGAACTGGGAATACGTGGCCTGAAGAAGACCCAGGGATGATATTATAATTATTATCAAGTACGTAAAGAACAATAGAACAGATAGTAGAACAGAAATCAGATGTATTATTTGGCCGTGGTCAGGGATGGAAGAGGGGACTAGAAGGACTGGATGAAAGTTGTAAAGAGTAAAATTTAGAATGAATGTCGTGAAAATCTTTCTAACTGCTAGAACCTGGGTTATTTCAACCCCTAATTGAATATGATTATGATAGAAACTGAATGACCCCTTGTCAGGTAGGCAATGTAGTGATGATTCCTTTCAGCTATGGATTGGATTAAATAACTGATGAAGCCCCTCTGAATTCTTAAATTCTGTGATTCCAATAACACAGAGATATAAAACCATGCAAATTATGGACAGAGAGAAAAAACGGGAATGTTTGGATGAGAAAACAGAAAATTGGGGGACAGGTCAGCCTTGATGGTTTTATTCAAATATTTGTTTGGCTACCATGTGAAAGAGCAATTAGGCATGTTCTACTTAATTCTGAATAGCAGAGTTAGGAGCAAGGGGCAGAAATTGTGAGAAGAAGGTCATAGTTCAAAATAAAGAAGAACTTACTAACAACTATAATTGTCCTAAAGTGGAATACACCACCTCTTCTTGCAGTTCTTATTTTTTGTGTCTCGCATATAATATCTTTAGAAAACATTAGTTGAATTGAATTTTTAAATGACCATCAATAAAAATGGTTCCCAGATGCTCAACCTTTCCACCCCTACCTATATTTTCACATCAACAACTATTCATAATTTTCCATTTAGATGTCCTGCTATTGAATCCAGATGAGGTCTAAAATAAAAATTTAGCTATTGCCCTCCGGCCAAACTAGCTGACCGCTTTGTCAATGGCATTGCCATTCTTCCAGTCAATTCATTCTCAACACCATAGTCATCTTTTACTCTTACGTTCCTTGGTTATATCACCAAGCTCTCTGAAAACATGCTTCTGATTGCAGTACTTTCCACTGTTTTATGAGCTAATAGTGCTCAAAATCTTCCACCATCCTACTCTATAAGATTCTAAAAATTTATATTCTTAACATGTAAAGCTCCCTGGACATCTCATCCTCTTTCTTAGCAAGGAAATCAAATGTTCACTAGCTAAGGCCACTTAAATGATTTTTGGATTCTTTTTGTTGTCAACTGGTTTACAATTGGTCAAAATTTCCAATTCTCTTAGTTTCAGAGAAGTTGCCAATCAATCTTGGTACAGAGGAAGTTCCTCAGGAGGAGCTCTGTAGACTAAGGAAGTGATATGTCTGACTTAAAAAAGAATCCTCTGAAATGATACTTTGTATAACTCTGTTTTTTGTCTATTTACCTTTTTCAGTTCCAATAGATTATTGAAATGTGTCAGATTGAATTTGCTTTAATTATAGCCCATATCTAGGTTTTTTTAACCTTTTCTTTTAATTTGAGATTAATTTATTTTTATTCTAACTAACCAATGATCTGATTATATATAGTTGATTAAGAAATGATGCTGACATTAGTGAAAAGTCATTTTCATTCTCTGTTGGACTGTATTCAGATCCATTCTTGTGATATTATTTGGTATACACCATGTTGAGCAAACTCTAACCTTCTTAAAGAAAGTACTCATGATATACCAGCAGGAGTCTCTTGTGTAGACTATAAGTCTTTTTCCTCTTTTATTTCTTCTGAAAAACATTTTCTAAATTATTTTCACTATCCTCCCCCTGCCTACTTTTTCACTGAAGTCATTTTAGTTTTAAAGTATAAACTGAAAGAATCTTCCTGAGTTATTCATATAACTTACCTACCTCATTGCTTCCAAAAACTGTTGTTAAATAAATTCTAATTATGTTCATGGTGGTCTCATTGCAAATACTTACTAAGTGAGAAGATCAAGAACCCTTTGTTTGTTCCCTTTGGACACATGAAATACCCAAGTCCACCAATCCCTTTTACCTGCCTCTCTAAGGAGAATTTATAAATTATTATTCCTTTTAGCTTCAAATTCTCTTGGTCTGCTGGTTATATTTATAGTATGAATGTCATAACAGATATGTTTCAGATCCTCCAGGAACATGTCTAGTTGTGGACCTGGACAAGGATCTTATATTTAAGGTAAAAACAGTTGGATTAATGTTTTCAGTCTCAAAACTGTAGAATTTTTAGAACCCTTTTTCTTCCCCCAACTCCCATTCTGCCAACAGCACTGCAGAAAGGCAAGTGGACCTTACAAGCAGAAGAGCCATTTTTCAATTTTCTTTTTTTTTTAATTTTTATGGATTAACATTGTTCTCTCTGACTATAACTTGGCTGATCCTTGAAAAACATCGTATGCTACCAAGACCATATATAAAGCTTTTCCACCATTACAGAACATTGAAGAGGTTTTGTTCTGGTGCTATAACCTCCAAATACTCATGCTTCTCCTTCATGCCTTAGTAAAGCATCACAATGGAACTTTATAGAGGATATGTGTACCATACATAAATGTTATAACTTTTCATTTAAAAAATAAAGCATAATAACAATATATTTAATGGCATAAATATACTCCCATGTATTAAATTTTCCTTGGTGGTTCATATATATCATGACATTGTAAGATCTCAGTGTGATCATACAAATATCAGTGACAACATGGCATACTTGTGTTAAAAAAAAAAAAGATTGCCTTGAAATCAGGAAAATCTGAGTTCAAGTCTCACCTCTCATATACACTGGCTGCATTACCCTAGAAAAGTCATTTAACTTCTCCCTGCCCTAATCACTTCTCAAAACCTAACTTGCAAAGCAGGCATATTAGTAGAGAGAGTTTCCTTATTGAAATTTCCATATACCAATAAAGATACATATCTAGTCCCTCCACCCACCCCAGACCCAAAGAATTATAGTGAACATGTTTCAACAATTCGGCTATCAGCTGCTGTGGGGGTGAAAGACCAACACAAGCCCAACAACAAGAACTCTGCCAGCACAGGTTCTTTTGATCTGCTTTACTAAGGAAAGCAAAGTTAAGGGGTTAACAATCTTATTTCAATCCAACATACAAATATCATTCACTTAGTTCAGGGGGGGAAAGACAGCACCCTGAACCTCGGAGCAAATACAAACAAATTACAAAGATACATTACAGACCAAATACAATTCATAGTTACCAAGAAGTCATCAACATCTGGGTTCACAAGCTGGAGGGCTCTTAGAATGGCTGCCCAGAGTCCCATGCCAACACTCTTCCAGGAGTGAGAGCCTCAAGCAAATAGCTCTGTTTTCTCTTTTTATACAGTCTTTGGATGTCATCAAAAGTCATCTGAGTCACCAGAACTTAGGCGCCTACTATTGACTCTGGTCTTAGCAACTCCCCTTAGGACCCTGAGGGCTTCGCGCCCACATAAGCTTAGCACCTAGTAATTAGGGGTTTGAGCCTGGGGCTTTGCACCTAGTAATAAAAGAGTGTGGGCCTGGAGTTTAGCACCTAGTAAGATTCAATCAAAGAGATTTAATTAATTTATCATTCTAAAACAGTAAGAAAGTCTCACCTTAGTTACCAATGCAGAACATCATTTGTGTTGGTCACTTACTGACCAAATGCCAGTTAATAATGATTAATACTGACTAGAATATCAAAATAAACTGAGTTAACTGTATATTAGGCTAAAAACATCAATGTATTTTAATTATTATATTCATCTAACTAAAAAATATGACAAAACACTGCTGAACAAAATAGAGAAAGGACTGAGATTTTTGCAGTTAATGCAAAAGAAAGTCATAGCTGCAAAGCCAACTTTAAGAAGTTACATACTTCAAGAAGTGAACCAAACTGGATGATTTTCCAGTGTCCAAACTGCCATTTTGGACTCCCTTCTCAGTTGACTGAATCTCTACAGCTATTTAAAAATTTTCTTTTTTTTTCTGATTTTGCCAAAGCCTCTTTAAACATTGCCCAATGTACAGTGAAGCTTTCTCAAACAAATCAGAGCTTTTTACACCCCTGAAGCAGCTGTGATGGCTTTTCCTTTCCACAGAGGGACTAAGAGATGGAAGCTATAGAGAGCGTGCCTATGGGATTCTTCATACTTAAAAATGAAATGTCTTTATAAGCTTATTCATATAAACAAATTAAGGAGAAATGACCAAAGCCATGAAAAGTAATTTACTGTCTTCACCAACATAATTGCGTAAATAGACTTGATCTACTCCTGTGGGGAAGAAAGATGAAAATAAATATCACTAATTCTCTAAAATCATACATCGTTGGAAAATTACACTTATGTTCCCAGCCAAGGTTCCAGGCATATTTTTCTATGGTTCATGGTGGTATCTAATTATATAATTCCAGAAACCTTTTCTAGGAGTCCATGAGGATTTGAAAGTATCAAATGGTAACACACACAGTAATTAACAATTAAGGCTGTTGATAATTATGACAAACTCACTGCATGTTGATAATGGGATAGTCATGCTTCCACTAACTCGCATTCAAATCCAACCAATATTCCTAAAAAACAATTGTCATTTGTTCTGTCATTTTCCTATGATAACCTCAGTTTTTTCTCCATATCTTTTCTCTGAAAGGAACAGTGCACAAGTATCTAAAGAGCTAAAAGGAAATATTATTTTAATTTGATGACCTA
Organism: Phalanger gymnotis; assembly: GCA_028646595.1. NCBI lineage: Eukaryota > Metazoa > Chordata > Mammalia > Diprotodontia > Phalangeridae > Phalanger > Phalanger gymnotis. The sequence goes on from CM053626.1 coordinate 77,864,751, forward strand.
ATATAAGCTAATTTTAAGTTATTAGACTAATACTAGTAGTGTTGGCCATCACTTTTATTTATTTATTTTTTACCAGACCTGTGATTTCATTGGAATAGAGCATCCCCAGGTGAAGGTTTCCCTCTACTAATGCTAACTGGCACTTGCCCTTCTGCTTATAGTTTTAGACAATTGCTCAGGAGACTGATAGTTGCCCATGCCCACAGAGCCTGTACATTGCAAAGACTGGACTTGAACCAAGGTCTTCCTAAGTTTGAGGCTAAGTCATCATACACTACACTACACCACCTCTTTGCTGTTGGCCATCAACAAGGAACAAACCTGGAAGCCATTCAAGAAAGAGATACTGATGAATTATCATATTTACTAGAATCTGTTGAGGATTGCAGTATTCTACAGGCACATGATAAAGGTCTAGATTACTACTCTCAGATTCCTAAATGAACCAAAACCCAAGAGGCTCAGTGAGTGAATGCAGGCAATATAATCATTGGTCTTTCTTGCAAACAGCTTCTCTGTTTGTTTTAGTTCCTCATTAAGAGAAACCCAGAATATTATCCGATATTACATGCATTTAGATTTCATTTCAATGATATACATAATATAGTAATAGCTGAAACTTATATACCACTATGAGTTTTCTAGAATTCAATGTAAATTGTCACATTTGATGCTAATGTTGATCTCCATGATACAGGAAACTTCAATATTATTATCTCCATATGACCAATAAGGAAACTAAGGCTGAGAGGCATTAAGTTGACTAACCCATGGCCATACTGCTACTAAATCGCAGAGGCAGAATCTGAAACTAGGTCTCCCTTTACTCCACTTCTAAGACTCTTTTCATTACATCATGCTGCCAGCTACCACAATCATTTAGATGATTTCCTTGAGAAACCTTCGCATTCCTACCACCTTGCTCATAGTAGGCACTTAAATGTTTGATGAATAGAATTTAATGGGACATGCAAGGCATTGATGTAGGCTGTAGATATACCATCTGCTAAATAAAGTATATGCCCTAATAATGATAACTACACATACGCAGGGCCTAACTATAGTGTAAACTCTTGAGGGTGAGAAATATTATTATATTTATTTATAGTCTCCGTAAGACCAAAACAGTACCTTGAATATACTAAATGTTTAGCAAATGTTTGTTACTTGACATAACACGGTTAACCCTAAATATAGGGTCCTCTGTATTCCACATAGGCCTATGTGATAATTACTTCAAAGCTGAACATTTGTGTACCCTAAGTAAAGATTGACCCAATCACACACATTGTCATCATCATCATCAACAACAATACCGTCATCATTGTATAACTGATAGTTATATAATGTTCAAAGTTTAAAAATATTTTATGTATATTTTTGTATTTGGGTACTCTTATACCTCTTACAGATAAAGAAACCCAAATCCGAAGGCTTTGTTATTTCTCCGTGGTCACAAATCTCCTAGGTGTTAGCAGCAGAATTTGAACTCAGACCTTCGTGTCTCTAAGTTGAACATGCTATTCATCCTGCTGGGCTACCTCTTGGAAGACAGGGCTACAGAGAAATTATATAGTTTAACTTGTTAAAATTTTACAAATAAATTATGAGATAATGTATTTAAGTCATGAAATATAGAAAGAACTCTGGACTTGGATTCAAAAGATGATGTAGGTTCCAGTCCTAGTTAGGCCACTTACTAATCATGTAATTCTAAGCTTGGCATTAATTTCTGTGTCTCAATGTCTTCCTCAGAAAAAAAAATGAAGATGCCTGCATTATCTACCTCAGAAGATTATGGTGAGGAATGCATTTTGTAAACTATCAAGCTCTACACGAATGTGACCTATTATGGTGACATATATAAGTATAATTGCAAAATTAATAGTGATTATAATGCAACTTTTCTTGATTTAAATGACTGCTAAGTCATTGATTATATCATTAAAATTCATGTGCCTTGCAGAACTATATTCAATAATTATATGGTTTATAAGCATTATACTCTGCTAAAATCTGCAGGTTTTTTTTTCTTTGCAAAAAAAAAGTTATCAAAATAATTATAGTCTAAAGAAGAACGTTTGCCTTACTTCTTTTGTACTAGCTAACATCCATTAGACACAGGATATTTCTCAATAAAGTCTGCTTTCCTTCATTGTCATGTGCCTATGAAGCTATTCACTATGCCTTGAACCTTCATTCTAATACATGTGATTTAACAACTCAGGGAAAGGAGAGTTTTCTGATATTAAAAATATTTATACTAATAAAAAGTAATATTGGATTATTATAGGGTTTCCCTGAAAGTTGTGTCCTAGTCAGCTGTTAAATAATAGTAATAATGAAAGCAGTAATAATAGTATTAATGGCTAAAATTGATAAAGAGCCTTAAGGGTAACTATACTAACTTGCATATACAATCCTATTTTATATACACAGCAGCTCTTTGAGGTAGGTTTTATTATTTGATCCTCATTTTTACAAATGAGAAAATTTAAGCTAAGCAAGGGCAAATTATCAAGGATCACACGGGTGAATGTCTGAGGCAGGAATCAAAATCACATCTTCCCAAACAAATTAACAATTCTCACTACATTATTAATTATAAAAATTGCAAAATGCCCTCTTTTTTTGGCACAATTAGATCTTCTCTCTACAAATTAACACATCAAATGTCATAGATAACATTGAGATTTGTTAAGATACTAATTCTTAGAAAGTGATAATTGAAGGGTGTATTCTATTCAAAAGCAACAGATTAAATTAAAAAACTAGTGTAGTAATATCATATGGGAGAAAAAAAAATCACCTTTGTGAAAATCCATGAACCTGAGGGGATGAGTTTTTAAAAAACCTCAAAAACAAAACAATATGGTTAAAGATCAAAGATGGTAGAAGCAGAAACAGTTTCATGGTGGAAGCAAACCATGGGCCCCAAACTAGCAGAAATAAAAGGATAATGATTTACAGCTAGATTCTGATTAGTGCAAAGAATAAATTCCTTAAAGTGGTTACATTATTTGAATTTGCACTATTCAAATTGAAGTAAAATATGGTCATTGGTTCTAGCCCAACAAAAATCTGTAGGATGAATTTGAATAATGCTACCACTTTATGGGACTTGTTATTTACACTAATCAGTCAGATACAGACATGAAAGCTGCCATGGAGCTAATATTTAGTCTAGATAGCGTTCAATTGGCCAAAGTAATGATATTCTGCTAAAATCAAGGTAGTTGGTACATTCTTAATTTGTCCTGGTGATTATTTTATCTTTGAGAAGGTAGAAGATGTAGTAAGAAGAATTCTTGGAAGAATCTATTTAGTGGACGTAGAAATGAAAGAAATCTTACAAATCAATGGCCATATAATGTAAGACAAAGACAGACAAAGTTTCAGGTGTGTCCTATACTTTATATTTTAAAGGGCTCGGATACAAATTAGCATTTGAAGTATTTTATAGTTTAACTACAATTTACCTTTCCATGCTTATTTTACATCATTCCCCTTCACTTGTTCTACATGCCAGATGAACTGGGTGGCTAACTGTTTCCCAAACTCAACATTATGTCACCAAACTTTGTAATGGTTATTATGTCACTTGTCTGCCCTTAAAATCCCTGGCTTTTTTCAAGAGTTGGCTGATGTATGATTTCCTATGGGAAGTTTTTTCCTATTTATGCTAGTTATTACTTATCCCTCCCTTCTCAAATCATCATGTTTATAAATTATATATTTACATGTTTTCCATGTTTCCCCATTCCCCAGAACAGAGTCCTTTAGGGTAGGGGTTGTTGTTGGTTTGTTTTAATTTTTTTCTTTGAATATGCAGCATCTACCATGATACCTTGAATATTGTAGGAGTTAACTAAATGCTTACTCGATCAGATTAGACCCTGAAAAAAATCAAGCATTTCATAATTACCTATTATGTTTAAGGCACTATGTTAAGCTATACATATAAAGACCAAAAAAAATACAACTATTTGAGATGGGAGACTCTCAGGAAAGGAATTCTAAGGAATTAAAACAGAAATGATTCTATTGAAGAAAAATAGGATGTACCTAAAACAATAGATGCAGTTAAACAGAAAACTCATCTACCTGCTTAGATTTTAAAAGGACATGTACAACGTAAGGAAGTGAGGACAAGTAACTGAAACGGAGTACAGCACAGTGGCCCAGGTCTACAAGAATAGTGTCAAGAAGCCAGGAATGAGCTGAAACCTGAAATATACGCTAAGGAAAACAAAAATCCTCATGCGTGTGTGTTTGTGTGAGTTTTGACTATGCTGCACACAAGAGGATCAAAGAAGGAACGTGTCTACTCCTTAAGGAATTATACGATGAAAATATTGAACAGGGAATTGAAGCCTAAGACAAGTGAGCATATAATAACAGCTAGTATTTATATGGCACTTTAAGGTTTGCAAAATACCTTACAAATATTGTCGGAGGCTATCCTCATAACACCCCTGGGAGTAGGTGCTATTATTATCCCCATTTTAGCAGATGAAGAAACTGAGGGCACAAAGGTTAAGTGACTGGCTTAGGGTAAAACAGCTAGTAAGCATCTGAGGCCAAATTTAAATTCAGGTCTTTCTGAATCCATTTCTAACAGTCTATTGACTATGCCACCTAGCTGTACTGGGCAGTTCTAAAAGGGTTCAAATCATTTGACCTGATAAACTACATCGAAATAGTGAAAGAATTTTGACATGTGATAATCTACCTATTGCTGGCTATCTTTGAGGATCTGATCATTTTAAAATGAAAAGATACCACTGGTCTAGAAACAGATAAACAATATTCCCCATTTTTAGTATCAGTGCAAGAAAGTCGCTATAAACCCCAAATCAATGAACTTGACTATTCCTCTGATGAGAACAGATTCTCCCCTCTCCTGCCACATCAGTGTGAGTGGGTCCGCCCATACTAATTCTTATACACCAGTAAAGAGGTCCATAGTTTTTGTCACACAAAATAATTAATTGCAGATGACACAAAACCTGAACCATTCTTCCCTCTTTTTCTCCAGCCTACCATGCATATCCACTGTGTTACTTATGGTCATGACGACTCTATAATTCTCCTCCAGTGAAGGAAGAATATGCTTTGACAAATTAGTTGACATTAAGACATTAGGGGCTTACTATGAATTCCTTTAGGAAGCTTTCGAAGCATTGAAAAAAAAGATCTTCTGGAAAGATCAGTGCTTACCTTGAATGAACAAATCTCAAAAAGTGGAACTTCTGTCACTTTGGCATAGCTGGGCTGATTTTTGAAAATGTGAGGGGGGAATAAAAGCAAGTATTCATGTTACACAAGACAAGAAATATGAATCTGAAAATGCTATCCTGGTAAATCTAATATCAATCAGAAAATAATAAAACAGACATAAAGAGATGAAATCTGTCAAAATCTAGAGGATAATGGAATCAGGAGTGATAAGCAGCATGGGTTTATAAAGAACAAATCATGCCAGACACAATTGATAGCTCTTTTCAACAGAAAGACAAAATTAGAGGATGAAAGAAATCAAGAAGATGTTGCATATTTGGACTATCACAACACATTGAAAAGAACATCTGAAAACTTTAAATCCAAACTGTAGTCAAATGGTTTGATATAAAGACTTTCCAAGTGGGAGGCTTTTGTGATACAACAAAAAGAGTGTTGGAGGAGGATGGGACTTCCAGGAGCCAAGATGGTGGAGTAAGCAGTATATCACAGTGACTTTCACTGTATTTACCTCCAAATAATCACAAAATAATACCCCAAAACAAATCCTGGAACAGCAGAACCAGCAAAAAGACAGAGTGAGCCCAAGAAACTTGGAGGATCAGTAGGAAAGGTCTGCCTCACTTGGGTAAAAAGGGAAAGCTGTCCTGGACAGGAAGCATCCCAGCAAGCCCCACCTCAGCAAAACAATGGGTGATTCTGAGCCCCAGTGCAGTGGAGCAGGCAAATGCCAATTCTAGGAGCCCAATGGGCAGACTCCAGCTCTGAGAACTATCATGTGCTTCAACTTAGGCCCAGACGAGCAGGCAACCTCCAGGAGCCAGACTTCCACATGCTTCAACTTAGCCCTGGACAAACAGGCAACCTCCAGTGGCCAGACCACAACATGTTTCAGTATATCCCAGGGGAAATACAGAAAAACCACCTGGCCTCAGCACATGCCAAACACTACCACTAGGACCCTGGCTTAGCACCAGGTAAACTACCTGACCCCTAAGGCCTCCAGCAGTGCCATCCTCCCCTATGCCAGCCCCTCAGCACAGGAACAGAAATGAGGGTCCCCTGTGGACCTCAAAGCAGTATCAGTGTAGCACCAGGTAAATAGCCAGGGCCTGTAGCCCCTGGCAGAAAAAAGCCTGAGACAGTACCCCTCTTACCCTTGGAGCAGAGATCAAATTTAAAAGAAAGGAAAAAGGCCAAAAATGATGAGGAAAAAATAACAACAACAAGAAACTGACCAGAGAAAGTTCATATAGTGACAGGGAAGATCAAGGCACAGACTCATAGGAGGAAAACAACGTCAAAATACCTATGGACCAAACACTAAAGAAAAATGGGAAGTGGTCTCAAGCCCAGAAAGAACTCATGGAAAAGCTCAAAAAGGAGATTTAAAATCATATAAGAGAGGTAGAAGAAAAATTGGGAAAAGAAATGAGAGTGATGCAAAAACGCTCAACAGCTTAGAAAAAAACCAAATGCTTAAAAAGAAGAACTAGTGGAGGGGGCAGAGCCAAGATGGCAGCTGGAAAGCAGGGACTTGCTTAAGCTCTCCCCCAGGTCCCTCCAAACACCTATAAAAATGGCTTTTAACCAATTCTAGAACTGCAGAACCCACAAAAAGCAGAAGGAAGCACGGCTTCAGCTCAGGTGAGCCTGGATGGTCGCTGAGAAGGGTCTATCGCACCTGGATGAGAGTACAGCCTGGGAGCAGAGCACAGCCCAGGGTGGGCCACTCCAGGACTGAACAGATCAGGTATTGGGCAGGCAAAGTAGGCCTTAGGGCCAGGAATCACTGAGCTGTAGCAGTTACCAGACTTCTCAACCTACAAATGCCAAAGACCATGGAGCAGCTTAGTCAGAAAACTGTAGGATTGGGTTAGAGAGCGATCCAGCCCCAGTCCTGGGGTTGGCAGAGGTGGTGTGGTGGTGAGGTGGCAGCAGCAGGAAGTTCCTGCAGCTGCTTCCAGAGCTCCAGAGTCAGTTGCTTCTGGAGTCCCTGGCTCACACAGTGGGAGGAATCAAGCCATCTTGGAGTGGGTAAAAATGGGGAGAAATTTGTAACTCAAAATCTTGTGGACATCAATGTTGAAAACTAAAATATTAAATGATAAAATATGAAAATGAAAAAAAAAGTAGAAACAGTCAAATGGAAAAGGAGATACAAAAATCCACTGAAGAAAATAACTCCTTGACGGAGGCTAGAAAGCAGGGACTAGCATGACCTCCCCGCCAAGTCCCTCCAAAAACCCATAAAAAATGGCTTTGAACCAATTCTAGAACTGCAGAACCACAAAATAGCAGAGGGAAGCAGGGCTCCAGCCCAGGACAGCCTGGATGGTTGCTGGGTAAGGTCTTTCATGCACGGAGCTGGGAGCCTAGCAGAGTCGAGCAGAGCCCCGCATAGGCAGCATGGACCAACCAGACCAGGAGCCAGGCAGAGTGGGCCCCAGCACCCTGAATCAGTGAGCTCCAGCAGTTACCCACAATCACCAAAGACAACAGAGAAGGTTAGTGGGAAAAACCAAGAGAGTGGAAGGAGTTGGAGGTTCGCCACCGCCCAGGGAGCAGTGGAGGTGGGGCAGCTACAGAACTACAGCTGCAGTTGCTTCAGGGCCCCAGGCCCACCTGGTGGGAGGAATTAAGTGGCAGATCAGAGCAGGTGTGCAGAGCCTGCTGAAGATCTAAGTCCAGTCCAGGGTTGAGGGTTCTTGGGGAAGGAGGAGTGCTGGTGTGGCATAGCTGTCTATAAGAGCTCTGAAATCAACAGCACATCCCCCCAAACTTGAAACATAGTACTCTTCACTCCACAAGCAGTCATACCCCGCTGAAAAACTCAAGGTTTGGCTGGGAACATGGCCAGGCAGCAAAAACGCACCCAGATTCAGTCTCAGACTTTGGAATCTTTCTTATGTGACAAAGAAGACAAAAACATACAGCGAGAAGAAGTCAACAAAGTCAAAGAGCCTTCAACAAAAGTCTCCGAGAAAATCATGAACTGGTCTCAGGCCATGGAAGAACTCAAAACGGATTTGGAAAAGCAAGTTAGAGAAGTAGAGGAAAAATTGGGAAGAGAAATGAGAAGGATGAGAGAAAACCATGAAAAACAAGTCAATGACTTGCTAAAGGAGATCCAAAAAAATACTGAAAAATATACTGACAAAAACAACACCTCAAAAAATAGACTAACTTAAATGGCAAAAGAGCTCCAAAAAGCCAATGAGGAGAAGAATCCCTTGAAAGGCAGAATTAACCAAATGGAAAAGGAGGCCCAAAAGACCACTGAAGAAAATACTACCTTAAAAATTAGACTGGAGCAAGTGGAAGCTAGTGACTTGATGAGAAATCAAGATACTATAAAACAGAACCAAAAGAATGAAAAAATGGAAGACAAGGTGAAATATCTCATTGGAAAAACCACTGACCTGGAAAATAGATCCAGGAGGGATAAT
>CM053626.1:77873940-77889683 GCA_028646595.1 Phalanger gymnotis
ATGCTCCAAGGCAAAATATGCACTTTCAATAAAATAGAGGACTTTCAAGCTTTCTCAGTGAAAAGACCAGAGCCGAATAGAAAATTTGACTTTCAAACACAAGAATCAAGAGAAGCACGAAAAGGTAATCAAGAAAAAGAACAAGAAAAAGATATTGCAAGGAACTTACTAACGTTGAACTGTTTTGTTGACATTCCTACATGGAAAGATGATGTGTCTGATTCATGAGACTACAGTATTAGGCTAGCTGAAGGGAATATGCATATATATGTATATATATATATATATATATGTGTGTGTGTGTGTGTGTGTGTGTGTGTGTGTGTGTGTCTATGTATGTATATATGTGTGTGTGTATGTAACACAGAGAGAGAGCGCGCACAGGGTGAGTTGAAGATGAAGGGATGATATCTGAAAGAAATAAAATCAAATTAAGGGATGAGAGAGGAATATATTGAGAGAGGGAGAAAGGGAGAGATAGAATGGGGTACATTATCTTGCATAAAAGTGGCAAGAAAAAGCGGTTCTGTAGGAAGAAAAAAGAAGAGAAGGCAGGTGAGGGGGAATGAGTGAATCTTGCTCTCATCAGATTTGACCTGAGGAGGGAATACCATAAACACTCAATTAGGTATCTTACCCCACAGGAAAGAAGATGGAGGAAGATAAAAAGTGGGGGGATGATAGAAGGGAGGGCAGTTGGGTGAGGAGGTAATCAAAAACAAACACTTTTGAAAAAGGACAGGGTCAAGGGAGAAAATTGGATAGAGGGGGATAGGTTAGGAAGGAGCAAAATATAGTTAGTCTTTCACAACATGAGTATTGTGGAAGGGTTATACATAATGATACACATGTGGCCTATGTTGAATTGCTTGACTTCTTAGGGAGGGTGGGTAGGAAGGGAAGAGGGGAGAGAATTTGGAACTCAAAGTTTTAAAAAATAGATGTTCAAAAACAAAAAAGAAACAAAGTTTTTGCATGAAACTAGAAAATAAGATACACGGGCAATGGGGCATAGAAATTTATCTTGCCCTACAAGAAAGGAAGGGAAAAGGAAGGGAAGGGAGTGGGGTGACAGAAGAAAGGTCTGACTGGGGAATAGGGCAACCAGAATATATGCCATCTTGGAGTGGGGGGAGAGTAGAAATGGGGAGAAAATTTGTAAGTCAAACTCTTGTGAAAATCAATGCTGAAAACTAAATATATTAAGTAAATTAAATTTAAATAAAAAGAAAGAAAAAAAAAGAAAATAACTCCTTAAAAAGTATAATTGGTTAAATAGAAAAGAAAGTCCAAAAGCTAATTGAGGAAAACAACAACTTAAAATTTAGAATTGTGTAATTAGAAGCTAATAACTCTATGAGACATCAAGAATCAATCAAATTCAAAAGAATGAAAACAAGTGAAGAAAATGTTAGATGCTTCATGGGAAAAACAACTGACTTGGAAAATTGATCTAGGAAAGACAGTGTCAGAATAATTGGACTATCTGAAAGCCATAATCAAAAGGAGAATCTGGACAGCAATTTTTAAGAAATTATCAAAGATAACTGTCCTGCTCTCCTGGGACCAGAGGGCAAAATAGGCATTGAAAGAATCCATGGATCACCTAAGGAAATCATCCCAAAATAAAAACTCCTAAGAACATTATAGTCAAATTTCAGAACTATGCAGTCAAGGAAAATAATATTGCAAATGGCCAGAAAGAAACAATTTAAAATTTGGGGATCCGCAATCAGGATTACACTGAACTTAGCAGCAACATTAAAAGATCAGAGGTCATTGAACACGATATTTCAGAAGGCAAAGGAACTAGGACTACAAGCAAGATTCACCTACCCAGCTAAATTAAGCATATAATACATCAAAGGGGGAAATGGTTATTCAACGAAATAGAAAAATTTCAGGTTTTCATAAGGAGACCAGAACTAAATCAGAAATATGACCTCTAATATCAAGACCCAAGAGAAGCATAAAGAGGTTAAAAGGGAAAAGAAATCATAAGGAATTTAATGGAGCTAAACTGTTTACATACCTGCATGGGAAGATGACACTTGTAACTTAAAAATTATCACTAATGGTACAGATAGAAGAAATATACATAGATAGAGGGTATGGATATAAGGTAAATTTGAGGGAAATGACATAAAAATTAAGGTTTGAGAAAGAGAAGTACATTAGATGCAGAAGGAAGGGAGGAGTAGAACAGGATAAATTATTTCAACATGAAGAGGTATGAATGACCTATTACAGTGGAGGGGAAGATGAGAGAGTGGGCAATGAGCATTGCTTGAACCTTACTCTCATCAGTATTGGATCAGAGAGGAAATAATATATACAATCAGTTGAAAATAGAAATCAATCTTACCTGACAAGAAAGTAGGAGGAAAGGAAATTAAGTTGGCGGAGGGTGGGAGGGGGGTGGAGAAGAACTGACAGAATGGAGGGCAGATCAGGGGAGGTCGTAGACAGAAGCAAAACTCTGGTGAGGATGGAAAGGATGAAAGAGGATAGAGAGAGGACAAACAGGAGGAAAAATAGGATGGAGGGAAATACACAGTTAATAATCATAACTGAATGTGAATGGGATGACCTCTCCCAAAAAATGTAAGTGGATAGCAGTGGATCATATTGTAGAATTCTCATTTCCTACAATGTATTGTGTTTAAGAAACATACTTGAAGAAGAAAGGCAGATAGAGACAAAGGAAGGTGGCCCAGAAATAAAAGATCTCAAACTATATTATAAAGCAGTAATCACCAAAACTATCTAGTACTGGCTAAGAAATAGAGTGGTAGATCAGTGAAATAGATTAGGTATTTGAGACTCAGTAATCAATGACCATAGTAAACTAGTATTTGATAAAACCAAAGACTTTGAAATAAGACCTCACTATTTGACAAAAACTTTTGGGAAAACTGGAAAACAACAGGACAAAAACTACGTATAGACCAACATTTCACACTGCATACCAAGATCAAAATGGGTACATGGTTTGGATGTAAAGGATGACAACATAAGCAAAAATTGGAAGGGAAAGGAATAATCTACCTATCAGACCTATGAGGAAGGAAAGAATTCATGACCAAACAAGAGATAGAAAGCATTATGAAATATAGAATAATTTTGATCTGATTAAAATAAAAAGCTTTTGTAAAACAAAACCAATGCAACAAAGATTAAAAGGAAAGCAGAGAGCTTGGAAACAATCTTTATAGCAAGTGTCTCTGATAAGGGCCTCATTTCTCAAACATATGGAGAACTGAGTCAAATTTATAAAAATATGAGCCATTCCATAATTAATAAATGGTCAAAGGATATGAACAGGCAGTTTTCAGATGAAGAAATGAAAACTATCTATAGGCATAGATTGATTAGAGAAATACAAATTAAAACAACTCTGATGTACCTTCTTACACCTATCAGATTGGGTAATGTGACAAAAAAGGAAAATGATAAATGTTGGAGAAGATGTGGGGAAAATTGGGATATTAATGCTCTGTGGGTAGAGCTGTAAACTGATCCAAACATTCCAGAAAGCAATTTGGAACCACTCCCAAAAGGCAACCAAACTGTTCATACCCTTTGATCTAGCAATATCACTACTTGGTCTATATCTCAAAGAAATCATAAAACAGGGGAAAGGACCTATATGTTTAAAAATATTTATAGCAGCCCTCATCATGTTGGCAAAATATTTGAAATTGCCTGGATGTCCATCAATTGGAGAATAGCTGAATAAGCTGTGATATTTGAAGGTCACAGAATACTATTGTGCAATAAGAAATGATAAACAGGCAGATTTCAGAAAAACCTGGAAAGACATGTATGAACTGATGCAAAGTGAAATGAGCAGAACCTGGAAAACATTGTTCACAGTATCAGCAACATTGTGTGATGACCAATTATGAATGACTCAATTCTTCTGAGCAACACAATGATCCAAGACAGGTACAAAGGACTCATGAAGGAAAATGCTATCCATATCCAGATAAAGAAATGATGGAGTCTGCAGATCAAAGCATTTTTTCACTTTATTCTTTTTCATGTTTTTTTTCCCTTTTGATCTGTTTCTTCCTTCACAACTGTGACTAACGTGGAAATGTTTTACATGATGACACATGTATAACCTATATCAAATTGTCTATTATTTTCAGAAGAGGGGAGAAGAGAGAGGGAGAAAGATTTGGAACTCAAAATCTTGTAAAAGTGAACACTAAAAAATTGTCTTGGCATGTAATTGTGGAAAATTTTTTTAAAAAAAAAGAATGGTGAAGGATTATTAAGTACTCTTAATTCTTCTAAGCCTTAGTTTCTTCATTTGCAAAATGGAGGTGATAGTTTTATACTATCTACCTCACAAGTCTAATGTGAGAAAAGATGAGCATTAACATAAGTGTCACAAACAAATTGGATGTGATGGGGTGGGGAAGGACGGGGACTTTAATATATCTCAACTGTATCAAGAATTAAATCTAAAAGTAGAGCAGCAAAGTCTATTTCTGAAATCTTATTGACCTCTGAAGATCCAAGGTTACTGTGACATCCAAGAATCTGACATATACACTTGTCCTAATTCTAATAATGCAATAGAATATCCCAGAATGAAAGTCTTGACACATACCATTACCAAACCCTGGAAGAATAGGAGAAAAAAATGAATATAAGAAAAAAATTTGCAATACATTCAAGCCCTATTTAAATTTTAACTGAAAATGCAGAAAAAGATCAACTGAGACAAATCCTAACTCCCAGATGAGTCATATGATTTAATTTTAACTTGTAGGAATAAAAAAAAATCCCTGACTTCAAATTAAAACACCAAAGGTACTTTTTTTTAACAAATCAAATAGGTTTTGAATTCTTCATTGCCTATAACCAACACAATCCCAGAAAACAGTTGCAGTTTAAGCTAAAATGATGATTGATGATGGGAAAAGAGGAAGTTGCCACTTTCCCTAATTCAGGCATTTTATGAAGAAGTGTTTCCACAATCTGGCTAGCAGCTTCTGTGGGGGTGCAAGATCCACCAACAACCAGCACCCAGCAGGCTGCCAGCACCCAGAAAACACAGGTTCTTTTGATCTGCTTAACTAAGGAAAGCAAGATGAAGAGGTTTGACAAGCTTACTTTAATTCAGCATACAAATATCATTCACTTAGTTCAGGGGAAGAGACCAGCACACTGAACTTCAGAGCAAATTACAAACAAATTACAAACATCAACAGACAGACCCAATACAGATTCATAGTTACCAACATCTAGGTGCAGCCTGGGAGCTCAGAACAAGGGCTGGCCCAGAGTCACACGCGCCACCACTGCTGCGGGAATGAGCTCCAAGGAAGAGGAGGCCAACCCCTAGTTTTATATCTTTTTCAGCGTCAGGGGTGAGTCACACAGGCAACTCACCCACATGACCTAGAATCATCACAAAGAGGCGACTTAAACCCACGTGGTCTAAAAGCCTCTGCTGTCCTAGACATGTAAACTAGGCCCTCCCTGGAGTTAGCCCCACCTTAGTTGCCAATCCACACCCACATAGGTTTTACACCTAATAGGGGTTTGGGCCTGGGGCTTAGCATTTAGTAGGACTCAATGAAATACACTGAATTACTCAACACAAACAAAAGCCAACCTCTTCAAGGGCACTAAGTGCTAAGGAGCCCATTTTGCTTACCAACACAAGAAGGCACCCATTTAAGATAAGATTGTTAAACAACTTGATGTCACCTGCAGTGAATTTAGAATGTCTAGAGAAACAGTTGATTGGAGTCACTTTCTGTATAGCAGGGTGCTATGAGAAAGATCCCTGAGAGCAATCAAACCTCTCCTTTCTCAATTCCTAGGTGGGTTCTGCCCAAAAAACTGCCACAGCTGAGCAGATAGCAAAGCCTTACCCACAGCTTTTGATTTAGTCCTCAAAACAGGAAAATATTTTTCACATTATAAATTGATACTTCAGATTATAAGAGCAGCTAGGTGGCACAATGGTTAGAGCACTGGGTCCAGAATCAGGAAAACCTGAGTTTAAATCAAGCCTCAAACACTTACTAGCTTTTTGACCCTGGGAATGTCACTTAACCCTATTTGCCTCAGTTTCTTCATTTGTAAAATGAAAAGGAAATGGCAAACTACTCCAGCATCTTTACCAAGAAAACCCCAAACGGGAACACAAAGAATCGGACACAACTGACCAAAAAACTTCAGATTATAAGCACTGCAAAATATTTCAGTTTTGTCCATGATTATTGCTGACAGCAAGTCGGGGCTGTGGCACGTGGCTTGTTTTCAGGCAACCACATCAGTGAGGCACGTGAGTGGCTTCAGAACTTGGGAAAACTACGCATCTCCTTCCTGCAGCTGTGCAGCAAATATACTCCCCTTTGCGCCAGAAAGTAATTGTAAGAAAGAGGATAAGCCACTATTTGGTTCTGGTTCTAAATATTCTGGACCCTTCCTAGCCATTTCTTGAATTGTCATAGGGCTCTGCCTCTGAGAAGCGAAGTATAGAGGGAGCTTATGTTTAGATCCATCTATTGTTCTACAGAACTCCAACCTGCAGGATACACTGGCTAAGCTCTCATTCGCTTAGACCCTAAGTCTGCACAGTTCCTTATGGCCAGGTCCTTATTTTCAAGTATGAAGGAAATAGGCCTGGTCCTGAGTGTCCTAGAGATGGTAAAGCTCCTTTGTTGTTCTGTGAGCATCTGCCTGTACTTGTATGAGGCTGGAGTTTCAGAGGCAGACTCTTAGTAACCTGTGTATCAAAAGTTTGCAACTGCTGATAAGAATTTATTCAACTTAGCACACAGGATTTGTCTGAAACTGTTTTCTCAGCCTCTCCCCCATTAATTCAATGTAATTCAAAAAATACCTATTAAGCCATTACTTGCTTATAAGACCTTGTCCCAGTTTCTAAAATGCAAAAACAAAAAAGATTCCCTGAACTCTAGGAACTTACATTCAAAAGATATACAATACAGATAAGCGAATACAAGATAATCAGAGAAGAAAGCACCAACAAGGATGGGCACCATTAAGATAATAAATGCTACTATAATGCTACTTGTAAAAATAATAGTAACCATCAACCAGATCCCAGCAATGAATTTAAAGGGGCAGACTTTAACGTTGGAAGTATCCGACAAACCACTTTCTAGAGCTTATGCCCTTTCCCAGAGCTTCTGCTAGGAACATTAGAACACATCTCATTCCTGGGTCTAATATTAATGGAAAGCGATGACCACCATTTTTCTGCTCCACATTACAGCTTTATCTCGTGCTATTTATCGATTTCTCATCATGCTTGGTCCAGGAACTCAGCATAATTCAGAACTTCTTTCCCATAGGCTTGGTCCAGGAAGTCCTCTTCAGCATCATGACCCAAGCTTTCCTACTTCCTTCAGTAACAGCAGAGAGCCAGGTCTCTTCCTCCACATTGTGACATTATCCCTTGCTGATCTTCCAGTATCATAACCACATCCTGGCTCCTCTTCTTTCTAATAGGTTTGGTCCAGGCTTTGTCAACACCGGTCTCCTGGGACTAGCTACTAATAGAGCAACTAGTGAAGACAATATACCTCACAATGACATTATCTCTTTCCATAAAGTTGCCTGTTTTGCCCTTCTGTATGATCCAAATGAGGATATTAGCTGCAAGGCAAATGTGGTGGAAACTCAAATAATCAGGTAGTGAATGAAGCCAAAGACGACAATTCACATGAGGAACAGTTCATTTCTCCAATCTGAGCTAAGGTAATGGCAAATCATTTTAATTAATCTTGTGCAAAATGTCAATGTCTAAATGAGTTCAAAGGATTTCTATTTGACCCACAATGCATCATAAATACTACTGTGCACCAGAACCAGTGCCACAGTCTTAAATCTGAGAGACACACAGATAAGAAGACAGGTATATGCAGAAAAAAGTAAAAAATAGTGGAAACCAGTTATAGCGAAGTCATTTTTCTCTGAAAAGAAAAATTTTATTATAAAAAGAATAATGATTATAACAAAAGTGATTATAATTTCTTGAATGATTGAAAGATCCACCTTTTTTTCTTGGAGAACTGAATTCTACTCTTTCAGATTGAATTACAAGTAAATTGTCTAGCTTGCCATGATTTTCATAGTTCATCACACTGAAAATCATACCCACCTGCAATGACAAAGTTTTGTCCTAAACAATCAGATATAATTAACATGGTAGTCATAGTTAATGTGATGTTTTCATATATAAGATTAACTGACAGACAGATACCAGAGTCTAAGGTGACTAATTCCAAATAATGAGTGTCTGACAAAAAAGATCTCATCTGATTTTTTCTTTAAATATTTGACAGAATATAGAGATTAGCAGTAAAAATTTATAGGTCAGTATTGCCTCCCAGATAATCCAACAGCAGTTATCTTTAAATTTCATGTCTAAAGTACATTCTCCATTTTTCACATTACTCACCATGGCAGTCAAATATTTAAGACTGGCAAAGGGGTATTATTAGCAAAGTGTTCCTTGTTATTCAATTATCAATGGCTGGGTAAACCCTCAAAGAGTACTGAAGTAAGGTTTTGATAATTATCGAGTTCACCAAACATTTTGAAATAGAAATATCATAAGATCTTGGTTTCTAGAATATGTATGTATGTATATACCCTTTTTCTTTTTGAATTGAGAATCTGAATTTGAATTCCTATACTAGATTGTATAGGACTAGGGCATAAAAAGTTGATAGTTCACAGGGTTTTGGATTTTTTTTAAGAAAATTAGATTTATTTTCTTCTTTAGGTTGTAGAGAAAGAACTAGGAAATGTGAGGGATTCAATCTGAAAGATGCTCATTGAGTGCCTCCACAGCATGGCCGTCACTCTATCCAATTCCTTACAGCCTTCTTTCACATTACTTCTCGTAAGAATAGCTAACCATTATATAGTACTTTGAAGTTTATGAAGTGTTTTGCATAAATTATCTCAGTTCAGCCTCACAATAACCCCTTGAGATATATATTCATTCCAATCAGGCATTATCAGCTCTGTTTTATAGATGAGGAAAATGAGGCACAAAAAGGCCATCGCTTGCCCCATGGTTACATAGTAAATATCAGAAGTACAATTTGATCCCAGAGTTTCCAGAAGATAACAAGAATGTTAAAAGACTTTAATATCTAGCCATGTGAGGATTAATTGAGGGAAAGCTTAGCCTGAAGATTTCTAGGGATGTGATGGCAACCTTCAATTATTTGAAGGGTTGTCCATTTCTATATTTGTAAGGCAAGATTCATGACCTCCAGGATGACCATGAACATACCTGAATGGTTCGGAATCATGAAGTATAAGAAATTCTCTAGCAAGAAGGCAGAAGAAGTATAACATTTATTTAGACATGAGAGAATCCAATCCCAAGGCCAGTAATTCCAATTCCATATAGTAGCAATCATATTTCAAAGCCAGTAAAGCCCACCTCAATGTAGCAACAAGGAAATTGTAACACAATATTATAGCAAGAAGCCAAGTCATCCTTTAACTTTCCCCCCTGCTAGGGCCTTTCTGTAAACAATCACTCACAAATCCTAACTCTCTGCTCAACACCCTCTTCCACAGCTCTGTAGACTCTGAGTTCCTGCTCCTTCTCTTTGGGCTGAATTCTGATTGCTGTAGCTCTCACTGCCTCTATGTCCTCTTGATGTCTGCTTCTGAATCCTGCTGTTCTCAGTTCTGGGCTCTCTTTTCATACAGTCCTAGCCAGCATCTGATTGACTAGAACTCAGTGCATATACCATTGGCTCTGGTTTTAGCAACTCCCCTTAGGGCCCCAAGAGCTTCACACCCACATCAGCTTAAGTAGCAAAAGGGTATGGGCCTGGGGACTCACACCTAGTTAGTGAAAGGGTGTGGGCCTGCCTCTAATCAAGCCTCCCTTGGTTGGCCCCAGCAGAAACCTATTCAATCAGTGGGAAAGATCTTTCACTCACTGATTGGCTTTACAACTTGTAGTGCTTGGCCTCACTAGGAAGAACTAGAATGTAACCTGAGTCCCAAAGTCTATTGGAGGAAAGGGTGGAGATCAATGAATTGTGCCTGTGAGAGGGTGGGATGGAGTTATCCAAAGTAGGAGAGAATGTGAGTGCCAGGCCTTTTTGAGTATCTTCAAGTCACAAAGTTAGAAATTTTGGGTTGATGTCAGGAAAAAGTTCCCTAGAGCTATCTAATAGCAAAATCGGCTGCCTTGGGAAGTGGTAAATTGTCCTTCACTGAGGTCTACGATCAATGGTTGAATGACTATTTGTCAAATATGCTTTAGAGAGTATTGTCATTTGGGTATGGATTGAACTAAATGGCCTCTGTGATCCCTTCCAACTGGGAGATTCTATGATTCTGCAAAAAAAATCAAATCTATATTGCTCTTTGAATTTGTCTGTTCTTTTAGTTAAATAAAATGAGGGGCCAGGGACAGGCCCCACCTGGGAGTACAAGTTAGTGTTAGCAAAGAAACCACAGGCTGCACTCAGAGTTTTTAGGCTTATATGATCTTGTTGGAAAAGATGACGATGAAAGGTTGGCTTGGTCAAAAGGATCAACTTGTAGAATTTGCTTCTAAATATTGCACAAACCAGAAAAAATGAAATGAAAAGTTAATAATATATAGCCCTTTGAGGTTTGTGAAGTGCTTTACGAATAGCATCTCATTTTATCATCATAACCAAGCTGGGAGGGAGGTGCTATTATCATCTCCATTTTACAGATGGAGAAACTGAGGCATGCATCAAGTGATTTACTCAAAGCCACATATCTAATAAATGTCTGAGACCAAATTTGAACTCGGATTTTCTTTACTCCAAGTCCAGAGCTCTATCTACTGTACTACCTAGCTGAGGCCAAAGTAATCTGACCTTCAAGATTTCGAGACTAAAACCAGAGGAGTTAGCTTTTAGGTACAAATAAAGAAGAGTCTTATTTATTTATATTCTTTATGTGGAATTTAGCCCAAAGGCTAAGATAGGCTTTTCATACCTTTGGCCAGAAGGTCAAAAGTGAGCTGTGGGGAAAAACAAAAGGTAATCGCCTGCCTAGTGTCTGGCTTTGTGTGCCCTATTCATTGATACCAGAGGGCTGCAAAGGGTAATGATTGATGATAAATTCTATGGCCAAGGATGCTGAATTGAATTAACAAAAAGACCTAGGTCATAAAGAAGGAATTCAGATATGAAAATGTGTAGTATTAATGTGATAGAAGATCTTCCCCACCCATTCAATAGGCCTTAGGTGGGCCTAGGTGGGAAAGCTTGACTATGTCTTTGTTTGTAAGTAGGCCTAAAGCCCCTACTTACTAGTAAAGCCCTCAGCACCCTAAGGGGAGTTGCTAAGACCAGAGCCAATGGTATGTGCACTGAGTTCTAGTCAATTATGAATTGGGCCGGGACCTGAGTTCTAGTCAATCATGTGCTGGCTATAAAAGGAGAGCCCAGAGTTGAAGGGGAGCAGAACTGAGAGGGAGACCCTGAGGCAGCAGACATCAAGAGGCAGCTGAAGAGCAGACATTGAGAGAATCAACATTATCAGAGCTGCAGAAGAGAGTATTAAAAGGACAGTTAGGATTGATGAGCGATTCTTTACAGGAAGGCCCTGGCGGGGAGAGGGCGGAAGGTTACAGGATGACTTGGTTCCTTGCTATAATACTGGGTTATGATTTCCTTGTTACTACATTGAGGTGGGTTTACTGGTTTTGGAATATAATTGCTGCTATATCGAATTGGGGGTATTGGTTCTTTGATTTGATCTTCTGGAGTCAAAATAAATGTTATACTTCCTCTGCCTTCTACATGAAGAGTTTTTCATACTTTGCGATTCCAACCCATTCAGGCATGTTCATGGTCCTCCTCGAGGTCATGAATCTTGCCTTACTGATATAGAGTGAAAGGGAGTAAGCAGGTATATATTTACCCTTCAGCTGATGAAGGATCAGGATTAAATCATGCAAAGAGGCATAAAATGTTGCACTGTTGACTTTACACAACTGTCACTATGTTCCCTTCTCCACTATAGGGTGTCCCTAAAGTCTGGACACATAGGAAATCTCATTAACACCTCATTAACTGTTTCATCGGAGACTCTCTGTTGTTCAACGACTTCTTCTTCTGGGGTATGCTAAAGGAGAAGGTGTACTCAACGAAAATCACAGATGCAACACACTTGATTGAATGCATAAAGGGTGAATGTGCTAAAATTGACAGCAATATAGAGTTATCGGATCGAGTTCACAATCTTGCAAAATTCATCAACTTTTGCATCACAAATGATGGAAATCTTATTGAAAATGTTATTTGGTAATATTCCAATTAAATAAAATGTTAAAAATTTCATTCATTTCACTCCTTGAAAATATGCATTTTTGCCTGTGTGTCTGTCCTGCAGTACCTAATACTATATAATATGATAATACTTTAAGTTCAGAAAGGAATGATGAATTATTGTCAGGTGCAGGGCACTAAATAGTACGGAAGAAACTGAGGTTTTTCCACAGGACCATTATTGCCTGAGGACCTTTGTAAGCAAGGCAGACTTCAAACTGAGCAAGGCACCAGAAGTTGATTGTATTAGGAATCTGGAGTACTGAGGAACTAAAAGGGTGAGAAAGATAACTACCACCTGTACTCAAGATTCACTCTCTACATTCCATCATTGCAAAGGCAGCTAGAGAAAGAATTCAGTCTCTTCCTGCCCCAATCTATTCTCCACATAGTTGTCAAAGTGACTATCCTAAAGTACAGTTCTGAACTTGTGTGCCTCTCCTCTTTCCATCCCCAATGCAATAAATTCCGGTGGTTCCTGGTACTTCAAGGATTGAAATAATCTCTGGAAACATTTAAAGCTCCGTACAACCAGACTTCTTCCTACCTTTCTAGTCTTCTTACATATGACTACACTCCAACCTATTCCTCAAGCATGATTAACCAGACTGGAGTCGGGAACACTTGAGTTCAAATCTGGCCTCAGAAACTTACTAGCTAGACAAGTCACTTAGTCCCTCGAGGCTTCAGTTTCCTCATTTGTTAAATGACAGCGGCAGGGAGCTAAATTTGATGGCTTCTAAGGTCCTATCCTGTGTGAAATCGATTATCCTACAACCCTATAGGGCTCTTTTCTCCCACCTACATGCATTTGCATTGGCTATCTCCTATGATTAATATGCTCTCCTTTCCTCACCTCTACCTCTCAGCACCCCTAGTTTCCTTCCAGAGTCAGCTCAAATACTATTTTCTTCATGAGGCCTCACTCCAAATGTTAGTTTTTCCAACCAAGTTTATCTGGGGTCAGTTCTGTATGTGTAAATGTTATCTTACCTGTCAGGATGTAAGCTCCTAGAGGACATGGACTATTTTGCCTTTGTCTTTGTATCATGAAGGAGTTAACATACTGACACATGGTAAGCACTTAATAAATGCTTGTTAAAATAGGGCATTTTGGGGAGTATAATGAAGGATGGCCTAGTATATGTGACAAGATGTCAATGGAAAGCAACATTATCATGGTGACTTCTACAGGATAAAGGTGAGATAGTGGTCATGGTAAGTGTACTTTCGGCTTGTTTTTATTTTTTTGTTTTGTTTTGGTTTTTTTGTATGAGAACAGAGGGAATGCAATGCAGGTATATATGGAGACCTGGGAGCACTCATCACCATGGGGATTGTCGTAGAGCTCTTTTGCCTATATGGTTACCATGCTATATGAAGTTGTGTGCATGGGCATAGGATATGTAGCCCCATTGATAGTATCTCACATGCAGAAGATACTAATACATGCAAACAACATCAGCTCTTGGATGATGTCTAGAACAAATCTGTTTATATAACGTATACAACTAAGCTCACCTACAGATTTCTGTTTCTAAAAGAAGAGTGCCATGGGTGGGGTATATCTGGCAACCTAGCACATGGGGGACACTGAGGTATCATAGAAAGAAAGATTGCTAGATCTGGAGTCAGAGTTCCTGGATTTGAAAGCTGAATATGCTACTTATTACCTGTGTGATCTTGGTCAAGACACATAATTTCAACCGACCTCATTTCTCTTGGATAAAATGATATGTTTGGAATAGATGATCTGTATGGTCACTTCCAGATTCAAGTCTAAGATCTGATCTTTCTGGTAGGAGAAAACAATGTATCTGTATTATTTCAAGCAGCCTAGCACCTCATGCATGTTACCACAGAGCAGGATGGGAGGCTTTAAGCAAAGCATTGAAATGACTAGATGTAATGGTAAGAAAGGGTGGGGAGTTTTTACTGTTTTCTCTTTTGAAATGCTAAGGCAATCAAGTGCCTTTAATGAGTCTTGCCTTTGTTTGAATAGGGAAGGTAAAGTGGGACCTTTTGTTGTCTTTTGTTTTGGAGTGCTTTTCAGCATTGAGGCAATCAGGTGTCTTTGAATCTTGCCTTTGTTTGAATGGAGACTCATTGATTGGAAACAATATATATATGATGTGATGCTAGTGATTAAAAATGTTTCCCACACTCCTATGCTAAGTAGGCACTGTGCCCTCAGGTACATAGAACAGGGTCTATGTACTCTGAGGTTGGCATTTTGCTTTTGGGGGCACACTCATTATAAGAGTGTTGGTGATTTGGCCAAACGAGACTCTGGGTAGTTTTTGGAGCCTCCCAGTTTTGAAAACCTTTCTCTCTGGTAACTATGTATGTAATATCTATGGTCAGACAGATAGAAGCCTGTCTGTTGATTTGTTTTTGCTCTGTTTATAATTTCTGTTTGTATTTTGTGTTTGCTCTGAAGTTCAGGGTGCTGACTTTTTCTTCTGAACTAAGTGAATGATATATGTATGTTTAATTAAAGTGAGATTGTTAACCCCTTAAAATTGATTTCCTTAGAAAAGCAGATCTAAGGATCTATGCTAGCAGCCCTCCTCTGTACTCTTGTAGTTGGTCTTTCTTCTCCACAGCAGCTGCTAGCAACATTGATGTTACACTAGAAGATTTTGTCAGGAAGAAAACTTGGAAACAACATACAAGCGGGAGTAGAAGGAGCAGAGACTACAGACAGTGAGACCAAATAAAAACATATTGTGGCATGGGAAAATGGTGATTCAAGAGCCTTACAAATAAAAAGAAGGATGTCATTACTTTTCTATTGGGAAAGCAAGAATAAATAGAGGAAAGTGTCAGTGTAGTTTAGTGAAAAGGACATTGAAGAGCCAGGCAAAGTACTTGGGTTCTAGTACTTGCTCCAGAGCACCTGGAGATTCTAAAATCTTATCTCCTTATTTATGAATGTGTTGCCTTCCCCTTCAGATTTAAGCTGTACCAGGTGGGGCCATTTCATTGTCTTTGTATCCCCAATACCCACCTTAGGTCCTGGCCCATAGTAGAGACTTAAACAAAAGCTTGATTTATTGAATGGTGGATTGGGCAGGGGTTCAAAATTCAAAGTTCCAAGGAAATGTAGGTAAGCCAGTTTCGATCTGCCTCTCCCTTGTCATAGAAGAATATGTTATTAGAACACACGGATAAGACATGCTTAATTGGCTAGATGCATGGTGAGTCAGTGAGCCCTGTAGATGAGTGGTTCTCAGGAGGAGGTTCATGGTACCAACCCTTTGCTGGATATGGGTAATTAAACATGGATAGAGTATTGGGGCAGAGAGAGGAAAGGAAAGAAGGAAGGAAGGAAGGAAGGAAGGAAGGAAGGAAGGAAGGAAGGAAGGAAGGAAGGAAGGAAGGAAGGAAGGAAGGAAGGAA
>CM053626.1:77890183-77913914 GCA_028646595.1 Phalanger gymnotis
GGACCATTCAAACATATACATGATTATATTTGAGATCATAAATTCGGCCTTCCTACTACAGACCCATGGGAGTGGGTTCATTTCCAAAGAAAGAGAACAGGACCCAGGACACAGCCTGGTAGTACACCCACAGTTAGGGAGTGGGACATGGATAATGATTCATCAAAAGAGACTAAGGAATAACTAGAGAGGTAGGAGAACAAAAAAAGAAGAGTGACATTAATACCGAAAGAAGATAAGATACAAGAGGATATTTGAGGGGTGAGGGTACTCAGTAGTGTCAAAAGTTGAAGAAAAGTGAAGAAGCATGAAAACTCAGAGGAAGTCATCAGATTTAGCTATGATAAGACCACTGACTACATTAAAAAGGTAAGTTTTACTTGAATGGTGGGAATGAAGACTGATTACAAAGAGTTGGCAATTTCTACTATAGTATAGATTCATGACCTGTAAGAAAGAGCTCTGTAAAAAGACCAGGAAATAGGTAATACTGCTAAGGGTAAGTACACAACATGAAAGGTTGTTCAAAGAAATAAATGTGGAAAAAGTCAATAGAAAAACAGAAGTCCAAATGCATGACAGCATACAATATTCCACTTGACATTTTCCTGGCCTCAACTATCACCCCTTGTGGTACAACAGTTTTCAATTCAATCTTTTGAGGAATTTAGCCATAGTAGCTATCTAGTTTTACAATGGAAACAAAAGGGGAAATGTGGTTGCTTTATAAAATTCGGGCAATTTAGAATTTGCTGAAATGCATCTATTTGATAAAGTGAGGAATACTAGTAGTCAGAATCAAAACTAAATTGGCATAATAGGGGCTTCATCCAAGATTGGATTATTGCCCAAGGAGAAGAAATTTGCCCTACAATGGGAAATTCAAAGGCCTTCCTGTGCTTAACAAATGACTGCATTCCTCTAAGAAAGAAGGCAGGAATAGGGTCTAGTGAAGCATCAGGATGATTAGAAGAGAGATGGAAGCAGTTTTACTGTTTCCTCATTTACTTGGGTAGGGGCCTAAGCTCTGACCTGACCTTAGGTGGGGAGGGAGGCCCAGGAAATGACCCTTCAAGATCTGGCTACTTCAAAGTATGTCTCACCACTGGGAGAGTGGAATAACTTTGGGAAAAGAGGCAGACTGGGAATTACTCCCATTTTATTTATTAAACATCAGGAAATAGCTATGTGAATTATTAAGAACCTTATCACTTATTACCAGACACAACCCTCTTTTTTAAAAAATAGCTAGGTTCCTCTACTCCTCTTCATCTCTGCCCTTCCAATCAATTCTCCCCCTCCCCTAGCCAGGATATCTGGTTCACATAACTAATAAGCATCAGAGACAGGACTAGGAAGAAGGAAATAAAACATTTATTAAATATCAACTATAGAGGCAGCTACGTGGCACAGTGAGTAGAGCACTGGCCCTGGAGTCAGGAGGACTTGAGTTCAAATCCGGCCTCAGACACTAGACACACTTACTAGCTGTGTGACCTTGGGCAAGTCGCTTAACCCTAATTGCCCTGCCTTCCCCCCTCTTCAAAAAAATGTCTACTATGTACTGTGAACTTTAGAAACATTGTCTAATTTGACCCTCACAACAAACTTGGAAAGGGGTGCTCTTATTCTCATTTTACAGATGAGGAAACTGAGGCTTACACAAACTAGAATTGTCTGGTGCCATATTTGAAAGCCCATCTTACTGACTGCAGGCCCAGCTCTCTAGCCACTGTGCCACTTAGATGCCTAACTTCTTAGCTCTCAACAATCTACCATTTTTTTATGCAACAGGCTAGGTAGAGTGCCCCCCTTAACGACTTTGATCTGTTTCAGTAGTCGTGATGAATTTCCTAAGGACGCTTTTTTTCCCCCAGGATGACCATTTAAGCAACCATCCATTTGACAGACTAGGGCAGCTAAGTTTAACCCAGTTTTTTTTTTCTTTTTTAAATTTACAGCTGCATCTACTGGCAAATCTCAGTAAAGCAGAAGAAAATGAATGAAGAGGGAATTATGTCACTGGAAAATGTCTCCCAGAAGGCTTTACAGTTCTTTGGCTTACTTGTTTGTAAAAATCCAGTCAACACCAATCTGAGTCAAAATATTTCAGTGTAGAACACATTTTTGCATTTTTGTTTCTTTTATAAAAGTCACAGATTTCATCAAAAATGCTACACTATTACTAGGGATTAGTAGTGGTAAAAAAAAAAAAACCCATTACCTAGTGAGATCTGATGAAGCTTATTATTATACCTAATAGTTCACCTGGAATTATTTCTTGGTCGACCCTTTTATTGATACTCTTTTTCAAATAATATTTCAAATAATTCTGTGGAGCTTTTTTTGATCATTTTAAGAATTCACAGATGAGGAAATTAAATAACAATGAGTATTATTACATTTATAACTTTATACCTTAACTACTTTACACCTTACTTTACATTTTATACCTTACCTACCACCATGAGTGAACACATTTCCTGAATTCAGCATTAGGCAGCTAGGTGGTATAGTGGATAGAGCACTGAATTTGGAGTCAGGGCGAGCTAAGTTCAAATACCACCTCGGATACTAGTACGGGACCTTGGACAAGTCACTTAGCTTCTGTTTCCCTCAGCTTCAACTGTAAAATTGAGATAGTAATAGCACAGGGTTATTGTGAGCATCCAATGAGATAATATCAGTAAATCACCTTGTAGAGAATAGGCATCACATAAATATTAGATTATTATTATTATTAAGTTTGGAGTAGAAGAAAATCTTCGTAGAGCTCTTATTTATTTTAAAATGCAAAACAGGAGTTTGAAGAGAGAGGATCCATCCATTTTATTAAGCAATATTCAAAGGCAAAGGAGAATGATCAACAGGCAGATTTCAGAAAATCCTAGAAAGACTTGTACAAACAGATACAAAGTGAAATGAGCAGAACCAAGAAAACATTGTACACAGTATCAGCAACATTGTATGATGATCAACTATGAATGACTCAGCTTTTCTCAGCAACACAGTGACCCAAGTACAAAGGACTCACAAAGGAAAATGTTATCCATATGTAGATAAAGAACTGATGGACTGCGAATGCAGATCGAAGAACTTTTTTTCCCCACTTACTTTGTTCTTTCTCAGTTTTTTTTATCTATTTCTTCTTTCACCACTATGACTAATATGGAAATATGTTTTACATGATAGCACATGTATAAACTATATCAAACTGCCTACCATTTTCAGAAGAAGGGAGGGGAGTGAGGAATGGAGAAAAAAATTGGAACGCAATATCTTTTAAAAATGAATGCTAAAAATTTTCTTGACATGTAACTGGGGAAAGAATAAAAAACTATTAAAAAAAAGCAACAGAGACTTCAAGATACATAAAATTATAGCGCACACAACATTTATACGTGGCGGTACATAGATCAGTTCCCACATACATATACTTTTATTTCATGTGAATAGAATCAGAACTTCCTGACATTTCCAGTAAATACAAACTTAACTCTACAAGACTAGTGCTATGGAAGACTGCTAATCAAATTACTTAAAATAAGAACCTGGCTCAAGGTAAGACCTATAGAAGAATGCCTTTCCCACCTCTGTATTCTTCAGCAATTGCCTTTTCTAAGCATAAGCAACTTCATTATCATCAAATAAGAAAAAGGGATGCTACCTGGAGAAAACAAAAGGGAAGCCGGCAGAACCCATGGATAAGAAAATCATCTGTGTGATAAATGAACCATCTATTCCTTGGCTACAAAAAGCACAGTAGCAGCAACCTAGGGAAAAGTGACAAAGCTACTGTCTTGTTCTCCTCCCTCCCTGTTCAGACCTAGAGTTTTCTAAGGAACTGAATGTCATATTTAAAAACACTGTGCAACTCAGAATTCCTGTTTGTGTGAATGTTGTTTACCATTTGGGTCCTAACAGCCTGAGCTCCTGTATTCATCCCTGACATAGGATTTATCCAGAATGAGTCAGGGAAACCAAACTTCTCAGTAGCCTGAGTTCCTCTCCTGGAATTCAGAATTGCTTCATAAAAAAATACAGAGATTTCAAAAAAAGTAATACATTTCAAAACTTCTCAGTGAGACTTGGAGCAAATGGCAGCTTGTGAATTCAAAGTATCAGTATATTTATAACACTAGGGTGTTACCACATCCTGACTGGAATCTTTAGATGTCCTTAAGAATTAAACCTGGGAAGAAAGTGATTTAGACCAGAGTTATATAGCTTC
Source organism: Phalanger gymnotis (assembly GCA_028646595.1). Taxonomy (NCBI): domain Eukaryota; kingdom Metazoa; phylum Chordata; class Mammalia; order Diprotodontia; family Phalangeridae; genus Phalanger; species Phalanger gymnotis. The sequence continues at coordinate 77,894,415 of CM053626.1, forward strand.
TCATCGGGAACTCAGAGCAACTATCCCTGAATGCCTGCTCTAGTGAAAGTAGACTAACAAATTATTCAAATCACAGTGACTAGGCAGTAGGAAAAATTCTTTTTTTCCCTAAATGGATTATAGTCAGTAAATAAGTATTTGGGGTGTATGGGGTGTTCAGGGAGGACTATCACCTCTGGTGTGAGGGTCTGTCGAGCCCTTTTCAGGGCTGCTCATCCACCTGTCACTCACTTCTCACCTGTGGCTCTAAGAAGCTATAGCATGCACAGTAGCCAAACCCCTGTAAAACTGCCTTGACAGATGGGCTAAACTAGGTTGAAAATAACAGACAGGCCTCAAACCTGTCAGTAAGTAGAGGGATGTCTAACCCAAGCACATGAAGATATTCCTGACTGAATGGGAAGATGAGAACAATCTGTTCCCGTGGCCATGAAGGCAGCTGAAGCAGGCCATGTGCTTGGTCAGATAACAAAGGCACCAAGGTAATCCATTGCATCCCAGGCCATCAACAGGCCAGTTGTCCTGACTTTTGTCTTACCACTGGACTTCAATGACTCTGGAAGAGTTAATGAGGCTGTTGACTTTATGCAGTCTGCCTCCTTTAAATCCAATTCACATGCAAATCAAGGTATCACCCATGACGTCACCAGTCCTCTTTGAAAAGAAAGCTGTACAACAAATAAGCATTTATTAAGTACTTAATACACACCAAGCATTGTGTTAAGCCCTGGGAATATGAAGAGACAAAAAAGTATTCCCTGCCCTCAAGGAGTTCATGTTCTAAAGGAAAAAAATTCCCATTTCAAACTGCATAAAACTTTTTACATATAATGACATGATGACTTTGAGACTGTTCTGGTGGGAAGAGGAAATTCAGCAGAATAATGATGGCCATGTACTTTGTTTGATTGGATTTTGAATGCTCCTTTCTTCAGACTTAGACATTTAACTCTGTGAGTAAAGGGAATAATCTATGTTTCAATTAGAATTCCAGGGGCTCCAGTGGATTAATCATATGCTGGCTTTTGGGGGGAAAGATTTACTTAAAATCAAATTGATCTGTTGTTCTCATATCATCACTGGTAATCCATATTTACGCTGCTTTAGGGCGCCTGATGAGTAATAAATTGTCACCAGCGCTTCAGTCTGCCCAAGTCTAAAGTCACACTTGAAATGAGTTTAATATTTAGAGCCCCCTTCACAAAGTACTGTTGCTTGCAGACAGTCGTAAACTTTTCAACAACAACAAAAACACCATAGTAGATTCAAGATTTCATGGTAGCAGGGCCCAGTTATAAATTTTCTTTTCAGCACTTGGGGGGAAAGAAAACAAGAATGTTTCTCCAAACAAAAACAAAATAAAAATAAAATGAGTTTGGGGGAGGAAGAAGTGAGGAGGAGTAGAGAAATCAAGTTGCCACTGAAAGAAAATACTTCTATCCATGGGCTTTTCATACTTGATGGTGGTTTTTACCAGCACATGACAGGCCATGTCCTATAGGGCTTCACAGTGCTCTCCCCCTACCAAAGCTGTGCCCTACAATGGAACCAGGTATTGTGTTTGGGAACTGGGTTTCCTATCTTTCAAATAAGAGACAAAAACAAACTCACAGACCACTGACGTTTAAATACAGAATCCTTCGTTTAAAGAACCCATGGGTCTGGTAGTTTCTTCCTGCCAAGAGAGTTGAACTCCTAATTTGATGCATAAAATGAGCATTTTGGATTATGAAGGGTTAATCCAGTCTGCCAGCCAAGTCAAGGGAAAGACTCTGACTCACAGATGCTAGTGCTAGCAAAATTAATCCTGGAGCTTAGCATCTGGATCCTTCAACTGCCAAGTTTGCCCCAGTAGGTCCATTTCATCACTGGGGCAGATTAAAAGGGAATGATGGGCAGAAGCAAGTTCCGCACCACCAGCAACAAGAGGAAGAGAAAAAAAGTCATCCATAAAAAGGGAGTCTGGGCTTGCTTATGTGTGCTAATGTGCACAGAAACAGTGAACTTTTCTCCTCAAGCAGCATCAAGCCTCACTAGCCTGATCTGTCTTTCTGTTTGTTGTTAGAAAACACTCTGAAAGTTGGGTGCTCCGGGATGGTGCACCCTGGATAGGTCTAAGCTACCTTCAGGGTATCTATCACCTGTCAAGTTTTCACCTGAATGGACAGGATTTTTAAATGTGTGTTTTGGTTTCTGGCTCTTGGCAACATTTGTCAGGGCATGGTTTTTCCTCCCTTTTTGGTTTGAACTTAACAAGAGAAGAAATAAAACTTTCTTTTAAAAAAATCCATATATCCTCTTGATCTTAAGGATTAGTTTAAATTCTGGGGCTCTGTCTTTCTTCCTAGTGGCAAAGCTTAAAAAATTTTTAAATCTAACTTTTAAAATAGTATTTAAATCATTAGCAGCCCAATTATATTGTTGGTGAGTTGCCCAATGCTGGCAAAAACATTGAATCTTACCTCTACTGCTCCAATGGGAGAGGAAAGGGCCCAGAAAGTAGGAGGGAAGGCCAATAGAATGGTGCTGATTTAGAAGGTAGAAACCTCAAAAAAAAAATAATGAGTTCCCAGGGGAGATGGGTTCTGATGTAGGGAATTGAATACTATTCCAAAGCTTCCATGAGATGTGTTTTCCTTTTTACTGAGAGATAAAGGTCTATGTTGAGGTCGGATAAGGAAGAAGGAAGGGAGGGGAAGCAATCAATGGACAATGGAGGGGGGAAGATATTCTGTGGTTTAGTGAGGCTATAGCTCAGTCTCTTTTGGGAAGAACGTTAAACAATTTAAAGAGTAAAACATCATATGTTCCCAGGGAATCAATGAATAAGAATATGGACTTCTTCACAGGAATAGTTAATCATTAAAGATAAAATTAATTTTGATTAGTAGTCAACTGCCAAAAAAATTACCAACCAAGTCTTGTCCCTTAAACTGGATCCTGGTATTCGAAGTAATGTTTTGCCAAATAGCTGATTAGACATCTAAACTATTGGAACTTTTTCTATTGAAAAGTTATCCCTAGCCTTCTCTTCCTTTATCACTCCAGGTGCCTGTCAACCCAGCTCAGGCCCTCAAGAGTTCTCTGAATGATTACAATAGTCACCCAATAAGTCTCTCTATTCCCATTTTACTCTCCTTTCACGACTCCTCCCCACCCCCGCACCCCTTCCCATCGCCCCCATCCCCCCCTAGCCCATTGCCTCCCTTCTTTGATCCACAGCGCTACCAGATCTTCTTAGAAGACACCTCTGATTGTCACTCTACTGATCAAAAACCTCCAATGGTAATTATTGAAGTTAAATGCTTATTGATTGAATTAAGTCTAAGCTTCTCAAGCTTCTCTCACTAATCCACTACATGCATTAAACAGGACAGTCAAATCAGACTGCTCAGCCTTCCTCAAATATGCCCCCTGTTTTTCCACATTTTGATCTTTTCTCATTCTGTTCCTTTAATGAGCAATACACTCCACCACCTCCCACTTACCTTATAAAAATCTTCACTCTCTGAACTTTGAGCCCATGCTTCAGCTGCCTCTGCTACTGTCGCCCCTTCTCCCATTAGTAAATGCATTCCAGAACCTCTATTTTTTAACTCCTTTTTTGTTATCTTCCCCTATCAGAAGTAAGCTCCTTGTGCAGATTAAAGCAGACTTTTCCCCTTTCTTTTTCTTGCTTTTTTTCTTTTTGCAATATGGCTATTATGGAAATATGTTTTGCATGACTTCACACGTATAATTGATATCATATTGCTTGCCTTCTCAATATGTGGGAGAGGGGCTAGAGGGAGGGAGAGAATTTGGAACTAAAATGTTTTTTATGTTAAAAATTAATTAATTAAAATATGAATTTTTTTAAAAATCCACAAAAAAGAAGTTCCTTGAAGGTAGGGACTGTTTTGTTTGTTTGTTTGTTTGCTTGCATTTGTCTCCGCATTGCTTAGGACAGTGACTCACACCTAGCAAGTGTTTAATAAATGCCTACTGACTTGTGGATTTGGCTTGACTTCTCATCCTTTAAGAACCATCTCAAATACTCTCTTATCCTTAAAATCTTTGCTGAAACCCTTGCTGTGATGTTATCTTTCCGTCCCTTGAATCCCTATGGCAATGTATACCTCTCTTAAGGCATTTGTCTTTAGCTTTATTTGTGTAAAAGTGTTTTAATGCCAACACTCCCCCCCCACTTGCCCTTTAAGGGCAGAGACCATGTCTTCTTCATCTCTGTAGCTCTCATGGTGCCTAGCAAAATGCCAAAACCATATTGAGTATTCAAAGAATATTTGCTGAAATCAATTATTTCATCAAGTGGTATTGTTTGTTTTCTGAAGGGAAACACACACATACACACACAAACACAGAGGCAAATCTCACATGACCTTTTAAAAAAAGTGGTTTAGACTCAGGGCACAATAGTAAATAGTTGATAAATTGCCATGTGCAAATGTTCAAAATGGGTTCCATGACTCAACCTGAGTAAAGTTCTAAATGACATCATGGTTAATATGAATTCACCATTAAAGAATTACAGAAACGAATAATCCCATCCAAAGATGCCTCTTCTGAATGCTCATCTGCTGAAGCCTAAATGAAATCTACCATTTTAATGTGAGACTGACTATTAAGAGAGTACTAAAAATAATGTTTCCAGTCAAAAATCTTAGTAATTGCTGATATTTACATAGCACTGGAAGGTTCACAAAGCCTTTATATATGTTACTTCGCTGCATCCTCACAGATACTCTGTAAAGTAGTTGCCATCGTTATTCCAGTTTTCCAGATGTTGAACTAGAGGCTGACAGATGTGAATTAGATGATTTACACAAGGTTACACAGTAAACATCTGAGGCCTGATTCAAAAATCAGACCTTGCAGACGCCAAGTCCATCATTTAGCCTCTTTACCACCTAGCTGCCCTATGCTCGACAATGCAAAAAAGCGTGGGGTTAAGATAACAAATAACCATGAAACAAGCCCACACTAAGTGAGGTAAAAATGTGTTTTAAGAGAGAGCATCTGTAATGGACATACACTGATCTAGGAAAGGAAGCTGGTAACAATATCAGGAGTCACGCAGAGAGCTTTTAGGGCTTCCACTTTAGTCAAGAGAAATGTATAAGGTAACCAATGGCGTATTTAAACATTCCTTTCTGAATTTCACGTTTACTGATAAAAAGCAAGGGAAAAAAATCAAATAATAAAAAGTGTAGGCTGAATACTCCCCGATCTTTAAATGATCAGGATTTGACTGAAATGGTTCCTAGGGCAACAGCAGAATCATTCACAGGGTTAGATGTCCATAAGAAGGGCAGGCTCCCTTCACAACAAGATGTCAAAATTAAAAAGAAACAGCACTTTTTTTGCATTTTGACTGGAGGTGGCACGTGCCAAGTAAGTCAAACCACAATCACTACTTCCTCTCAGACCCTATTAGAGGAAGTCCAAGACCCCAAACACAAGAACCTTGGGTATACTAGTACCCTCTAGATCAGTGGTCCTGCTTCAAGCTCAGGCCTGCAGCCACAAATCAGCAAAGAAATTTCTGTGGAGAAGGGGACCAGCTGCCACTCACAAGGAAGACAATACAACAGAGAAGAAGTCATAAAGTATGCTGAGGCAGAGACAAGAGACAATGTATGGCAAGAGAGTCACACTACCCCCACCATTTCAATCACAACATCCCCTGGAATATACATAGAAACAGCCCAGGCATGGAACCTGAACCTAAGAGCCTTGCAAATAGTAGCAGCCCTCAGACAACCAGTCTTGCTTCCAGTCTAGTCATTATTGATGGGAGCAATCACTATGGAGGAGTCCAACTTTATCACCACTACTGCCAACAATTGCCAATCAGCTATCTTCAACTGGTAGGAAAGCCCAAGAGCCCTAGGGGTGGCAATAAATCCCTCACTACACACACACACACACACACGCATACACACACACACACACACGTACACACCATCATCTTGGGAAGCATCATCTGTGGAGATATAACTTGGCAACTGCTTTAAACCCCCCCTAAAAAAAGTTGTTGCTGCCAAGACCCTTGGCCCTATCAAATGGCTCAATAGCTGAAATTGAGGATTTTATTTATGGAAAAGATACCAAAATAGCCTATCACCATTTGCTTTACTGTTGAATCCAAAGAGCCATGGTATCTTTCCACCCCACTTGCGGTTGAAATGTTCTATTTGTGTTATGTCCCCCACTAGAATGTGTACCTTTGGAGAACAGGAACTCTTACTTTTCTTCTTGAAGCAGTGAATAGAATGCTGAGACTAGACCCAAGAAGACTTGAGTTCCAATCCAACCTCAGCATTTAGTATCTGTGTGACCCTGGGCAAGTCACTTACCCTCTGTTTACCTCAGTCTTCAATTGTAAAATGGAGGTAATATCCGTATCTAGCTCCCAGGGTTGTTGTAAGGATCAAGCCAGATAATATGTGTAAAGCATTTAGCTCAATGCCATCAATATAGTAGGCACTATATAAATGTTTATTCCTTTCCCACCCCAATCTATATCCCCAGGGCTTTGCACATAATAAAGATTGAGTACGCGCTTTGCATTCATTATTCAATTCACTAGAAGTTGGAAGAACTTGGCCTGACACAAATCATCTCTGAGCCTTGGTTTTCTTATCAGCCAAATTAGAAAGATAGCACTTGCCCTCTTCATATCCAGAAGTAGTTTTGAGGTTTAAAGGTGACAATATAGGTGAAAGCCTTTGAATACTGTGTGTGACACATCATACAAATATATAGCATTATTGGAAGTATTACCATTGCATATGGTTTTTAAACAAAGGAATAGAAATTACTCCATTGTTTCATTTTTTATGAATATAGGGGAAAAATCTAGAAGCTTCATCACAAGTCGCTTGAAAGCTTGTTAAAATTCTTTGTCTTTAGCACCATCTAGACTCCAACATGATGCTGAAATCGCAAAGACATGATCTCCCAGCAACAGTACAAACTGCATAAAGAATGCGATATACTTACATGACAACAAGGAGAATGCCACCATGGACAAGCATTAGAAGCAAATGGGATTTCAGAAGGAAAGTATTTGTCTCTTGCTTCAACGATAATCAAATCAGTAGCATTTCTAACAGAAATGCAAATTTGTTCCTCTGATCAAAATGAAATGTTTCCTTTGAAAACAAGTTGGGGAGAGCTGGGTTGATGCTGTGCTAGCCATCTAATGAAAAATGTATCAAGTAGGATTATTTTCCATAAAGAAGCAGTGCTAATTATTCCAGGTTAGCAGTTCAGCAGCCAAAATATCAGTTCACAGCTTTGAAAGAGAAGAAATAAGTACAAGACCAAAGGTTCACCAAAAGACCACAATAACCAAGGTCTAAAATGAATTTGATTCATTGCCATGACACATGCCTAACTCATCTCTGACAGCAGTAAGGTAGTCTCACCACTAAACTTCTCTATTATCTGAATCTGAGTTTTTTTTAACTCGAAGTAGAAATTTCATGCCCATAGCTACTGGTTCCATTGCTATGGTAAGTGGTTTCCAGTGTTAGACCAAGTTTCCAAATAAAAATGACATCCCTAGGATAATTTATAACGTATGATGATAATACCACCTTTATAAATGCCATCAGAGAAGTCTATGATTAGAAAATTGATGACTCAGTCACAAAGGAAGAGAAGGAGATAACTAATGCACAGTCCAAGTGTCACACTGGTATCCACAAAAGTAAAGAGAAAGCAAGGAATGGTCCCCCCCATCCAGCAGGTTGAGTAGGCTTGCTGGAATGAATGTAGTACATGCATGAGATTCATGCAGAATGACCAGGCTTGCTTGGATTGAGATCAACATTGTTGAAGAGAACGTCTACTTTGATGACAACATTAATCTAATTGGTTTTCTACTGTTGGATGGTTTCCGCATGTTCAAAAGAGATAAGGGTAAGGAGAGTAATGATTCACCCAAACAAGAGGCTGACAACTTTTTAAGGAAAGAAAGCAATTTTAAAAAAACAATGTTTTTTAAATATAACTTTTTGAGAAGCTGTATTTTCTATCTTATGTGTCTGTATGCGTATAGATACACATATCCCAAAAGTCTTAGTGTCATTTTAATCTATTAAAATATTGACTTAAAATGGCACTAAGACTTTTGGGACACCTTGTATGTATATACATACATACATTTGTCTGTATAACTATATATACTCATATTATATTGTTTTAAACTTGTTAGAAAGATTTGAAGTTATACGAATTAATACAACATAAAAGAAATGTCTAAATTATTTTCTCCAAAAGATCCTTGTTACATTGCATATGTACAGCTGAAAAACTGTTGGAGGGCCCTGAGAAGCTCCTATAATTATCATCCATTAGAATATTAATACCATAAGCTTATCAAATTAGCTAATTTTAACTTTGAAAGCTAATCAGCATCTATCCCTGAAGGGAAGAAGTCTGGGGCAGTAGTGAGTTGAAGTAGGAAGATAATCACTCCCCTCTTAGCTCTGGGATAAAATGCCAATGGGTCTTTTTGATTATTTTGAACTCTTCACAATCTTGCTCTTTCCAGTCTAACTTATCATTGTTTTCATTCACATACTCCATGTTCCAGTCAAATTGGATGATGGGTTGTTTCCCCACACACAATTTTCCATCTCCTACCTCTCTTTTACAAAGGTGATTCACCATCCCTGGAACAATCCTTTTTCTCATGTCAGGGTCTTGAAATCTCTCACTCCATATAAAGGCACACCTCAGATGCCATCTCCTATACAAGACTTTTCCTGATCACTGCCCTCAACCCTGTTTTTACTGTTTCCTCTCATCCAAGTTTATTTTGTATGTACTTTGTATTCACTTGTATATGTATGTTGTTTTCCCTCAGGAATATATAAGCTCTTTGAAGGCAAGAATTATTTCAATTTTATTTTTGTCTGTATATCAACAGTACTTAGTATGGTGCCTAGCACACAACAGGCACTCAATAAATGCTTCCTACATTGAATCAAATTGAACATTATAATAAACAATCTCATTTCACCAATGTCTTAATTTCCAAATAAAAATAACACAATTAAAGTTTCACTTTGATGTATGCATAGTTTGTATGGAGAGACATATGCAAATATATAGACTGTTCAACATTTTAATGTTGATTCAGTATCTTGCTAATTTTCTAAACAAGTCACAACTTTATTGATATGTGAAAAAATTAAGAAGCTAATATATTTTAAATAGGGCATACAGTACTTATTTATCTTAAATTACTGATAGCCAAAATACCAGAGTGGGAAAAAATCAATGTTTAAGTTTTTGGGAAGGATGTTCCAAAATATTCATGATATATGTTCTTGAAAATACATAGTGGGGGAAGAATCCTGAGCAGATAAAGGATAATGTCAGGTATCAGCCCTTCTGCTGAGCAACTCCTCGCATGCTCATATTTCAAACTCCTTATCTTGAACTCCCTTTATATTTCCTAGGTACCAGATCTTGGCTGCTTATGATGACCCAGTTCTTCTGTGTTCATTTCATACTGAACATACCTCCCTATTAATGACATAGGTCATCCATTGGCTTTGATCCTTGACTCTTTCCTTGCAAGTCTGATTTTGACTGTGAATTACCTAGCTCTTTCTCTTTAAGGAACTGCTTGGGTCTTGAGTCTGGATTGTATTTTTTGGATTTTATGTTATTGCAATTTGGTCATAAAGATTCCAATATTAGCAGTATAAGAAAACTCGATCTGCAAGGTGTCAGTAGGGTTGCAGAAAAATACTGAAATCTTTTGCCCATGTAACCATCAATACATTGGATTTCTATGTATTCTTTACCATAAGCAATAATATCACTTAATGCTATATTAGCGCTTGCATCACTAAATACTAGAAAGTATTTTGAAATTTACTATCATATAAAAAAAATTACTTAAAATGGTTTTATAATACTTAGACTTGGAATTATGATGAAGCCAAAAAGTTTTATGACCTTATGGATGGCAGCACTTCATCATACCAAGAGACCAAAAAGCTGATCCTGTCCTATTAATTGAGACCCTGATACAGTCTAGTATAGCTCTGCCCAGCCACTTTCCTAAGTCTCTAGCAAGCCAAGTCTAGTAACAGCACTTTGAAAGAGATAAACAGAGCCTGATGACTCTTTCTGTGGACTGCCAATTCAACTAGGGTTAAGGGATCACTAAATCACATTTTTAGTTTGAAGGGGCCTCTGAAATCTTCTAGTCTATATCATACCTAAAACATGAATCTCATTGACAATATTCTGAGCAATGGGTCATCCATCCTTTGCTGGAAGACAATCCAGGGATGGAGAACATTCTATACCCTTTGACAGTACTGTATACTTTTGGACCCTTTTAGTCGCATTTGTTTTTTCTTAGGTAGAGTTGAAATCTGCCTTTTTAAAACCTTTTCCCATTTGTTTGTTTTAGTTATTCTTTCCACAGTCAAATGGAAGAGATTTAATAGTCATCCACATGACAGATACTTGAAGACAACAATTGTCCCCCTTAAGTTTTCTCTTCTCTAGGTGAAACATTTGAAAGGCCTTCAAATGACTTTCATTATGGACGTGGTTTCTAGTTCCCCTCATGATTTCCCTTCCTTTGGAAATGCTCCAGCTGGTCCATAAAGTATGATGCTTGGTAATGAAAATTATACTTCTGTCAATGCCACCTGATATCACATCTACTTTTTTAGCTACCACACCACACTCTTGATTCAAATCAGCCTTTTAGTCCTCCAGAAATCCTAGGTGTTTATTTTTTTCCACATAAACTGCTTTATCACATCTCCATATCCTATAATTACATGGTTGACAATTTTTCATTTTGTTTTCCTTTGTTTATCTCTTTTTTCCCTAGAATACAACTTTATTTCTTGTTAAATTCTATCTTCTTAGCTTTAGCCCAATATGCATGGCATCATAGAAGTATAAATCTATGATCTGGAAAGGACCTTAGAGGCAAAGGAGTGTGAATGGAGGTTAGAAGTCCTATTAGCAGGCTATTGTAATAATTCAGGGTATTGGTATTAAATTGGAATGATGGCAATAGGAATAAGGAGGCAAGGTTAGAGATGAGAACGAGGGAATGGTCAATGACAAACCATTAAGTTTAAAGGAATATGAGAATGGATGATTGTCAATGCCACTGATGGAAAGTGAAGGACACACAAGCTTAGGAGGAAATAATTTTGGTCCATGCAGGTGGTAATGGCCAGCTGGTCATACAAGTCTGGAGTTCTGGATAAGTCAGAAATGACGGTATTGATTTATGATTATCTTCAAAAGGGGGTTTTGAAGCCTCAGGAGTAATGAGATTTCCAAGAGAAAGAGTATAGGCAGAAAAGAAGAGAGAAAAGTACAGATTCTTCCACAATACTAACCTTAAGTTTTAAGGAAAAGGGTGAGAACAAAAAGGGGAGGTAAGCAAGGCCATATAAGGAAGAGAAGAAAAAAGAGAGGGAGAACTAAGAGGGAATGGTGTCTCTAAATCCAAGGAAGAAGAGCTTACCAGAAGGAGGGCAAATCAACATTGTCAAAACTGAAGAGAGGTCAAAGATGACACCTGAAATAAAGGAGATTAGATTTGGGTGTTATGATGTGATATGTTGATGGATTTTGATGGAGAAATTCATTTGAGTTGTGAAGATGGAAGCCAGAATGACGGTGATTATAGAAAGTATTAGTGGAAAGGAAGTGGGGGAGTTCAACTATAAGAAAGGTCCCAAGACAGAGCATTATTGTACATCCATGATGTGACATGAATGACAAATCAGCAAAGGAGACTAAGAAGAAGTAATAGGAAAGGAAGCAGAAACAAGACAAGAGATTTCTAAAACCAAGAGTATATAAGAGGAGAGAGTAGTCAACCATGTTAAATACAGCAGAAAGGTCAAGAAAGATGATGCTCTTAACAGACACAAATGACTGTTTACTGATGTGAAAGTCATATCAAAATCAGCTGCCTGTGTGCAGTTGGAAGACCGCAAGGGAGAAAAAGCAGTCAAGGGCAACGCTGGTTTGGAGCACAAACTCATTTCTATTCTAAAATAATATGGAACAGAATATGAGTAGTATCAACTCATAATTTAAAAAAAGTAGAAGTGAAAATAAATCCACATAAAGTTTGGCACAAGTTCCAACTGAGCCATATCATCCCTAAAGCATTTATCAATTCAATTGGCAAAATGACAAATGGAAAATCAAACAAATTTATCAATATTTCTATAATGATCTGTTTTCATCATGCGTGAACAGGGACCTAGCACTTTTGAACCAACCTATCTCAGTTCCTAACAAACTATACAAAGAAGTATTAACCTAGGGGCAAATAGGTGGTATGCTGGACAGAGCACTGGACCTGGAGTCAGGAAGACCTGAGCTCAAATCCAGCCTCAGACACTTATTAGCTGTGTGACACTGGACAAGTCACTTAATCCCATTTTCCTCAGTTTTTTCATCTGTAAAATAGGGACGAGAACAGCAACTATCTGCCAGAGTTGCTGTGATAATCAAATAAGATAATAATTGTAAAGCATTTAGCACAGTGCCAGGCACTGGTAAATGTAAGTGTAGGCTATTATTATTAATTAATCAACCAACAAATATTCATTAAACACTTACTTTAAGCAGAGCACTGCACTCATAACACTGAGCAAAACTAAGTCAGGAAAAGTGGCCCAAACAAACATATAATGAGGAAATCCATGCTGGAGGGGACAAAACCTTGAAAGCATCAAGGCATCTCTTGTATAGCTCTAAATCTTTTCCACAAAACTCTCCTGCAAAAATTTGTCAAATATGTACCGAGATACAGATAAGTTAGATTAATGGTATCCTTCAATCTATTCACTTAATAACTGTCGAAAGTGAAAAATCCAAACTATCATCTAAAGAACTGGCCAGCCACTAATGAAGGGAAAGGGGAAAAGGAATAAACATTTATGTAACACCTGCTATGAGCTAGGCATAGTGCTAAGTGCTTTTTATAAATGTAATTACAACAAAATTCATCTGGAAGAACAAAAGGTGCAGAATATCAAAGAAATTAATGAAAAGAAATGCAAGGGAAGGTGGCCTAGCTGTACCAGATCTTAAATTGTTTTATGAAGCAACAATTATCAAAACTACTTGGTACTGGCTAAGAAATAGAGTGCTGGATCAGTGGAATAGGTTAGGTATGCAGGACACAATAGTCAATGACTACCATAAGTTACTATTTGATAAATCCAAAGATTCCAGCTTTTGGGATAAGAGCTCACTATTTCACAAAAACTGCTGGGAAAACTGGAAAACAGCACAGCACAAACTAGACATAGACCAACATCTTATACCCTTTGCCAAGATAAAGTCAAAATGGGTACATAATTTTGATATAAAGGTCAAGACTTTAAGCAAACTAGGAGAGCAAGGAATAGTTTACCAGTCAGATCTATGGAGAAGGGAAGAATTTATGACCAAATGAGATAGAGAACATTATGAAATGCAAAATGGATAATTTTGATTACATTAGATTGAAAAGTTTTTACACAAACAAAGCCAATGCAACCAAGATTAAAAGGAAAGGAGAAAGCTGGGAAATATTTTTTTCCAGCCAATATCTCTTATAAAGGCCTCATTTCTCAAATATATAGAGAACTGAGTCAAATTTAGAAGAATGCAAGTAATTCCCCAATTGAGAAATGGTCAAAGGATATGAACAGGCAATTTTCAGAGGAAGAAATTAAAGCTATCTATAGGCATATGAAAAAATGCTCTAAATCACTACTGATTAGAGCAATACAAAGCGAAACAACTCTGAGGTACCACATCACATCTATCAAATTGGTTAACATGACGAAACAGGAAAATGATAAATATTGGAGAAGATACAGGAAAATTAGAACACTAATGCATTGCTGGAAGAGTTGTGAACCGATCCAACAATTCTGGAAAACAATTTGGAACTATACCCACAGGGTAAAGAAACTGTGCATATCCTTTATCCCAGCAATACCACTTCTAGGGCTTTATCCAAAAGAGATCATAAAAACAGGAAAAGGCCCACATGTACAAAAATATTTATAGCAGCTCTTTTTGTGGTGGCCAAGAATTAGACATTGAGGAGATGCCCATCAATTGGAGAATGGCTGAACAAGTTGTGGTACATTAATGTAAGTGAATACTATTTTGCTATAAGAAATGATGAGCAGGCAGACTTCAAAAAACCTGGAAAGACTTATATGAACTCATTGAATGAAGTGAGCAGAACCAGAAGAACACTGTACATAGTAACAGCCACATTGTGAGATGACTGATTTTGATAGACTTAGCTCTTCTTAGCAATGCAAGGATCTAAGACAACTCTAAAAGACTCATGATGGAAAATTCTATTCATATCCAGAGAAAGAACTTTGGAGTCTGAATGCAGATAAAAACATACTATTTGCTCTCTTTTTCTTTTGTTGTTTTGTTTCTTCCTTTGCATGGTTCTTCCCATTGGTTCTAACTCTTCTTTACATCATGACTAATGTGAAAATGTGTTTAATATGAATGTATATGTAGAGCCTCTATCAGAAGGCATGCCATCTTAGGGAAGTGGAAGGAAAGGGAGGGGGAGAAAATTTAAAACTCAAAATCTTATGGAAATGAATGTTGAAAACCAAAAATTAATTATGTAAAAATTAAATAAAATAAAAAATAAATATAATTTCATTCGATCCTTACAACAACCCTGAGAGGTAGATGCTATAATTATCCCCATTTTACAGATGGAGAAACTGAAGCAAACAAAGGTTAAGTGACTTGCCCAGGATCACACAGTTGGGAAATATCTGAGGCCATATTACAACTCCTGAGTCCAGGCCTAGTGTTTTATCCACTGTGCCTCTCTATCAAGAAAACCTAGGAGAACTAAGGCAAATTCTCAAAGAAAATGGATTCATTAATTAAGAGTAATTAGAAAAAGATAGAAATGGGAAGTATGCATGGACACACAGAAGTTAGTATAATGAGAAAAAAACAAAGTGAAGTAAAACACTGGACTTGGATTCAGGAGACCTAGGTTTAATTCCCAGCTCTAGCACTTTGCCGACAGGGCAACATGTCACAATCTTTCTGAGCCTTGGTTTTCTCATCTATAAAACAGGAATAATAATAATACTTGCATTTCTTATTCATAGGGATTTTGTGAGGGAAACACTTTGTAAATGTTAAGATACTCTATAAATGTAAGTTGTTATTAATAGCAGAATTGAGAATGAAAACAAGCCAAGATGTTGCTGCTGTCCTGTCTACCACGACGTGGCCATCATCTGGAAGTCTCTTTTGCAGGCATAGTTAGGATATGAAGCCTGGACATGTCAGAGAATAGTCAAATGGAGATGAAAACCTCTATCCTAGCTAGCAACAAGATGCCAGATGACCTGAGGTCCCCTTTAAAGAGGCATTAGCAGAAGCATATTCAGGAATAGCAGGGAAAACTACGGGAAATGTTTGCTGATTATATTATAGAATCTGGAGGAAGAGAGAACAGACATTATATTGACAGTCCTGGTCAAGGTACCAGGAAGATCTCTTCACAAAGTAATACAGAAAGTAGGAGTTACACAAATTTTGAGCTATTCATTTGAACAGCTTCGCGATCCATAGTCTACGATTCAGTACATCCTACCCCTAACTAGGAAGACATCCTAGGAGAGAAGACCTACCCTTACCTAGATAGGAATACTACCTAGCACTGCTCCCACCAACTGGAAGTACAATTCTGCAGATGTAAAGTATTGAATGAGAACTAAGAAATAGATATGTTATCATTCAGTTGTTTTCAGGCACGTCTGACACTTCATGACCCCATTTGGGGTTTTCTTGGCAAAGATACTGGAGTGGTTTGTCATTTCCTTCTCCAGATGTGGAACTGAGGCAAACAGAGTTAAATGACTTGCCCAGGGTCACAGCTAGTTAGTGTCTGAGACCAGATTTGAACGAGGGAAGAAGAGACTTCCTGACTTCAGACGTAGCACTCTATCCACTGTGCCTTCTACCCCTCAGAAATAGATATAGCAGGACTGGGAAAGGAAGAGAAAGGATATTGAAAAGTGACCTCAAAGAGGACCAGAAATGATCTTCTACAATGACATTAGATTTCTGGATTAAAATCAAACTATTTCCTGTAAAAGTTAGCATAATATCCATGCTTATCTCCAGTGGATTATGTACTCCTTAAAGAAATGGACTGTTTCATTTTCATTATTTGTAGTGCCTAGGATTTCGACTGATACACGGTAGGCAAATGATAAATGTTTACTGAATTCTTAAGTAGCAAAATTAATATATATCACAGACATCTGGTTATTAGTCTCTTGTTTCTCTTACAAAATAACTGACACTTGTGGGCACCCAGTAGGAATTAGAGAGCTTCTTAAGTTATAAATTATTTATTGCTTTATTTCTTCTTAAGTTATAAATTATTTATTGCTTTATTTCTTTCTCCTTCTCTTCATTGGGAGACTTTCAAATTGACAAAGAAACCTATTTACTATTAATTGATTACTACTCTAAATTCATTGAAATTGCTAAAGTAACAAGAATCCCACATTATTAGTACAGCTGAGATTAACCGTACCTCATCACAGGAGACCAGGCAAGACAGGGCCGACCAGAGGTTCTCATCACTGACAATAGACTTCCAATTTTAAGTGAACATGCTTCGAAATTCAATGAGAACTTCTTGGTTGTCAGCAAGACAAGGTAGAAGACAGTGTTTCATCTCTGTAATACAAAGAACAGGTAAAAGGGAGTATTCAGAGAAGTGAATAAATATCTTTTGTTAAAACCAAAAAGTTATCCTTACTTGACTGACAAATATATTAAAAATAAAAGGTGCTAGAAATAAACTTAAATTCCTGTAAGTCCTAGTTCCATAACCACAATGAACTATTTTAAAGCAAATGAAGTAAATTTAGTAGAACCTGTTATAACTTCAGCTTCGTGAGGAATAAGGATAACACTCACAACATAGTCTTTCTGGCATCCCCTTTCTCCCACACCAATGACCCTGCTCCCAAACTATTCCCCTTAGCCATTTATAGGAAAGGAACTCTTGTGGATATGAGAGTTAGCTATTTCCTCTACTGGTAATACTATAGAAAACTGGAGAAATGAAAAGTCCTTGGCACTGTCAAATGACTCAATCTCAGAAATGGGTAGGGGTTAAATGGCTATAATATTAAAAATGATCTATTATGAACTATGGACTTTACACTTTACAACCACACTCTAAGGATCATGAGGGCCTTTCCACAACTTGCAGCTGAAACCTCCTATATGTGTTGTCTTTCCCATTAGAAAGGGAGCTTCCTGAGTGCGCGGTCTGGCTTGCTCTTCTCTTTGTATGTCCAACACTGAGTACAGTGCTTCACACATAGTAAGCACATGATAAATGCTCTTTCTTTTTTTCTTTCTTTCTTTCTTTCTTTTTCATTTATTCTGTATCTCTATGTACCAAAAGGACATGACTTGCCTAGGATAAAGCGAAGTACATAATAACATAGTATAACTATAGAAACTACTCTTCTTATAAATATTTTGACTTCTCAACAGATAACTAGAAAGCTACAACCAGCTATAAAAAAGATGGCCAGAAGTATATAAAAGGACCACAGCAACAGTTAATAATTACTCGTGTTTAATCGTTTGGCCCTTAAGAACTACAAATCCTTTGTAAATGTGAATATTTTGGAAAATATACACATCTCATTTTATTTCATTCACTATCTTATTGTCAAGGTCCCCATTCCCAGGACAACTTTTCAAATGTGTGGAAGAGTTGAATCAGGAAGGATTCCCACTTTGATGAGGAGAGAGAGGACCCTCAGGTGTGACATTGAGTCCAAATCAAACCCTGAGAGATTTCAGGTGAACAAAAATTCAGATTCTTCCACTGCAGAAGAAATCTTGCCCTAATAACTCTAGACTCTTTAGTGCCTTAAAAAAGTGAAGTTAGAATGAGGGTCAAATACAGAAGACCTGAGCTACCCATTTAGAGTATAGATCTTCAGGCTTCTCACCTGACCAGACTCCAGCCTAATTACTACCTGGCTCCATTCCAACCTGTCCAATCACATACCCTCCTTCAGTACTACAAGCAACCAGAATTCTTCTTGATTCAGACGATCTACTCATGCCTCTAATCACTAGCTCTTAACAGCTATTACATAGAGCAGGTTTCTCACCCACTAGTTCAGCCTGTTGTTGCCTCATCTGGGACAAAGTGCTTGCTTTCTCTATGCATTGCAGTGGTTGAAGAGAATAACGAGTGACTTAGAACTTGTCTCACGCTAAGTAAAAGCATGTCTGTTATGAAGCTACTCCAGCTGCTACATGCAAGGACTGTTGCTGTTTGCTTGTGAGTTCTGTCTTCCTGCTTCACGATCAGGACAAAATACAAAACTTGTATTGTATACAATGTCATTTCAGGCTACTGGTCACAAATACGGTTTATTGTTTCCCAACTATTAATAGCTTTTTTTAAAAAAAATGCTTAAAATGGAACTATTTTGAATGCACATATTCATGATACATCTCTTTTCTCCCAGCTTGGTCATTCATTATCTTCCACAGGTCATTTGACTATCTCCACAAAACCTGAAATAACATAAAGCCCAATTCAAACTCCATCAACCAATCAGCAGCTCCACAAGCACTTGTGGTTGGTGCTAGGCACTAGGGCTACAAATACAATGAATGATAAAATGTCTACTCATAAGGAGCTCTAAATCACCAGAATAAGTATATGCTTATATACACTACCAAGTCTCACTCATTTTAGTACTCAATAGATGTTTGTTGACAAAAATATGTTTATTATGATAATATATGACTACATTCTTGAACTGAATATATTATATATGTATATTGTTTATATCAAAATATCAAAACATGTATGTATGTTATTTATATCATTACAAAGTTCCGTTATGTTGCTTTTACCATATCAAAGAAGAAAATACTAAAAAGCAGTGCTTCTTAAACTGTGGGTCGCAGCCCCATGTGGGGCAGCAAAAAATTTGGCAACAGTAAAAGGTTTCTGAATGTGTAAAGACCAAAAATTAATTAAAAATCAAACTGTAATGAAGCCAAGGTGTTTTTGGCAATGCTTGCTCATGTTGTATCATGCAATGTCTCTGCAGCATAGGTTCTTTTTTTGAGTATTCTTTTTTTTTGTTTTTATTTTTAGTTTGCAACACACGGTTCTACATAATTTTGAGTTCCAGATTTTCTTCCTCCCCTCCCCCTTCCCTTCCCAAGATAGCATGGAATCCCATATAACTTCCATGTATAACTTAGCATTGAATTAATTTACACACTAGTCAAGTTGTGGAGAAGAATTATGACCAACGGAATGAATCATGAGAAAGAAGAAACGGAACCAAAAAAAAAAACCACAACCCAACAACAAACACAAAAGAGAGGAAAAAAAAAGGGGGGGGGTAGAAAAAGGCGAGCATG
>CM053626.1:77914414-77931037 GCA_028646595.1 Phalanger gymnotis
CATTACCTTTTGAGGTATCAGATGTGGATATAGTGTCATTGTTATTCTCTTCCAAATTGATATTTTGATCCTGCCTGTCTCCATAAAAAGAATCAATCGTCCTTGGTTTTTTTGTGTTCTTCATGTTGGTTAGCCTTTTCCTGGCTTTACAATAAATTTCTGCCTTTGGAGCTCAGGGCTCACTGTCCCAGCTTTCTTATTCTGGGGATTGTGAGTTTCGTTGTTGGCTTTGTGAATTATAGCCTTCAGTTTCCTGAAGTGTGGGGGAGGGGGTCTGGCTGCCCAAAACCTCCTCTTCCCCTGGGGTTGTTCTCCAGCACTGTTGCTCTTCAGCAGTGGTCTCAGCTCATTGTTGTTTGGGCTGGGTGTCTGGTACTTCCCCTGGGGGAGCAAGAGTATGTCTGGGCTCCTGGTGTTGACCCCTGCTAGCTCTGCCCCTCTGGGACTCCCACTACTCGGCCACTGAAGCCTCACTTCTATCTCCTCTGTTCCAGCGTTCTTTTTTTTTCCCCCAAGGAATTCTCTGGGTGGTGAGGGGAAGGATTATAGCCGTTTACCTGGCCATTGTGTATCATAGAAGTTCAAGAAGCCGCGTTTCATACCTTGGGCCGCAAGCCTCAGGAGTTGGTATCTCACGTTCAGTGGTGTTGCGCTGCCTCTCGTCGCTTTCACAGAGTGCTGTCCTGTGTTGGGAGGCCTGGGGATCTGCACTGGTTTCAGGCACCCGGCTTTCTCCCAGCCCGTCTCCCATGTGGGTTTCCCGGCCAGCCGCTTTGGCTTTGGTCCCATCTGGAGCAGCTCCGCATGCCAAGCATTCTCCTAGCCCACAGATTTGTTCCTCTGGCCTTTCAGACTCTCCTGGCTGGGAAATTTGTCCCACTCAGACTTTTCACAGTTTCTAACTCTCTCAAATCTGCTCAAATTCACTTTTTTATAGGAATCTGGCAGAACTTGTGAGAGAACTCCAGTAAGACGCTGATTTCATGCTGCCATCTTGGCTCCACCCCCCTGCAGCCTTGATTCTAAACACAAAGCATTTGCACCATGCTATATGTATGCCCTCAGGCCACACAACACCAAGAAACAGTGCCCAAATGATAAAAGAGGTAGTCAGTGGAAAAAGTTTAAGAAACTCTGCTACAGAGTAGTATGGTATGTATTCAGATTATAATATATTCAGCAGGAATCCAGTGGAAATATTAAAAGAACAATGATCTCAACATTCCTATTCCTTGTTTGAGGACATTAGGTTAAAAGCAGAGATACCTATATGCAAAAGAGTTAAAACTCTAAACTTTAGGTAGAGGGAATGATCTTGAAGCTAGTTGTTTGAAAATTAGACAGGATGGATGTTTAAAATATGCTTATTTTAGACTAATTTTAGATAATAATGCCTATGTAGATGGTATGTATGTTTGGTTATAAATGCAGGAAAATATACAGACTCAAACTATTGGGTTCTTTTTTATGATTGTGATTTAGAAAGCAATAACTCATATTAGAGAAGATGAGAATATTAGGTTTCCTAGACTCAAAGAGAAAGTGACTAAGTAATAGTGATTCTATGAACTCTTCATATGAATATCTATTATCTAGTAAAATTTGTCATGTCATTTTTATAGGCCTCTGCATTGAGAGGTATTCATCGATGAAAAATTATGAAGAATTATGGAAATAACTAAACAAGCTGGGTTATATGAATGTAAAGGAATATTACTGTGCTGTAAGAGGTAATGTATACATGAACTTGTGCAAAGTGAAGTAAGGAAAGAGAGGAAAACAATAAATATACAACAATATAAATAGAAAGAACGATAACAAGAAAACATTGGAAACTGAATACCATGAAGGATAAAGATCAAGCTTGGCCTGGAAGAAGAGATATCAGAAGATCTCTCCCTCTCCTTTTTGCTGAGGGAGGGGACTATGGGTAAGTAACACTACAAATAATGTCAGACTTTTTGAATATGTTGATTAATTTTACAGAACTTTTCTCTTTTCCTCTTTTTATTCTTTGTTAGAAGAGATGGCCCTCGGAGAGGGGAGTAGGAAGGAAATATTGGGAAATTAAAGAGATGTAAAAAGTAAACGTTATTGATGAAAATTACTTTTAAAAACAAAATAATGAGTCTAGTGATGGGATGGAAAAAAATGGTCAAATCCATTAGTACGGGAAAGAATGGGATACCACAATAGAATTGTTGAAGTTATAATGCTTTTGAAAAGGAAGAAACATTTAATTCCTAAAAGGCTGGTCAAAGATTTAGGAGTGGGGAGGAGGGGGAGTATTATATGCTGAAAACGAAAATAAAGAGAGCTAAAAACAAACAAAACACATTCATTTAATTCTTTCAAAGATTTTTTTTAAATAACAAAAATACTTAAAATGTTAATATGTATAAAAGGGGCATTTATATGCATATGGAAATGATTCATGTCAGAAAGATTCAAATGAAAAATAAAAAGCTTATAAATAAAAGGGCATGAATATTATAACCTCAAGTGCTTGGAAACTTAACTCAGCTTGAAAGGCCATCTTAATGAGGACAAAATAATGGAACTATTGAAAATTTAGCTTACAATCAAGAGCCAAATGAATTTTAAATTGTAGCAAGAGGAGGAAAAAGTTCTTTAGGTTTGATGAACTTTGTATATAAAGGTGATTTTTTTTTGTTGTTCTGTCCTTGAAATCTAATCTGACTCTTCATGATCTCATTTTGGGGTTTTCTTGGCAAAGATACTGGGAGTGGTTTGCCATTTCCTTCTCCAGCTCATTTTACAGATGAGGAGACTGAGGCAAACAAGATTAAGTGACTTGCTCGGGGTCACCCAGCTAGTAAGTGTCTGAGGTCACATTTGAACTCAGAGAAATGAGTCTTCCTGATTCTAGTTCAGGCGCTCTTATCTACTGTACCACGTAACTGCCCATACAAAGGTGAACTGAAGTGATAAATTGAGGCATGATATAAAAACCCCAGTCTGACTCCCTTCCCCCACTACTCTCCTCACTGCTGTTCTCACCAAACCGGGTGGGAGGAAAGGGAAGGAGGCAAGATTCAGTTAACTATAAAGTAGTTCTAACATGGTTTCATTTTGCCTCTATTAATATGAATATTTGGGTTACAAAGTGTGGATCAGTTTCTCGTTGAGAATTTCATCACCAAATCAATTTGTCATCAGATCTGAACATGGCCTCCTCATCTATTTCTGCACATTGAAGGCAAAAACATTTAAAACTTAGAATTATTCGAATTTGCTAGTTCACTTTGCCAGAATACAGAGACTGTAAAATTTTGCCTAGCTAGAACACAAGGGCTTTGTTGTTCAAAGAAATACATAATAAAATCAGGAATATAGGTTAACTTATGGGAGATCATCACTTTGCCGTCTTCACTTAGCTTTTATTCTTGTTCAGTTCCTTTTGCATGGCAATTGGAGCAAAGGATTTTTCCTAGCTCCGGCCTCCACATAGGACAGGGGAAGGAAATGAGCATTTATATATAATGCCTATTATGTGCCAAAAATTTTGCTAAGTGCTTTTTTACAAAAATTATCTCATTTTATCTTCACAACAACCTTGGGAGATAGGTGCTCCTGTTACCTCCACTTGACAGTGGAGGAAACTGAAGTAAACAGGAGTTAAAGGATTTGCCCAGGGTCATGTAGCAAGAAAATATCTGATGTCAAATTTGAACTCAAGTCTTCCTGACTCCAGGCTCCCTCTAATTATTTTGTTTTGTTTTCATAGTCTTAAACATTTTTAAATTTCCTCTACTCCACACCACCCCAGCTTTTACACGTGCACACAACACACACAGAACTTGTTCATTTTATCTGAACATTTCAAGACAAGGCCAATTTTCCCCTGTATAATTCAGATTGTTTCATCTGTGAAAATATGGCTTTAAAATACTTCCATCTTCTTTTCTTGCTCCATTCAAGATATAAAGAAGTCTTATGTTTTCCAGTACGAAATGAAATTAATAAGACTTATTTTCCCCCTGATGACTGTGATAAATTTGAAAATCTATGGAAAAGAACAGGTTATTTGCACCTGTCCAGTATCTTAGGCAATTGTCCTGCCTATATTCACAGAAAAGATAATGACTCCCACAGATCTGTAAAGCTGAATGTGGCCACAGATGTCTGCAACATGATCAAATTACACCTTTTTGTTTCATCCCCCCAGATGAAGCCTGTACCGAAGGGTTTACTAAAGCTTAACACAGAAATCTAAGAGTATGTAAATGTAGCAGACCATGATGAATGAACACTAGAAAGGTAATGTAGGTTATGTTCAGAAATTTGTAATATATCAAGGCAGGTTATACCTGTAGGGACTTTCCTCCCACAAAATCCTCCACATACATATGATTACTACACAACGGATTGCCTCTGATTTCCAGTTGTGCTACATTTTGTGTCTGTGACTATACAAGTGCAACCAACTTGAACAGCAAATCATATGGCTGCCTTATCAGATCCACTTTTGGTCAACTGCTATATACTGATAATAATCACCCACACAGAGGCTAGAGCCATCCAACAGCACCAAGAATGAAGAATGTTGGTCTAGTAGTGGGCATAACTCAGTGGGAGTTTACAGTAGCAGCAAACACACTGTCTGGCATTTCCCAGCTGACCTTGATCTATGGTTTCTAGATAACAAATGTGCACATTCAGAAGATCCTGTTCAGTTATAGCTCTGCCCTGAATATCAAACTAGTTACAAATAGCCCCAAGTCTGGATACAGTAGTGACATGTGGTAATGGTATCATTATCAGGCAATAATTCCTGTGCCTATTGCAGAATCCCACTGGCAATAAAAGTGATAGCCTGTAGCAAAGTGGCCACTTGGAGACCAGAGGAGGCGATGGCAAATTACAGTTAGCACCGTGATTGCATCTTCAATTATGTTTTAAAAAATAAAAAAACACAATGCAATTTGAGTGTGTTACTGAGCACTGGTCCCATGGCAAGAAAAGATTGAGTAAGACAATGTTTTCATCTTAACTTCTCCCTGAATGTGCATTCTGTAGAATCATTGCTAAGTATCTCCAGCAGACAAGCTATCCTGAAGTAGGTTTTCACTGCATGGGAGTTTTTTTTCCCTTTATGACACAGCAGTAGATTTCCTAACATCCCCTGAGGACAAGTTGTTTTTCAGAAAGGGAAATCCCAGAATGCCTAGAGTATTATAAGATTCTTATGTCGTCTCCCAAGCAATGGGAAGGTCTTCAGAGAGAAAAGCGGGCTCATGGTTTTAAGGTAAGGCAAAAATAAAGAAATGTTTCTGTGCATATTCTTAAGAAAGACATTTTGGTGTGTGTTATTCCACTCTTACCAAGACTTATCATAAATGACTGGTGCTTGCTTGAGGCAGTCTCAAATTATGAGGTTTTTCTCACTCAAAGAATTAATATGCTGCCCCTCTGGCATTGTTTATAAATTCCTTATTTACTCTGTGAACAGTAAAATGTTGGCAATGAATAAGTGTAAAAGACAGCAGCAAATTAACATTATTTAACAGCATTCCAAATCAGCCTAATTTTTGTAATGATTTGGGAAAGGTTATTATCATTTAACACAATTAAGAACAGAGAACTACAAGATCTGAAGGTCTCGAAATTAGAACCAAAGTTACCACTGTTGAGAATGTTCATGTGTTATCACCCCAGGGTTCAACCTGCTTTGATTGGCATTGCAAAAGCAACCAGCTCACCACCTCGGTGCTAACAAAAAGCTTCATGAACATTAGTGTTTGCTAATGATCATCCCTGTTTTCTCACTTTTTTTTCTTCCCTGCCTGGTGTATGGGGAGGTCAGCAGTATCTCAGTGTTATTTACTTACTTTTAAAAAATCAACTTAAGAAAAGAATTCCAGCATTAAGAACATCACATTCTCCTCCTTTTGGGCCCTTTGTATTGATTGACTTCTTTCTTACTGACAGATAAATTCAGTTTACGTAGTACTAGGTACCTAGAAAGAGTATTAAATAAGGTCTACAAAAGATGAGCTGCCCAGCCCCATGGCTTAGCCTAAAGATCTGAACTCAAGGTTATCTTTAATTTACTCACCCAAAACCTCTATGACACCACCCTATCATATAGTAGAAAGTGGTGACTTGACTTAGAAGTAGGGCTATATAATAAACATTGATCTTACCTTCAGGGAAGTAACTAAAAAACCTAGGAAAGTACATGACCAAAGAAGGGATAGAGATTGGTGAATTGTTCCCATTCAAAAAAAAGTATTGTCCTCTAGAAAGGGAATGTTTCCTCACTGATGCAGTCATGCAAGAACTTATTTTAATGGATTGCATAAAAACTTTTCTATGTGCCTGTTTGAAGCTTTTTATATGTGTGATAAATATAGATTGATAGCTAGATAGACATACAGATAGGTAGGTAGATGAGTAGATAGATAGATTTGATTCCTGCCAATGTATTCAATTATGAATGATCTTTAAGGGGTGTGGAAAAAAGCTCCTTTGGGGATCATGTGACCAAATTGTCCTTGTAGGCTGAGGACAAAAGAACCAATTATTATTTTGGCATCAATAATTTGCATATTAAATGCTCATTAACTGCTAAACCGTTTAATGAGTAAATGATATATGTATGTGTCAGAGGCAACGGTGTAGGGGATCTGGATCTGGGGATCTGGACTAAGAAAAGAATACTGAAAGTTTCCAATGTACAAAAATATTTCTAACAGCATTATTTGTGATAATAAAAAAGTACCCAATAACTGAGGAATGTCTGAACAAATTACATTATATAAATGAAATTTAATACCACTGATCCATAAGCAGAGGTTTGCTGGTAAATGTTTAACAACTGGTACTCAGGGAGGGATATGTACACACAACACACTTTTAAGCTTAATCTGCATTATTAACATTTTCTCCATCACTTTCCTAGGTCTCGACAATCAATAAAACAACAAATCAAGTCCTGATTTGTAGTGCTTGCCAATTTCTGAAGTTTAAATGCTCACACTGAAAATATAACAATTGGCTTTCATGAGTCAGATCAAGTTGGCTCCAGCCCACCCCTACTGAAATACGCTGAGCTTGAAGAATTTGAAGAACCATGGTGAGACCTTTAAGAAGGGGTACAGAATGAAAAAAGCCAAGTCAAAAGAATCCTACATACAATGACTGTATGAATGTAAATATGGCTAAGGAGAGAGGCAACAAAACTCTGGTCAAATACAAGGGTTGATATTTGTGCCATACTGCCAAACTTGAAAGATACATCCTTTGCTTCTGTTAATAATCAGTAATTTAAGTGTTTTGTGAAGGAGGGGAGTGGAGGAAAGGGAAGGCACTTTCTAAAGGGATCACAGATTCACAGACTTAGAACCAGAAGGAACCTTTGCAGTTATCTAGTCCAATTTTCTCCTTTTAAAGGTAAGGAAGTTGAAACCTAGAGGGAGGATCAATGACTTGTTCATGGCCACCCTGCTAGTAAGTGGCAGAGGTGGTTATTTCAACCTAGATCATCTGTTTCCTACTCCAGGGTTATTTTCCTCTAAGCCTTACCATTCGGGTATTTATTGAGAAGTGTCTGTTACATTAAAAGAAGATAAATATCAATAAAATAAATGATGAAAAATAGAAATGGAAAAACTGGGCTATAATCCTTCTCTTCACTATGTGACTTTGAGTAAGTCAGAGTCCTAGTTTCCTTATCTGTCAAACTTTATATTCCATGGAATTGTTGTAGGAATCAAATGGGTCAATATGTGTAAAATATTTTGTAACTCTGAAGTATTATGTAAAGATAAACTAATATTATCATTGTAAATTATCCACTTAAGTTTTCCTATATAGATAAATTCCCTCTTCTCTCCTACTCATATAATTACTAATAGAATATTAAATTAGCAAATGATGGGAAAGCCATATAAATTACATAGCTATAGTACTCTGTAGTTCTGCTGTCCCTAAGTTTACAAGGATCATTACCCTCCACTAAGCAGTCTAATTGTTAAACCTGCTCTTCAAGGCTACTGGAAATTTCCTGCCCTGCTTGAGATACATTAACTCTAAATTCAGCATTTCTCATGTTCAAAGAGACCATGCGGGCTTTTAATGTGATGACAAGGAGCAAGACTCTGAGCCTGACATAGGTTGGTCCATATACATGCAGAATTTTTAAGTCATACCTAGGAAAGTAGGAAAGAGATTTAAATTGATCTGTGAAAGAAAGGAAGGGAAGCATGGTGTCAGGGAGGCAACGCTGCAGATCCAAATCCCTATTCTGCTACTAACTATATATTTGTGGCAAATCACATGCTTTCTGGGCCTTAAGTTTCTTCATTTGTAACATGAGACACAGACTTCTAGCTCTAAATCTTATGAAATGTAAAGGAGAAAGAGGAATAGCAAATTATAGCAGACAAACACCAGAAACTGAGAGGTGGGCCATATCATGAAAGAGTGATAGTGTTCCACTATGAAATTAGTGGTTAAAGTACAAAGAAACAAAGAAGAAACAATCAAGCTTGTAAAGCACAAGTAGGAAGTGCAAAGAAAGCAAGTCAGAGCCTATATGGTAAAGTACACAGAGGGTAATAGCAATGCTTTATACTTTTAACTACATAGAGTTTTGTATATATTATATCAGGTTGTTCTCACAACAGCCCTTTGAATGGGTAGGGCTAGAGATTTCACTTCCAAGGTTGTCTTTCATTTACTCTATATGTATCTTCTATGTAACTAATTATTTATATTTTGTCTCCTCCATTAGAATATAAGCTCTTTGAAGGCAGGGACTGATTTTCCTCCTTTTATTCCTTTTTTTTCTATCCCTAGAACTTATCAGAATGCCTGACACATAGTAAATATTTAAAAATACTTGTAGATCAATTGATTGATGTTAATATCTATGTCTCTCATTCTATAGATGAGGAAATTGAGGTTGAGAGATGTAAAAAGACCTATCCAAATTCACACAACTAGTAGATGGCCAAACGATGACTCACACCTGAATATTCTTACACGAAGATCATTGCTTTTTCCATCACATCACGATGATCAAAATATGAAAATGCTGAAGAAACTGTAAAGGGGTAGGATAAACACATCAATCCATGCTACGTTTCAAGTAACATGGCCTTGTATTGTTCTGGACCACCATTTCTGAACCAAGTCTTTTATACCCATTCAATTTCCACTTACTCATTCCTTCATCCATTAATCGAACTGTACTCTATATTGGTATTTTAGTAACTGTTACATGCTTCTAAAGTCAAATAGTTAGTATATATTCTCTTAAGGATAATGGCTTTTCTCCCTCCAATGTGCAGGAAATAAAAGGTCTTTATAATGACCACAAAGACATCTATGAGAGTAATTTAGGACCATATGCTAGTGTTTGTAGCAGTCATGGGTAAGTTTCCATGGTCTTAGGCACCTCTTTCTTCATTGCCTTTTCCCATGCTTGTCCACTGATCATGACTACAGTGAAGTACATTAATGGAACTTTAATTAAGAACAGAAATGGCTAAATAAAATAAAATGCATAATATTAAGAAATATGAAAAATGTACTGTACTGGGAAATACAATTATTAAAATACTAAAAAAAAT
Source organism: Phalanger gymnotis (assembly GCA_028646595.1). NCBI lineage: Eukaryota > Metazoa > Chordata > Mammalia > Diprotodontia > Phalangeridae > Phalanger > Phalanger gymnotis. The sequence continues at coordinate 77,924,014 of CM053626.1, forward strand.
CCTGCAACCATTCCAAGCTAACGTATCATTTATTTTTATAAGGCCCCTTAAGCTGATACTAACTGTGTAAAACAAACCAGGGATAGGAAAAGAAACAATAAAAACAGTACAACCATTACCTTAGAGTAACTTACTATTTCATTTAAATACTACAGGCAAATGTTAACAACACGTTTTTAAAAATCTCTTGTATTTTGAAAGACACCAACCAATGAATAGTGTGCCTGAGACATCACATGCTATCCTGAAGTTCTGCATAGCAAGATGAATTCAATCTCTATAAGGCTATTCCTAGAGTTCCTTCTATAAAGAATTCTTCTGCCCTTGTCCTCTTATTTTTCTTTATGCTTAACTTTGAGAGAGAGAAAATCATTTGCCATCCTACATCTTAAGTATCTTAGCTTGCCTAGCAAAACTGAGAGTCAGTTCACATTATATCTTTTTGTTGACTGACTAGGAGCTTGTTGCCGAAAGATGCAAAAATCAGACTGCCTTTGCTTTGGTTTGGGTTGGGGTTGGGTGAAGGGCGCTTATGAAAGTATCCCAGTTATTTGGTATCTGTGATAAAGACTCATATGCTTCAATGTGTACTTTTGCATTTAATAAAAGACAGTATCGTCTAGGGTTAGTACAAGGGACTAGTGCCTCAGGAAGCATGGCTTACATTCCAAGGTCACCATCCATGTGCTTACTTACCTGTAGTAAGCTCTTCAATATCTCTTAGTCATGGATCAGAGAATCAAAGATTTCAAGCCAACCTATAGGTCTGGGAGTTTCATCTAGTCCAAATTTTTCATTTAACAGATGAGGAAAGTGAGAACCGAGGTTAAATGATTTATGCAAAGTCACAGAGGTTAACTAAGTACTGGAGAAAGGTTTTGAAGCCAAATCCTCTAACTCAAAACTCACTTCTCTATACACCACACTATTGGACCTCCTAAAGAAACAACCTTCTGACTGTTCCCTCCAGGTTTCACAAAGACCATTAGCTAATAATAAGGAGTATCTGCAAGGCAGATGAACTCCTTAGAGATGGGAGTGCCATTAACCATGGGCATATTTGTAACTGTGAAGCAGTGTCAATATAACTCTTAACAAACCAAAGGAGTCTACTGCCCTCACACAGTAGGTACATAATAGAGCTGGCCTGACCCTCCCTGAAGTAGAACCTCCACATGGTCTCATAAAAGAGCTAAATCTGATGAATAGTAAAATCATGAATCCATTTGGAGAGATTTTTTTTTCTTTTTTGAACAAAGGGTTGGTAGAACTCCTAAGTTCTTCTGATATTTAATAAAAGCCAGCATCCTTGCTTCACCTACTTCAAATTACACAGCCTCATCCTAGGGCCAGACCTGGCCTTCTTATAAGCACTGATGCTTGAAGCACAGCTATAACAAAAGACTGGACTGACAGTTTTCTTTGCCTCTAGCAACCATTCAATGTCCTGTTTTATTTTATTTGGCTTTATTTGGCTTTTGGTTGGCCACCCTAATCGACCAGCCGGCAGCAACTACAAACATAGCTCCATTCCTGGAGACCATTCGATCAATCCTCATACACTCTGCCTTCTGGGGACAGAAAATATCTGGAAAGGAGTCATGGGACCCCTTTTTACAGACACACGCACATTATTTGCACATGCCCTGACACATGCAGGAACAAGCTCCTGGAGTATGTTGGCACCGACTGCAGAGCTGAGTGTGTTACCAAGGAACAATGGCCATCTTCAGGGACTAAATGTAAGACTTAGTCACTAATGACCTCACTGAACTGAGAGGGCCTCACAATTGCTGCCTGGTAGTGATTGCAGGCTAAAAAAAAATTTCAATAATCTTATTGAAAAGGTCCACATCAGGGCAATGGGGAGGGGAGGAAGGAGAGGAGAGGGATGAAGTGTCTTCTGGAGTGACTGAACCAGCAAAGAGGGCAAAACCTGGATTCTTTAACCTGACAACAAGAACAGTTAGAATGGAATTTAATTTTCTATTTAAATTTAGGAAAATACAGAAGAGGTTTAAGTGATCAATCCCAAGTTTTAAATGCCATCTAACAATATGAGAATAAGTGCTCAGATGAATAGCACAGCACGAAATTTTAAAAACCAATAAAATGAAATACTTCTGCACACAATAGAATTCTCTGCTGTGGGGTTCAGGGAATCAAATGCAGTAACTATATTTTAAAGGGGGGAAGGCTAAATGAAAGAAAGGGGCCACAGAGTACAAATATGAAGTTTAGAAGGGAAAAAAGTGACTGGTCTTGGCAACAACCTGCTTGTGACAGGCAGATAATAAGGCTTCAAGGATTATGCCCAAATTTTGGGAGTCATGAGTAAAACTGATGGAAATCAGAGAAGGCCCCTTTCTTGACTTCATTATCTCTAAGTGCTTGACCAAATCTTGGTAACTTTGCCTTAGGACTACTGAAATTTCTTCCAGGTAGTCATCCTCTCCCCCATATGTTACCATAAGGAAGCAGAAGTGTCCAAACGGTTGATTCTGTATATATTCATAGAAATATATATACACGTGTATGTACAGATACATGCATATATGTGCATATGTGTATATATAAAACATACAAATGTTTCTACATATGTATATACATAGATGTATGTATACATGTATATGTTCGTTCCAGAAATCCAGATTGCAGAGCCCCCAGAAGAACTTAGGGGCATACTTCAACTAGAGGTTTAAGGCCACTTCCCACATGCTGGGCTTTCCACATAATCACAAGGGGACGGTAGAGAGAGAACATGGGTAAATTTTTTAAAAAACCAACACTATCCCAAAGGTTCCCCTCTCCCCTTATGCTGCAATTGTTCCCAAACAACTTCTCTGGTCATGGCTCTGGATAAAAAGAGGAAAGAGAAGCTCTGGTTGTTAAAAAAAAAAAAAAAAGACCAGCTTCAGCAGTACCAACAGCTGGAAGAAAGCAATGACCTCTGGGATTTCCAAGGAGCCTAGCAGAAGGGAGGTAGGAAGAATTTGTGGTATTTAGGTAGAATTAAAACAACAGTGGAGTGGGGCCTACAGTAGCTACCTCACTCATGAGACCTTCAGTGTAGCACTGAGAAAATGTTACTGCTGAAACAGTACTAGATTTAGAAGTCCTGGGTTCAAATTTAAACTCAGGCGCTATCTGTATGATCTTGCTTGGGCAAGTCACTTAACTTCCATGGTCTTTAGTTTCCTCATGCGCAAAATGAAAGGATTAGACTAGGTCAGTTGAATCAAATTCAAATAGAAATGGAGGCCACTAATCCATACATGAGGATTACTGTGGTCCACCTATCGACTCAGACTTAAAATGTAATACTATATTTTATTGTATTTTTATTTAGTTTGTTACATACTCCATTTTAATCTGATTCCCACAACACTCAGGAGTATTGTAGGCCACAGGTGGCCCTTTGTCCACATGGTTGACATGTTTAGAGCAGATGACTTCCAAGATCCTTTGAAATATGATTCAAGGTAGAGACAGCCTAACAGTAATGCAATAATCATAGATGACAATTTATTTAGAGTTTTAGGGTTTACAAAGTCTTTCGTAAATATCCTCACAAATCATCTGCAAAATAAGCCTGTGAGGACAATTGTTAATCCTCAGTTTTACAGGTGAAGAAAATGAGAGTTAGGAGGATAATGTGTCACGTGCCTTAGTCACGTGCCAACAAGCATGAGGCAGGATTTGGATCGAGGTCTCCCCTAACTACAAATCCAGTACATTTTGTCAACTATACCACACTGTCTTTCATGGCATAGGCAGCACAAATAGAAGATTTTTTTTAATGAAAATTGCCAATCATTAATGTACTTCCACCGAGGGAGCTAAAATGGCATATTGGATCTGACATTAAGGTTTTATGTACTTAAAGTAGAAATATATTTCCCTGAGTCGTACTGGTGTAATACCATTTCTGGGTGGATTAGTGATGGACAGAGCTTACTCTTTGTAATGCTTCCTAATGATTTGTCACACGTTTGTTCTGACGCATGATATGAATATAGTATATTAAAAACCACTATCTACCTTGTCTATTGGGAAGAGCTGGTTAGATAAATGAAGAGACTCTTCAAATAATCACTCCATATGAACCCGCAAATTTATAAATATCCTTATCTCAAAAGCAAGCTCACTCTGGGCTCTTTCTGGAATTTAGATCTAGATAAGTGAATTTCCAATATCCTTTGAGGAGGCAACCGTTGTTTAATGCTGCTATTTCATATTTATACAGACTCTCTTATCATGGCATCTAAAAGCATTTTGCCAATGTAATTCAGCATAATACCCATACTGGGCTCCTTATCCCAATTCTCACTGGTACTGGCAGGTTTGGTCCCCACGGGGGTAGCCTATTTCTCAGCTCCAAGGGTACCCCATAGCATCTAGGTAGCACAGTCCTGGGCCTAAAGTCTGAAATCCAACCTTGTACACTTACTAGCTATGTGATCATGGGTAAATCATTAAGCCTCTGTCAGCCTCAGTTTCCCCAATTCTACAAAGGGAACAATAGCAGCATCTACCTCCCAGGATAGTCTTGAGGACCAAAGGAGATTACATCTGTAAAATGCTTAGCACAGTGCCCGGCCCTAGTATAGCAGGTACTACATAAATGCCTTTTCCCTTCCTAGTATGAAGAATAGTTATGAATCTTGTCTCTTCCAAAACCTAGAACATACTCTCCTACAACTACACACACAATATTTGTCAGGGGAAGAGTGGGAATGAACTTAAACTATAATAGTAGAGAGGTAGGGAGCACACATGGCCAAGGTGACTCATCTGGAATTCTAGGGCCATGAAGTCCTTTCGTTCCTAGAAGGTCCTCACAAAGTTTATTGTGGGACAGAGCATCATCAACATGAGTAGCTCAGCTTCTCAGCTGGTCTGGCTCCACATAGGACATACACACCAGATAGGCAACCCTGCTTGCCTTGCTCCTCATAAGGCATGGTATCTCAGCTAGACAGATCAATCTGCTGCTGAGCTAGCTTCTCTCCAGGCTTGGCTGTTGCTAAGCAAGAACAGGAAGGTCATTTGGCCTGCTGCCAGATTAGGTTGGGCAGCCACTGCACTCTTCTCAGGGTAGGAATCCACTGGACTCACTCTCTGAAGAGCAGCTACAATCTTTCACTATGCTGGGTGGTACTGCACTCTTTAGTTGGAGCATCATAGAGCTTTTTTCAACTAAAGTTCTATTATGCTATTTACATAAAACAATAACCTTTAGCCCAAGATTGGAAGAAGCCTCTTTTCTTTGTCTCCCTCCAAACTGCACCTATGAAGTTCATGTCATTATAAATTTAGAGCTAAAAAAGGAATCTTAAATGTCCCTCATTTTACAAATGAGGAAACAAAGAAAAGTTAAGAGACATGATTGGTCACATAGCTAGTAAATATCAGAGGCATCATTCAAATCTTCCTACTTTGCATCTAGCTCTCTAGCCACTGAGCCACCCAGGTGCCACTGTTACTCCCAAGCAAGAGATGGAAGAGGTCAGGACTCTCCTATTTGATAGTCCTGTTTCAAAGCTAGTTCCTTAAGAATAGCACTTTTCTTTGCTTACGGGGATCAGTCCCAATTCAGTCAGTTATACTTCCTAGACTCATTTTAGGGTCTTATGGAGAAGAATATCTAGGGATAAGGATTTTAATTCAGTATGTGCCCCATAGCAAGTTCATTGTCTTCGCTGGCCTTTTCATTTGCAATTTCATCAGACCCTTTTCTAAGGTATGGACTACTAATTTCTATCTTTAGACATTCCTACTTTACATTTCAATGTGTCTGCCTTTCCACCCTTCCACATCTTTCAGTTTCGCTTTAGTCTCACCTCCAGAATCAGTCTTAATCATCTTAACAACAGTAGCAGTAACTGGGGTGCTGGTCAGTTTTCACATTTTTCCCCTGGGTATTTTAAAAGTTCTTGCTCCTTATATCAGGAGAAAGGCAACAAATCTTCTGAACCATTAAACAGAAAAATATGTAAAGTCAGCTAAGAGAACAAAATGGTGGTGTATACAAATTGATACCAACTATAAGGACCTTCATAGGAAAAAAAATTTAGAAAAAAAAAATGTCTATAGTTTGGGGAGAAGGAGACATTCCCTTGATTGTTTTGAAGAGTTTGGTCAAGTTCATCTTGGCAGATTATAATGACAGAACAAATGCTAGACATTAAAGTTAAGAGGAATAAATGTAAAGACCTACATGTGAGTGCCAAATATCAACTGCATAAGTACTAGATGATATAAAGCTAGATGGAAGTTTCTATTAAAAAGATATCTGAACTGTAGTGAATTGAAAGCTTGAAATGAATCATCTCTGTAATATGGTGGCCAAAAACTGATACATTCATAGGCTCCACTTTAACAGAATCCCAGTGTGTCAGTCAATAAGCATTTATTGTTGTTATTCAGTCATTTCAATTGTGTCTTCATGACGCCATTTAGTGTTGGCTTGGCAAAGATACTGGAGTACGTAGCCATTTCCTTCTCCAGCTCATTTTAGAGATAAGGAAACTGAGGCAAAAGGAATAAATTGATTTGGGGGCAGAGCCAAGATGGTGGCTGGAAAGCAGGGACTTTACTAAAGCTCTCCCCCAGGACCCTCCAAACACCTACAAGAAATGGCTCTAAACAAATTCTGGAACTGCAGAACCCACAAAATAGCAGAGGGAAGGAGGGCTCCAGCCCAGGACAGCCTGGATGGTCACTGGGTAAGGTCTACCACACAGAGCTGGGAGCTGAGTGGAGCAGAGCCCAACGTGGGCCATACCCGGACCAACTGGACTGGCAGCCAGGTGGAACAGACCCTAGCACCCTGAATCAGTGAGGTGTGGCAGTTACCAGACTTCTCAACCCACAAACACCAAAGACAACAGAAAAGGTTAGTGGGAAAAGCTGCTGGGACAGAGTGAAAGGAGTTCTTGGTTTAGCCACTGCCCTGGGGGCAACGGAGGTGGTGCAACTACAGAACTACAGCTGCAGTTGCTTCTGGCCGCAGGCCCACCTG
>CM053626.1:77931537-77950504 GCA_028646595.1 Phalanger gymnotis
CTCTTGGAATCATGGTGAGAGGCAATTCCTCATTGCTAGCCATTCACCTTAAGATACTGTTTTGACATCTGTTTTGATATCTAAGCCTACATAGATGAGTTGAGATTCCCACTGGGGAGAAAGTAAATTTCCTTCCCAATTCACATCTCAGCTTGCTGGGGGAGTAGAATGTATTTATGTTCCATAATCCATCAAGGATCACTAAGGACCAAAGACTCCAACAGACTTGGGAGCGCTAGAGACACCACTGACTGAAATTTCTGCTCTATGAACTCGTAGCAGGTTCCAAATCATTAAAACAGCACCCAATCCATCTGTGAATATGATGGATTTTTTTTATTGGTTCAGAAATGGGATTCCTGCCCACTGCAAAAAGTGCTTAGTTTAACTTTTTTGTCATAAGATCATGTCCCATGTTTCTCTCTTTAAGTCTAGAAATTAAAATAAACCAATAATTTCCAAACTTTTAAGTTTCCAATGATTTTTTCCCTCAATATCTAAGTAATAGGAAATAATAATCACTCACATATATGTAGTGTTTTACTGTTATGAGTGTTTCCCTTGAGACAACTCTGGAGGAAGGGTTTAGAGTAAAATTTAATCTATGTCATGAAAACTCCATGACCCAAACTAGTTGTAGGTTCATATGAGGAGACTTCTAGTCCAGTGATAAATATAAGCTGATTTCAAGCTAGTCCAATTATCATTTGGTCTTTGCTTTCTACAAATATCAACCACCAGAGGAAAAAAAAGTGCTCTATTACTTTAAAAGGGGAGGGGGGAGAGAGATGTGAAATAACATTAAAAAATGAATGCTACCGGATAAAATTCTTTTAAAAATAAATAAAATAGCATAGACTTCTGAGAAAATATAAATGCCATGTAGTACTAAAAATCAGTTATACAACGAGAAGGGAGAAAGCAACAGAATGGTTCTGACAAAAATCTTCACAGAATTCTCACCCCATCTCCACCTAACAAGCCAACACAATACCGGAGCTGACTTTTTTTTCTTTTATAGTTCCTTCTCTGGATTGCCCAAACAACAAATCCAGTAAATTCATGCTGATAAGTTAGAATTTCGGAAGAAGAACAACATCCTCACATTACAACCCTTGGATCTATCTCAACAAATACACAGCCAATGCAGGAAGCTCTCCAAGTCTTACAATAGGCGTAGCACAACAAACAGCTAGAGGATATTCAGCTTCCCTCATCTGTATTAACAACCGCAAAATGATGGTTCTGCCCCCTTTTCCTATCCCCAGCATATTCATTTGGTTTGAATCTTCAAGAGAAAGCACTGACACTTTTCTCTTAGTTGTTAAAATAGCATTAGAGAGATTGGAAATACAATTAGCTTTTCTCCCTACCCTCAGCTCATTTCATCTTTCTCCCAGCCGGGGAATGGGCTGCTGCAAATCTATGGTGAAACAGACATCTTGGGTATTTTTCTTCGATGAGGGGAAGGGGAAGGCAGGGTAGAGGCAGAGGAAGAAGATAGAGACATTGCGCATGTCTGCTCCCCTTTTAGTGCCACTGAGCCTGGGTACGTACAATCATGGACTTGCAATCCTCCAAAAGGCAACACAGTGGGAGAGGTGTCCAGGGCCAAATGGCTATTATTTAGCTTCAGCCGTTTGGCCATATGTCCACCAGCCTTCAGATTCCAGTAATTATCCCCCTCTTCCTCCCCTCTCTACCCCAAGAGCTTTGTTCAACTTGCTGTGAAGGGAGCACAACAGAGGCTTGCTGCCAGCAGCTGAGTTAGGGAGTTACTGTCCCCTTTGACCTGGCTTACAAGTACCAATTATAATTGAAACCATTTTGGTAGAACATAGATTTTTATAATTCACTCACAGTGAAATAATCTGAGCCAAAGCACGGATAAGGGGAAAGAGCGTTGGACCATAAGCCTCAAGAGGGAAATTCTCCCAGCTCTGTCACTCATAAGCCATGAAGCCTTGAGCAAGTTGCTAACCTACCTCACAATAGAGTCACAAGGCCTACTTGCAATGCATTTGTAAATGAATTTTAAAAAGCTTGCAGGCTAAACAGATTTGGCCCACCAAAAATCAGCCAGAAAGCTTTGCATGAGCCAGTCCTATGAATTTCCATCCAAGCCAAGATATTATAGCAAATATTGCAGCAAACACATAGAACTCACTCATAAATACAGATTCCTAAGACAACCTACACAAATATTACAAAAGAAGAGGCAAACGTGCACTGTATTTTAGACTGATTGCTTGCTTAATTTGTTTGGCCCTTTCTGATTTTGTTTAGCCATTAATTTATATGAGCTAATACTTATTTCCATGGCTACTTTTAGAATAAGTTGAATAAGATATGTGAGATTGCTTTGGGCTCCTCAGGAAAAGGGCACTATATAAATTTAAGGTACTATTATTTGAGAAAGACGGAGAGATGTGATCTCCTGGTCTTAATAAAGAACTAAACACAAGCCCTATCAAAGTTCTAGTTCAGAACCAAATTGACCCCTCTGGGAGCCTGGAAAAGTCTCAATCTCATTCCTTCCAAATATAGGAGCGGTAATAAAGAAGAGTGTTCTGAGGATTAACTAAAGTTCACATGCTGCCTTGAAGAGAAAAGCCTTGATTTAAGTGATGAAAATTTATATTAGAAGGACAGGGAAGGCTAGTGAAAAACTCTAAAAGTTACAAAGAGAAATAGAAAATTAAAGGAGACTTAGATGAAGATTTTGAATTAAGGCTATCCTCCCTGTATGGGAAAGGATGTATCTTATACACCTGGATCACTAGTCAATTTTCTCCTGTTGAGTCTAAAAAACATTTAAGTACCTACTCTGTTTCCAGGCACTAAGCCAATCAGCAATTTTTACATCAAAGAGTATACCTTAGATTCTAACTTTTCCTCAGTTTAGCTTTTCTTCTTCTTTTTTACTCAATATTTTATTGATTCTGTTTAGGGAATTTTTTCCTTACTCCTTTTCAGCCTTTTATAATTCCCAGTTCCCTTCAAGGCTTAGCTCAGTTGTCACTTCTTACATATGACCTTTCCTAATGTCTCCAACCCATTTGTTAATATTCCACACTTTGCCACAGAAATTACATTGTATATATTTTGCATTTGCTTATCAGTTTTTACTATATACTGTTTCCCCCAAATGGACTGTAAGTTCCTTGAGGGAAAGGACTGTTTCATTTTTTTTTGTCTTTGTATTGCCAACGACAAGCATAGTAACTGGTTCAGAACAGATACCTAATAGATGCTTATAGAACTAAACTCAGTCTTATTCCAGTGATCCTTTCACAATGCTATCCAAATCCCACCTGCAGTTTAAGTATTATAGGTAGATCCTTTGAAATATATCTTGTTAATCAAAATAAAAATGAGGGTAATCAATGAATTGAATATTTAATTTAACTTAGAAAGAAAAATTGATCATCACAAAAGAAGAAATATTAATAGAAATTAATAGATAAATTGAAAACCAAAATACTATGCAATGGCTAAACAAAACTAAAAGTTATCTCTTTGAAAAGAATAACAAAATTGGTAAACCTGTAGCTAACCTGATTAAAAGGAAAAGTGAAGGAAATCAAATAGAATGAACAAGGAGAAATCACAACAAACTCAAAAGAACTAAAAAGAATTATCAGAATCTATTATATACACATATGTCAAGAAAATTTAGAATTCATGAGAAATAAAAGACTACCCACAAAATATAAAATATCTAAATTAACAGAACACCAAATGGAAATCTTAAACAATACGGTCTCAGAAAAGAAAATAGAACTACTGCTAAAGTAACACCAAAAGGCAGGAGGGGAAACCTATCCCTGATGCATTTATAGGATAATTCTATCAAACTTTTAAAGAGCTATTAAAACCTATAGTACATGAACTGTTATTTAACTTCTTTTATGGGATAAATATAGTCCTAATATCTGAACCAGGGAACGGTAATGAAAAAAAGAATATTGTAGATTAATATCATTAATAGATATTCATTCAAATATTTGAAATAAAATCCTGAACCAAATATTATAGCAATTTATCCGAAAAACAATTCACAATGGTCAAGATTGATTTATATGAGGGTTATAATGATATTTCAACACTAGGAAAATAATTAACATAATGAATCACATTAAAAAACAAAAGCATCCAAACCCATATTATTAAATGAGCATAGGAGGGGGAAAAAGCCTTTCACAAACACTCATTTATGCAAAAAAACAACCTTTGAAGTGTAGACAGAGAGGAATTTTTTAATATAATGAAAATTATATATCTAAAATCAAAGTTATCATTGTATGGAATGGGAAATACTAAAAACACCTGAAGCTTTCTTAATAAATACAAAAGTAAAGCAAAGATGTCCCACTTTCCCTACTGTAATTTGACAATTCTAGAAGTGCTTTAGTAATAAGGTAGGAGAATGAGATAAAAGGTATCAAGATGGGCAAAGAGGAGACAAAAATATCCCTATTTGTTGATGACCTTGTGGATTACTTAGAAAATCCTAGGAAATGAACAAAGAAATTGATTGAGACAATAGTTTGTCATTGCAGTGAAGATGCAGGATAAAAAATAAGCCCACAGATTTATTTCTATGTAGCAACAATAAAATCTAGGAAGTTAATAGAAAGGAAACTCTGATGCAAAGTAATTTCAAAATGTGCAAAATATTTGGGATTCAAACTTCAAAGCACAGTTAGTGTGTGTGTGTGTGTGTGTGTGTGTGTGTGTGTGTGTGTGTGTGTGTGTGTGTATGGAACGCTACAAAGTGTTCCGTAAAGAACATCTTAAATAAATGCAGTTTTTTAGTCCTCGTGACTGGATTGTGCCAATACAACAGGCATAAAGATTGAACTTGTAATTTCATTGGTATGAGGGACTCCCAGGTATAGAAATTCCTTCTACCAGTGCAGGTGAACATCTTCTCTACAATTTTTAGTCTTAAAGAACTGCCTAGAACACTGAGAGATTAAACGACTTGCCCAGCATTATGTAGCCACATCCTATCAAAGTGGATTTTGGGCCCAGGTCTTCCTGGCTTTGAAGTCAGTTCTCCATCCATTACACCATATTACCTCTTGCCAATATAATAAAAATTACAATACAATCAAAGCTAACTTACAGAAACAGTGGTTCATAAATTAAGCTATGAAAGATACTTCAGAGAAGTAGACAAAATGATACAAAATTCATTTGGAACAAAAGATCTAGAATATCAAGGGAAATGATGAAGATAGTAAGAATGATGGAGGATTCATATTACCAAACTTCAAGTAATCATCCTCAAAACCATTTGGCGTCAATTTAAAAATAGAAAAGAAAATTAATGGAACATATTAGACAAGAAAGAATCATTAATAATTGAGGTCAATAATCCTATGTTCAATGGTCTCCAAACCATAAATTATCTAGGAAAGAATTCTCTATTTGATAAATTCCCTATTTGAAAAGAAGTGATGGGAAAAGAGGAAAGCAGTATGTCAGAAACAGAGCTTAGACCAACATCTTATACCATTTTCCACAGTAAATTTAAAATAAATATATTACCTGAATGTTCAGTCAGTCAATAAATATTTATTAAGCACCTATTATGTACCATTAGATAATGCACTGGATAGAGTACTAGGCTTGGAATCAGGAAAACTCACCTTCTTGAGTTCAAATCCAGCCTTAGAAACTTACTAGCTTTATGATCTTGGGCAAGCCATTTAACCCTGTTTGGTTTAGCTTGTCACCTGTAAAATAAGCTTGAGAAGGAAATGGCAAACCACTCCAGCATCTTTGCCAAGAAGACCCCAAAAGGGTCGGACACGACTGAAACAACCCAACAATAGCAATAATTATCTGCCAAGCATTGTGCTGAGCTCTATGAATACAAAGTAAGGTAAAAGGTTCTTCTCTCAAGGAACTCACAATCTAACAAGAAGGGCAATATGCAAACAACTATGCACAAATAAGCTTTATATAGGATAAATTGGGAATAATCAATAGAGATAAGGCACCATAATAGGTTGGATTGAAAAAGGCTTTTTGTAAAAGGTAAGATTTTAGCTGAAACTTGAAGTTGGAGAAAGCAAGAGGCAGAAAGGAGAGCATTCCAGGAATGGTGCACAGCCAGTTTAAATGGCCAGTTAGGAAATGGAGTTTCTTGTTGTAAAAGCAGCGAAGAGGCCAGTGTCACTGAATCACAAAATATTGTATATATGTGAGGAGGTGTGTAAGGTGTATGAAGACTAGAAAGGTAGGGGAAAGGGGTTAGGTTTATAAACAGATATGAAAACAGAATTTTATATTTTATCCTGGAGATAATAGGGAACCACAAGAGTTTACTGAGTGGGGAGTGGAGTAGGTGTCGTGGTTAGATCTCTGCTTAAGGAAGATCAGTTTATAGCTGAACAAAGGATGGATTGGAGTAGGGAAAGACTTATGGCAAGGAAAGCAACCAACAGGCCACTGCAGTAGTACAAGCATGAGGTCATGAAGGTTTGTATTAGGGTGGTAGCAGTGTTAGAGGTGAGAAGAGGGCATATGTTAGAGATGTTACAAAGGTAAAAACGACAGGACATAGTGACAGATTGGATATCGGGTGGAGAGGTTAGAGAAAGAGTGAGGAGTTGAGAATGATACCTAGGTTTGTGAGCCCAGATGCCTAGCAGAATGGTATAGCCTCCACAGTAATAGGGAAGTTAGAAGAAGTAAATATTTGAGGGTGAGGGGAAGTTGGGAAGGGGACCATAAGTTCAGTTCTAGACATATAGAGTTTAAGATGTCTATGAGACGACCAGCTTAAGATGTCCAATAGGCAGTTGGAAATGTAAGTCCGGAGATCAATAAAGAGGTTAGACCTGGTTATATTCGAAGATCAATAGCACGGAGATGATAATCAAATTCATGGAAGTTGATGAGATCACCAAGTACAACAGTACAGAGAGAGAAGACAAGAGGACTTGAAACAAAGTCTTATTGGAACTCCCATAGTTAGCAACCATGATCTGAACAAAGATCCAGAAAAGGACATGGAGAAAAAGTAATCGCACAGGAGCAGAACCAGGTGAAAGTTGTCATGGGGGAAAAAGAAACTATGAAGGGAGTAACAAGAACAGCATAATCAACATTATCAAAGGCTGCCAAGAGATCAAGAAAGATGAGGAAAATCCTTCTTAATTAATAGATCATTAGCAACATTGGCAAGAACAATTTCAGTTGAATGATGTCAGAAGTCAGATTGTAGAGAGTTGAGAGGAAGAGAAGCAGTAACAGGTATTACAGAAGGCTTCTCAATGAGTTTAACCACAAAAGGGAAGTGAGAGACAACATGAAAGCTAGTGAGGATAGATGAATCAAAGGAGAGCTTTTATTAAAATCAGATCTTACATGAGTGTGTTTATTTGGTAGCAGAGAAGGAGCCAGTAGACAGGACGAGACTGAAGATGAGTGAGAGAATAGGAATCATAGAGGAGGCAATCCATTGGAGAAGATGGGATGGAATGTTATCACTTGTACATGTAGAGGGGTTGGCCTTGGCAAGAAAAAGAGCTACGTCTTCAAGTGAAACAGGAGTGAAGGAGGAGATAGTGGTATGGGTGATATGAGATGAGGAGAAGAAGAAAGGAGAAGAGGGTGCACTAGGCAAATGACTTAATTTTTTCAGCAAATTCTGAAGCAAAGATACAAGGGTTAGGGAGGGGTCATGGAAAGTTTCAGAAGCCATAAAAGGGTTTGGATAATCTGCTATGGAGAGTGATAATGAGGAGTACAAAAGGATTACCTCAAAATAGTGACAGCCAAGGTGAGTTTATGTAACATACATTTGTAGTGGATATAGTCAGCATGATTTCTTGATTTTCTCCAGTTTCATTCAGGACACACATAGGAAGGAAGGCAGCAGATGACAAAAGTGATCCGAGGCTGAGACTTAATAAGATAACATTGATAATATGATAAAGGGGCAAGAGACTCAAGAAAAGGAGGCAATGTAGAGTTGAACTGGTTCACCAAGAAGTTAAGATGAGAAAAGGAGAGGATAGTGCAGGGATCATGGCCTGGCAAAGAATTGAGGAATTGAAGAAAGGAAATTTATAGTATAGACAAAGAAGAGGATTTGAAGTTGTAAGGCAGAGGAAGTGGTGTAATGGCAGTAGATTACAATCAGATAAGGACATTAAAGATCATAACAAAAAAAAAAATAACAGAAACAGTCCACTCCTTTCTTTCACAGACAGGAGTAGGGGGAGAATTCATAAATAACTAGGATATAGAAACAAATACGACCACCTCTCTTGAAGAGCACAGAATTATAGAATTTCTGGATTGGAAGGGCTCTCTGAAATTATTTAGGGCAACCCAGATCTGACAAAGACTCTACACTATGACACATCTGACAAGTCTTTGGTTTGAAGGTGTCCACAGAAAGAGAAAACACTACCTACCAGGGCAGCCTATCCAACTTTTGGATAGCTAATTATTAAAAAGTGTTTTTTTTTCTTAGACCAAGCCTAAATTTGTGAAAGATGTCCCTTTGGCCAGTGACAATTTTAGTGTCCCTCTCTATCTTCCAGGTACAGTGGAAACAGACACTAGATTTTCTTGGCCAATGAAAGTTGGCCTTTAAGAAGTAGCTTAATATTTTTGCAATTGTGATCAGATTTTTGAAGCATTTTTATTGTGGAATCCATGCTTGATTGGACATGATGTTCAATGATCAATGAATTGGAAGACTACCAGCAGGATGGATTGGTGATAGGCTATACCTAAGCCTAGCTTCCCTTGATGATTTCTGGCCAACAGGGGACTCTGCAGACAAAGATGAAGAACATTGATAAGAAAGGAAATAGAACATCAATAAGAAGGAAAAAGAAACTCTCAAGAGAAAAAACCTTAGAAAAAATAAGAGAAACTACCAAGAGAGTAAGCAAAAATCAGTTCACAGTATGATGAAGTTCTTTGTTGCAAGGAGAAATATTCAGAAGGGAATAAATCTTTAATAACTAATACTAAAACACTCCCCCAAAGAGAATAGAGCAATTCTAAGAGTCCTCGGAGTAGTTGAAAAGCTTAATAAAGGCATTAAAAAGATAAGGATTGAAATTGGAGGTCTTAAGTAACATTTAAAAGACAATTAATGGGTTAGAACAGATGCTGAAAAAATTTTAATAGACCAATGGAAACACATGCAAAAAATATGAGACAAATGAGAACTCACAAAATGTGAAGAAGTAATAAGAAACTAAGGGGTAGAGGAGTTAAAAGAGTGAAAAATCAGGAGAACACATTAGGTTTCTGAAAACCAAAAGCATAGACACGTAGGCTCATAGACATAAAGCCAGAAGGCACTTCACAGGCCATCTAGTCTAATCCCTTGATTTTACAGATAAGAGAGGGAGAGATCCCCAACAGGTTAAGAGACCCTTGGAAGCATCAAGGGAAGCTGGACTTGGAAGCAGGATTTGAACATGAGCCCTCTGACTTTAATACTAGTGTTCTTTCCATCAAGCAACACTGCAATTCGACCTTGAACAAAGAACTGATGGAATCAAATTAAAAATGATTGGCCTTCAAGAAAAATAGAATGAAACAAATTCTGAATACTATATTTCAGAAAATCATTCAAGAAGATTATCTAGAAGTATCTAAAATAAGGGCAGGTAGGCAGCTGAGGAAGTAGGTGGCATAGGAGATAAGGTGCTGGGTCTAGAATCAGAAAGACTGGGTTCAAATCCAGCCTCAGACACTGGGCTTTGTGTGCCCCAGGTAAATCACTTACCTTCTGGCTTAACTCAGTTTCCTCAACTGTAAAGTGGGGATAACAAGAACATTTACCTTGCAGGGTTGTGGGGATTAAATGAGGTAATATTTGAAAAACTCTTAGCACGGTGGCTGGCACATAATAGATGCTAGATAAATGCTTCTTCTCTCCCCTCTTTTCCTTCTTTCCTCCCTCAGAAATATACAAATCAATAAAATGATCTGGATATCAATATAGAGTAAGTTTAATTCACTCAGAAATCTAGTCATGCAAATCCACAGTTTCCAGGTAAAAGAACAAATATTGCAAACATCCTGAGGGACATGGTTTATCTATGAAGAAATAGTCTGAATCATATACTACTACTTAAAAATGAGAAAAGAAAGAAATCAAATATGATATGATGAAAAGCAAAGAGAAATTATTTAACATATTCTGCAAAACTGGTAACAATTCCTTAGGCGGTAAAATAAATCTTTAACAGAATGATTTCAAAGCAATCATTTTGAGAAAATTAAAATTGAGCAGATGTTTTAAAATCTACATTCAGTGATGAAAAAACTTCAGAAACACAAACAAGTCCAAATAGTTTGAAAGGGCTAGATGTTTGGTATATTACTTATATGCTGCAAAGGTGAAGTATTTGTCTTGTCTTGGAATTTCCACCTTGTCTCTGGGTCTCTGAGGGAACAAAGAGATAACTTCTAACCTTAGATTATCAGAAATAAAATGACCTTGAAAAGGAAAGGAGAACAGGAAGAAGTGATTTAGTATTTCTTGAAATGGGAGAAACACAAATAAAGATCATTAAAACAAAGAGGTGATATATAGGCAGAGAAGGTGGGAGATCATGAACCATAACATTATCTAGGTTGGACAAAGGCAGCATAAAAAACTGTTGCAGTAAAACCAGAATAAAGTGATCAACCGCTGGAATGTATGAGACTAGGGAAAGAAGGATGTCTGAGTCTCATTGTGGAGTCAGAAACAGGAGTGCTTCAAATAAAGTAAGAGATGACTAGGGTTGATTTGTAAAATAAAAAGGTCTGGGCTGGGTAAGGTTGGATAAAAAGGAAAGGTGGAAGAGTACCTGAAAGAAGGAGATGAGCATCAGTTTATTTTAATCAAGAGACCTGTCTAGTGCTAATTTTCAACTTTTTTTTAAAAGAAATATAACTAGATTTAATGGAAAGAAAATAAACTTTACAATTATAACCTTGAAGATCAATGGTCTGAATTCATCCATGAAAGTAAAAGGCAATTCCATAATCAATTAGAACAAAGTCCACAAATAAAAAATACACAAAATAAAGATTCAAACAAGGAAATTACATTGTGCTTAAAGGGACCACAGATATTAGTATCTATATCTATCTATAGAATTGCAAAATTAATTATATGGTAAGACAATAATTGATGGCAATCTCAATGTATATTTTATGATTTAGAAAAAAGTGACAAAAATGCACTAAGAATGTGAACAGAAAGTTAGAAAAATGAGATAAGATAGTAATACTCTTGGGTTCAGGGACCATTTCGTTTTTATCTTTGCATTCTCAGTGTCTAGTACAGTGCTCAGCACATAGCAAATTTAATAGATGTTTGTTGATCAATAAGCCTTTGAGGATTACTGAATAGAGATCATGAGGAGGATAGCTATTTTTTCAATAGTACAAAGTTTCTTTTTACAAATTAACTCTCTGTAACCATATGAAAACCTCATGAAAAGTAATGCACAAAGATAGACATATTTATTGAACATATTTTAATGGCTAACGATTCAATAAAATATGATCAACAAGGAATAAGAACAAATAACTTGAAAGAAGACTAAATAACATTAGGTTAAAATTAAAGGGTCAAAATACAAAACATAGAAACACAATTTTTATTCAATAGAGTAAGACAGATTATAAAAATTTATGAGATGTAGCTGAAACAGTACTTACAGCAAAATTTATATTTCTGACATTGTATATTAACAAAAGCAAGAAAACTCTAAGGAATCAAATATGGAGTTTTAAAAACTAGAAAGTCAACAAATTAGCCATCCTGAAATAAGCACTAACACAGAAATTTTGAAAATGAAAGGAGAGCTTTAAAAAGACCATTGAACTGATAAGCGAAACAAAAACCTAATTTTTATAAGATTAATAAAACTGAGAAACCATTAAGTAGTTTATTCCTCATGAAGCAAAAGAAACATCAAGGTGCATAGATAAGAAATGAAAAAGAGAAATCACAAAAATAAAGGAATTTTTCATTAGAAATTTCTATACTCAATTACATACTAACAGAAATAAAAACTAAATTAATAAAATAGGGAACGAAGCATCTAAATAACATAATCTCATAAAGAGAAACCAAACGAGGTATAAATGAACTCCTAAAAAACAAAAACTCCTAGCACTGGTCAGTTTATAATTGAATTATATCAAAGAATTTAAGAACAGGTAATCCCTAAATAAAGAACACAACTCACTAAATTTCTTCTATGAAACAAGTAAGGTCTTGATACACAAACTAGGGGTAGGCAAAACAGAGAATGAGAACTACATGACAATTTCCCTAATTAAAATTTAAACAAGAATAATTTTTAATTCAAAAGGGTGTTATAGTAATATCATATGTATATATAGGGATCAGTCTATACAGATCTTTATAGAATACAAGAGAATGAATGACAAAATATTGAAACAATTAATGCTTTAATAAAATAGCAAAATACAATATAAATCCATGAAAATCATCAGCATTTCTAAATATTGCTAACAAAATCCAGAATGAAAATATCAGATGACAAATTCTATTTAAAATAATGATAAAACATATTAAATATTTTGGAGTTAAGCTTCCTCAAAGTGTATAAATATAACAAGAAAATACTCAGAGAAAAAGGAAGAAATAATTAGAGATATTCAGTGATCATGGCTATAACGAACCAATATATTTTTTTAAAAAATACTATCCACATTACAATAAGACTTAGCTGCTAAAAAATCAGCTTTCAAAGGGGTACTTTATACCATATACATGTAGATAGATATTATACAATAAAACTAGGTTGAATTCATACCATGAATGCAATGATGCTTCAACAGAAGAAAAACTATTAGTATAACTAATCATATTAATGCCAAAAATAATTTTACAAGCCATTGATTACATTAAGAAACTCAGAAACAGCATTCAATGAAATACATCACTGATGTATGCTTAAAACACTAAAAATATAGACATAAAAGTAATGTTCCTAAATATGATCAGAAGTATTGAGAAAAATCGCTGAAGTGATGGGGCAACACATTTAGCAATAGAGAAACAATGAAACTCTCTCATTATGTTCAGGAAAGAAATAAGGATGCCCACTGTCTCCACTATTATTTAACATGGTGCTAAAAATGTCAGCTATAGCGCCAAGAGCAAGAAAATAAATAAGAAAAAGCAAAGAAGAGGCAAAATTATCTCCATCTGCAGATGAGATGGCAGCTTGTATATAGAATACCAGACAATTAATGGGAAAAAATATATAATTGAGACAATTAATAGCTTCAATAAAATAGCAAGACACAAAATAAGTCCATGAAAATCATCACTATTTTTAAATATTACTAACGAAATCTAGAACAAAATATAAGGAAATTCCATTTAAAATAACAATAAATTATATTAATTATCTTGAAGCTGCTTCCTTAGAATGAATAATTGTAACCACAAGAAAATGTTTATAGAAAAAGGAAAAGCTAAGTAACTAGAGATTTTCAGTGATCACAATTAGAATGAACCAATATAGTGTGTATATATATATATATGTGTGTGTGTGTATATGTATATATATACACACACACACATACTATACGTATATACATATATATATATATATGTCTCCAAATTACAATACTGACTTAAAGGCTTACAAAAAATGAGTTTGCTATATGAACTAAACAAAATAAATAGGAATAAGTGTTCAAGAATTTCAAATTACATGAAAAGTTTTAGAAAGGAAGAGTATTTCGATGCTACCAGATCACAACCTATACTATAAAGCAGCAGTTACCAAAATCATCTGGTACTGAGATTTTTTTTTATTTGAAAAGTTGATCACTGAATCAGTTGGTTGGTGTCCTTCATTCTCAGAGAGGACCAAAATGACATCACTATGCTAGAGTCAAGTTTCAGTGTGTCCAACTGTGGCTGATCAGACCAATATGAACTCAGAATGTTCTACCACAGGTTGGGCACAAATAGTCCATGTGAACATTTGGGGTGGATTCTCTAAATCCGTGTATCTTGTGTTTCCTTTGAGCTATTTCACTTCTGCTTTGCTCATAGAGCATAGCACCTTCTCTGATGTGGGCACCCCATACTGAGCGGTCCAGTGCCAGTGTCTCTCATGTCACGCAATGAATTCCAAAGTTCTTAAGTGAGACCTTGAGAGTATCCTTGCATTGCTTCTTCTGACTACCATGTTAACGAACACTTGCCCTGTGTGAGTTCTCCATAAAATAGTCTTTTTGTCAAGCATACATTTTGCATTTGAACAATGTAACCAGCCCACTGGAGTTGTGTTCTCTGAAGCAGAGTTTAAATGCTTGGCAGTTTAGTTCAAAAAAGGACCTCAGTGTCGGTCATCTTATCCTGCCAGGTGATCATTAGAATCTTCCCAAGACAATTCAAATGGATGTAATTCAGTTTCCTGGAATGGCACTGGAATATTGTCCAGGTTTCACAAGCACAAACCAAATGAGATCAGTCCCACAGCTCTGTAGACCTTCATTTTGGTAATCAGCCTAATACTTCTTCTCTTACATACTTTCCTCCAACAGACATGCCAGGAGCAGAACAGAGGTCTGTACACAATGTTTGTAGATCTGACCAAAGCCTTTGATACTGCCGGTCATGAGGGCTTGTGGAAAATTATGTCAAAATTTGGTTGCCCAAAGAAGTTCATCAGCTTTGTACATCAGTGTCATGACTGCATGCTTGCCTGGGTTCTAGAAAATGGACAGTGCACTCAGGCTTTCCCAGTCACCAATGGAGTGGAACAACGCCATGTGCTTGCTCCCATGCCTGTTAGCATGATGTTTTCAGCCATGTTGTCAAATGCTTTCAATGAAGATGAACATGGCATGAAGGTCAGCTACCGCACTGATGGTAAATTCTTCAACTTGAAAAGCCCACAAGACAAGACCAAAATAGAGGGAATATTGGTGCATGATTTTCTGTTTGCAGATGATTGTACAGTCAATGCGGCCTCTGAAGCTGAGATGCAACAAAGTATGAATCAATATTCTCTGCTGCTTGTGCTAATTTGGGCGTAATAATTAACACCAAAAAAACACCAGTGATCCATCAGCCACCACCACACCATCTTTATGTGGAACCATCAGTCACAGCAAATGGAGGATCAGACAAGATAAATTAACATGTAATTGATCAAGCAACAGCCATGAGTGCTTACTTTGAGCCAGGCACTGTAATAGATATTGAGGCTATGAAAACAAAAATGAAATTGTCCCTGTCCTCAAGGACATTATAGTCTTCTAGAGGATAAAATATATACACATAAGTATACACAAAACATGAATAATAAAAGTTCATTTTGAGGAGAGGGATACACAACTAACGAGATTTGCAATAGTTTCATGTTAGAGGCACAACTAAAGCTGAGCTTTTAAGGAAACCAAGGGATTCTAAGAGAAAAAAGAGAGGAAGCAGTCTATTAAAGGCATGGGAGGAATAATTTTGCAAAGACCTGGAAATGGGAGTTGGAGAGTCATGTGTACAAATTAAAGGACTCTAGATTTGGAGATGGAAAGGGTCTTAGAGGTAATCTAGTTCAGTCCCATCATTTGAATAACAAAGCGATTTTGACTAGACTTGAGCATGTAGACACTAGATGTGAGTAATGGAAAAATAGGCTGTAGCCATGTGGTGAACAGCTTTAAATTGCAAAAAGAAGAGTCTACATTTGATCCAAAAGGAAGTGGGAGAAATAAGAGAAACAAAAAGGGGAAATCAGGAGAATTTTTTGGACAGGAGAGTAATGTAGTTATACCTATACTTTGGAAATATCGCTTTAGCGGTTTATGGGATATGGATTTTAAAAGGACTCAGACCTGAGGCACGAACATCAATTAGGAGGCCATAGCAATTGTCCAAGTGTTAGGCGATGAGAGCCCAAGTTAAAGTGGTAGTCACATGAGGGTGAAAAGAGAGAACTTAAGGTCTGATATATTGTGGAGGTAGCATCAACAAGACTTGGGAACTGACTGGATGGAGAGGAGAGAAATAAGTCAAGGATGTCTCCAAAGTTAAAAACTGGGTGAACAGAAGTCTATTAATATACTTAATAGAAATTATATCTAGAGTCAGGACAGATTTAGTGTGGGAGAAAAGGTCTTTTTTGGATATTTTAAATATGAAAATGTTTAGGCAGCTAGATGGAACAATGGATAGACTACGAGGTTTGGAATAAAGAAGACCTAAGATCTGACTTCAAATACTTAAGAGCTGTTTAACCCTGGGCAAGTCACTTGCATGCTGTTTGCCTCAGTTTCCTCAAGTGTTAAATGGGGATAATAACAACACTTACATTTTGATGAGGGTTGTAGTGAAGATTAACTGAGACAACATTTGTAAATCACTTAGCATAGGGTCTGGCACACAGTAGGTGCCTACTAACGTTTTCTTCATTTCTTCCTTCCTATAGGAGATCAAGTTTGAAATTGCAAAAGTAGTTGGTAGTATAGGACTGATGCTTATAAGACAGTAGGATTGGATATGCAGTTCTTGGAGTCATCTGGGCAACTATACAAATTGAACCAGTGAGAGATGAGATTCACATAGGTATAGGTATATATTTATCTATCTATCTATCTATCTATCTCTCTCTCTCTCTCTCTCTGTCTACATGTATATACATATATATATATGTGTGTGTGTGTGTGTGTGTGTATGTGTGTGTGTGTGTACTTATGTACATGTGTGTATGAAGATGGCCCAGGACAGAGTCTTAGAGTTTTCTACTTTTAGTCAGAAAACATGATTAAAGATAGAACAAAGGAGACTGAGAAGTTGTCCAACAGGTTGGAGAACCAAAAGAGAGTAATGTTATATTAAAAAAAGAAGCAAGTATTTATTTTTTGTTGTTGTTTGGTCATTTCAGTCCTATCTGACTCTTCGTGACTCCATCTAGTCAGAGGGGAGAGGAGGCTGATGGAGGTGGTGTCAGTCAAGGTGTGACTTAACAGCATGGTAATGACGTTAGAGGTGATGAGCTTAACCTGGGTGAGACATCTTGTTCTATGGAGTTTAAACCAGCAGATGCAGAGTGGAGGGAGATCAAAGGTACATCTAAACAATCTGGCCTTGGTAAAGAGAAAGAGAAACTGAAGTAATAGAGAGAATATTATTAAGAGATATACAGTAGGTAAGAAGAAGGAATTCCAGACAAATAATCTCTATTTTCTCAGTTAAGAATGAGACAAGGTCCTCTACTGAGAAGGAGGAGCGAGGGATTGATAGAGATTTCAAGAGAGAAAAGAATAGTCTTTGTGGGGAGTATAACAGGAGCTGAAAACGGAAACTGCAAAAGGCTAAGTAACTTGCCCAAAGTAAAATAGGTAGCAAATAGAATATGTAGCATTTGAACCCAGATCCGATTTGAAGCCAGTGGCTATTAGGACAGAATTAATAGAACTACTTTGCTGTAGTGTTCATTGTTGTTCAGTAGTTTCAGTCATGTCTGCCTTTTTCTGACCCTATTTGGGGTTTGCTTGGCAAAGATACTGGAGTGGTTTGCCATTTCCTTCTTCAGCTCATTTTATATATGGGGAACTGAGGAAAACAGGGTTAAATGACTTGCCCCGGGTCACATAGCTTAAGTAAATATCTGAGGCCAGATGTGAACTCCAGAATATGACTCTTCCTGACTTTAGGACCATCCACTGCACCACCTAGCTGTCCATAAGCTGCTGCAGTGTGGGCCCTGTTGAAATTCGAAAACATAAATGTGTAGTGGATTCAGTCAGCAGAGTTGTATGATTCCGATAAGCAATAGTTAAGGAACAGCAGAGGAGTGGAAGTTGGATTTCATAAAAATTAAGTTCACAAATACCAAATATGGAATGTGTGACTAGACAGATATTTTTCTGAAATAGATGTGGGAGAGAGAGTTTATAGACTACAAGATCAACACTTCAATATAGAAATTATATAGTCATCCAATGATTATGGATTTAACACTGTAATAGGAGTTGATCATTCTGATGGATTCTGCCCAGCTCAGATGCCATTTGGAATATGGTTTTCAGTTCTAAGAAAACATTTTAAGAAGGACATTGATAGACAGAAGTGTCTAGAGAAGGATGATCGGGATGTTAAGGGGCTTTGAGATCAAATCACACACAAGGGTCAGTTAAAAAAACTGCAGATATTTACCTGGGAGAAAAGAAATCTGAGGAGGGACATGAAGGCAATCTAGGACTCTGAAACACTGACGTGTAGAAGGGTAATTTTAATCTTTCTACTAGACTCTGAGTGGAAAATTAAGATGAAACTGTACAAGTCACACAAGTGACACACAAGCTCGATATAAGAATATCCTATAGGTACAAAGCCATTCTCAGGCCCTCAAGAAGTATTACTCAGACTCTTTTTCTCTTTCTCAATGGTCAAATCTAATAACCTAACATAGGTATTCATGCAGAAAAATTTTCAGATGCTAGAATATGTACTTTGTCTTTCCCATGTTTTACATGAAACTTGTACATCATCCAAAATTTCCATAACCTTAGTGGGAGATATCAGCACTCTTTGGCATTGCCTCAGAGGAGACATAGGAAGTCAAGGAGATCCTGGACTGCAAACAGCAGAGAGGAAATTGGTATCAACTGAGACTGTGAAGAGGTTATGAACCAAAGGAATAAACATGAGACCAGAGGAGTAGTGTACTACTGTACTAGATGCTTTAATTAATTGTACCCAAAAGACCACACCCTTGAGGAGTATATGTGCTAGAGAGACCTGGGGCAGAAGGCATGGGACTAAAGGAGCTCCAATGGGGCTGTTGTAGTAGGAAGGCCGAATTTATGATCTCAAATATAATCATGTATATGTTTGAATGGTCCGAAATCGCAAGGTATGAGAGATTCTCTAAGGAGAAAACAACAAGAAATTTATTTAGGCCCCACCGCAGCAAAAACTTGAACC
>CM053626.1:77951004-77975732 GCA_028646595.1 Phalanger gymnotis
ATATATATATGTGTGTGTGTATGTATATATACACATATGTGTGTCAATGTATGTATATATGTAGGTGTATATATATACACATATACACATATATATATACACACACATACAGAGGGCATAGGGTGAGTTGAGTTGAATATGAAGGGTTGATATCTAAAAAAATAAAATTAAATTAAGGGATAAGGGATAAGAGAGGAATATATTAAGAGAAGGAGAAAGGGAGAGATAGAATGGGGTAGATTATCTCACATAAAAGTGGCAAGAAAAAGCGGTTCTCTAGGAAGGGAAGAGGGGGCAGGTGAGGAGGAATGAGTAAATCTTGCTCTCATCTGATTTGACCTGAGGAGGGAATACCATACACACTCAATTGGGTATCTTATCCCACAGGAAAAAAGGAGGAAGAAGATAAAAAAGGGTAGATGATAGAAGGGAGGGTAGACAGGGCGAGGAGGTAATCAAAAACAAACCCTTTCGAGAAGGGACAGGGTCAAGGGAGAAAATTCAATAAAGGGGGATAGGTTAGGAAGGAACAAAACATAGTTAATCTTTCATAATATGAGTATTGTGGAAGGGTTTTACATAATGATACACATGTGGCCCATGCTGAATTGCTTGCCTTCTTAGGGAGGGTAGACGGGGAGGGAAGAGGGGAGAGAATTTGGAACTCAAAGTTTTAAAAGCAGACGTTCAAAAACAAAAAACAAAGTTTTTGCATGCAACTAGGAAATAAGATATACGGGTAATGGGGTGTAGAAATTTATCTTGCCCTACAAGAGAAGAAGGGAAAGGGGGATGGGAGGGGAAGTGGGGTGACAGAAGGGAGGGCTGACAGGGGAACAGGTCAACTAAAACATACACCATCTCTGAGTGGGTGGGAGGGTAGAAACAGGAAGAAAATTTGTAATTCAAACTCTTGTGAAAATCAATGCTGAAAACTAAATATATTAAATAAATTAAATTTTTAAAATGACAAAAAAAAATAGAAGGAAGCATTTAACTCCATAAAAAGTAAGGTACAAGTGAAGCTCAGAGAGATGCAGGATTCTTGGCAGAGTAAGACGACACATAAACTTCAGTTTTAAGCTGATAGTAATGATCCAAAGCACTTTTATCATAGCCTGGAGACTATTTATGGGCCAAAGACTTGTGGTGGATCTCAGCTACTCAGTGCTGATGGAGCCACTTCGATTAGTGATAAGGACATGATCCTGTAGGGATGAGCTGAATACTTCCATACTTCTCAACAGATTGTCATTAATCAAATCTAAAGCCATTGACTGCTTGCCTCAGGTTGAAATCAATCCCTCTCTAGCCAAATTTCTAACTGAAGAAGGGGTTTTGAATGCCATTAGGCTCCTCTCATGTGGCAAAGCACCTGGTTTTGATTCTATTCCAGCTAAGATTTACAAGGTATGGGGGGAGGGGAGTCCATTGCTCATACAAAAGCTGATTGAAATTTTCTGGGTTATATGGCAAGAGGAGGTTATCCCCCAGCAGTTCAAGGATGCCTGCATTGTTCATCTCTATAAAGGTAAAGGAAATAGATTGTTACAGGAGAGCTTCTCTCAGTCATTGCTGTCAACTACTTGTCAGAATCCTCTTTAATAGTGTGATCCTTTAGGTGGAAGATGGTAATCTAACTGAGAGCCCACGTGGCTTCATAAAGGGTCAAGGAACTGTCAATATGGTGTTTGTTGCCTGACAACTCCAGTAGAAATGCCAGGAGTAGAATGGAAGTCTGTACACAATGTTCATTGATCTGACCAAGGCCTTTGATACTGTCAGTCCTGAGAGTTTATGGAAAACTATGTCAAAATTTGGTTACCTGGAGAAGTTCATTTTTATTATTGTATATCAATTTCATGACGCCATGCTTCCCCAGGTTCTGGATAATGGACAATGCTCTCGTACATTCCAAGTCACCATTTGAGTAAAGCAAAGCAGCATGCTTGCTTGCATACTTTTTAGCATGATGTTTTCAGCAATGTTGTCAGACAGCTTCCGTGAGGACAAACATGACATCAAGGTCAGCTACTGTGCTGATGATGAATTATTTAACTTGGAAAAGGCTATGAGCCAAGACTAAAGTGGAGGGAGAATTAGCACATGATTATTTGTTTGAAGATGATTGTGCACTCCATGCGGCCTCTGAAACTGAGATGCAACAAAGCATGGATTGATTCTCTGCCACTGTTACTTAACCCCAATTGCCCTGCCTTACCCCCTCCAAAAAAAAAGTGCACACATAGCCAGAGCTAGTTCAGTGTTTGGGAGGCTCTCAAGGCAATTGCAGGAGAGAAGTACTAGATTGCCTACCAAACTGAAAATCTACAGAGCTGTTGTTCTGACTTCATTGTTGTATGCCAGCGAAACCTGGATAGTATACCAGTGCCATGCCAGGAAACTGAATTGCTTCCATTTGAATTGTCTTGGAAGACTCTTGAAGAACACCTAGTAAGATAAGGTACTGGACACTGAGGTCCTTAATTGAGCTATACTGACAAACACTCAAACTTTACTGCATAGAGTGCGACTAATCAGCTGGCCACACTGTTTGAATGCCAAATGTACATTTGCCTTAAAAGACTGTTTTATGGAGAACTCATGCAAGGCAGGCACTCACATGGTGTTCAGAAGCAGCTATACAAGGACACTCTTAAGGTCTGTCTGAAGAAGAAATTGGTTGTGTAACACGGGAGATGCTTGCAAAGGACCACCCAGCATGTTGCACCCACATCAAAGAGGGCACTGTGCTCTGTGAGCAAAGCAAAGTTGCAGTAGATCAAAAGAAACACGAGATGCACAAATTTAGAGACATCTCCATCCCAAATGTTCATATGGACTATTTGTGCCTTACCTGCTGTAGAGCCTTCTGAGCTCATATTTGTCTGATCAGTCACAGTCAAACACGCTGTACCTTGACTCCAACATGGTGATGTCATCTTAGTCCCCTTCAAGAACAAAGGACAACAACCAACCAGTTTTATGAATTTAAAAACATTATTCTGAGAAGGATTTCATACATTTCCCCAGACTGCTGAATGAGTCCATGACACAAAAGAAACAAAGAGGATTCTACTATGCTCCCTACCATGAATCATAGACTCTCTTCTTTCATCAAGACAGGCAATATATTCTAACAGCCGCAAGGAGAGGATTTTCTTTTACACACTTAAAATCATTATTCTAAGAAGGGATCCATAAGTTTCACCAGACTGCCAAAGGAGTATATTACACGCAAAAAAGATTAAAGATTTTGGTTTAAAGGGATCTTAGAGATCATCTGGTCTAGCCCCCATGCTTTACAAATGAAGAAACTGAGGCCAAGAAAAGTAAAGGAGAAGAATTGGAAGTAGCTTCCAGGATCTTCTGAAACCCAGTCCATCATTCTTTTCACAACATTATGCGGCTATGACCAGGCTATCACTGGAAGAGCTAAAATGGGAGGTGTGATTGACAGGCAAATATTGAAACCAAGATAATCACTACCAGGACTAGAAATAAGCATATGGTCAGGCATGTAGTTATCCAATAAAAATAACCATTGATATCTCTACAGCACTTTAAGGTTTACGAAGTACCTTACAGACAATATCGCCTTTGTCCACCCAACAATTTTGTAAGTGAGTACTTGAAGTATAATAATCTATTTTTAACATGAGGAAATTGGGGCTCAGAGAAATTAAATTACTTCTACATAGTCACACAACTACTAAGTTTGGGAGGTAGGATCCAAACTCAAGTCTCTCCCCATTTCAAGGCTAG
This sequence comes from Phalanger gymnotis, assembly GCA_028646595.1. NCBI lineage: Eukaryota > Metazoa > Chordata > Mammalia > Diprotodontia > Phalangeridae > Phalanger > Phalanger gymnotis. Next base: position 77,954,770 of record CM053626.1, read on the forward strand.
CATTCTTCCCACTAGCTGACCTTGCCTCCTAAAGTATCTGGGATCATCTTCAGTGGGACTTTTGTACCAGTAAAGTCTTCTCTACACTGTAGCCATTTACCTGGAATGGCTCCAATCTTCCTTCATAGGTCAACCCTTCCCCAGTGGCTCTTCTGTACGCTTGAGCAGAGGATTCTAACCTTTTTGTGTGTCGTTGACCTCTTTTGGAAGTCTGGTAAAGACTATGGACCCCTTCTTAGAATGTTTTTAAACGTATAAAACAAGATTACAAAGGAAACTAATTATCTTGAAATACAGTTGTCAAAACAAAAAAAAAAGTTCATAGATCTCAGGTTATAAGAACTCCTACCTTAAATGATCCCAGCCCATCAGGGCAGGTCCTGCTTCCTTAGGTGGGTGATTCCATCTTCAATCCATAAGTACCCCTTACCTCCATCAAACAGCAATGTTCTTTCTTGTCTGAGCAGATTACCAAAGGGCAAACTAAGGCAACTCTCTAATCACAGTATCATCTGTTAGCAGGGACAATTAACCTAGTAATAAAAGGGTCTGATGGTCTGCCTCCATTCGTGCCAAAAGACCCAGAGTGATGGCCAACAGTGCCTTTTAAACTTAGGTCTGTCTTCCTTCTGATTAGACTGACAGTACCTCCTCTTGGACTTCCTCTGGCAAACATAGGGCAACCCTGATTGATGGACATTTTAATGAGAATGTGGGTTAATAGTTTTCAGTTCCTTCTTGTTACTTCATTTGGGTTTGTTAGGGAGCAGAATCCTGTGTGAAAGAATAAATCTGGCTTTCAGGTGTGGCTGATTATGCCCCTCTCTAACACTCAATACAGGCGAGTTGCCCCATGAGATCCAGCTGCCTCCAGCAATCTTGACCAGAAAAAAACATAAGCCATCTCAACCAGGTTTTCATTAGCTTGGTCTCCTCTTTGTGGGTTATGTCACCCTAAACTTTGGTAAAGGAAAAAGCAAGGACACGAGTTATTCCCAGAGGAGGGCCTTAGCTCTACTGACTTCTGTTTGTGCTTTAAACAGAAGCACCCGGGCCTCAACACAGTTGACGAGTGAGTGCCTTGAGGGTGGAGAGTGATTACCTTACTTGTTTTTGCCCTTCAGAAACTGCCTGCCCTGCAGAAGTGGGTCTGAAGAAATAGATGGATTCACAGGGAAATATTGGCTATTAAATAAGACAATCCTATATTAATTTTCCTCACTCCTCTGGTCAGAACATTACTGCCTCTGGGAGTAAGTAGAGGCTTATTACTTCTGGTTCTAGATGTCAACAAACACATCACAGAGCCGCTTTGACAGAGGCAGCTGGAGCTGCTGATAGCATGCCTCCCTATGCATGGGGAGGGGCTGTCAAAACACAGCAGGACAGAGAAACAGGTAGGTACAAGTGGAAAAAAAGAAACTTTGCAAGGCAAAGCATCATCAGTTGATGCTTCTTTTCTCACCCCACAACCTTCAAGGCAATAGTCTATTATTATAAAATGGCTGACATAGTATTCTGGCTGGGTCTCTTGCATGAGAAGCATAGCAGCTATTAAAAGATATTACTGTGCTCTACCACTGAAAAGCACTCAGGATCATCCCAGCCAGGAACATCCTCACCTGCACAGGTGAGAATCCTGCCCCTGGTATCTTGACTGTCAGTGTTTCCCTCAGAATCTGTTCCATTGAGTATGAGTCCAAGGAAATTTGTGTGTGTTTCCTAAGAGAGCACAAATACGTGGGGAGGATACTACGTATGTGTAGATAGAAGGAGGGAAAACTGAGAGCTGAACTCCACCTACTGGAACCTAATTCAACACTTAGAGTAGGGGTGTGTAAACTTTTTTGCATGAAGGATCCATTTGGCAGTCTGGTGAAAACTATAGACTCTTCAGAATAATATTTTAATGTATAAAATAAAATATATAAAATTACAAAGGAAACCTTTTATATTGTAACATAGCTATAATTTTTTTATTGTTCATGTATCTCAGGTTTAAAAGTCCTATCTCGGAGTGTAGCTCTGTGGTATCCTTTATTTCTAGTCACAAGATCATAGTCTAGGGCTAGAAGGAACCTCATAGGCACCTAGTCTACCGCTCCTCCATGTTATAGCCAAAGAAACTGAGGCCTGGGGAGGTAAAATGGAAACCTAAGAGATGGGATGCAAGCTCAAATGCTCAGTGTACTTTCTCCTGGACTGCACTGACTCCCAGTCCATTCAGGCTACATCTAGGCAAGAAGTACCATATCGAATACAAGGCATCTTCTTTATTGGGATGAGAACTAGGATTCTCACAACTGGAGTTTGGCCATGACCTTATCACTTTAGATTGGCTAAATAATTCATTTATAACAACATAGAAGATGTGGGCGTGTCTCTGTTCTTATATTTACTGACCCTTCACCTCCTTGGCAAGTCAATCAGCTGCAAATGGCTGAATTTAAGTATCCACAGCTGATATTATATTGAAGAGGCAAAATAAAAAGGGCCAGGAACTACAGCCACCGAAGTAACTCTGAACCAAGAAAATGAGTCATTTTTCAGGTTAGATTTTTCCTCAGTGTAAAGCCAGACACCCAGTAAGGGAGAAGTATAGTTTCTCATTTACTATCCATCTCTCAACCAACCTATTCTATTACTAATGTCAGGAAGGTGCAGCAATAAAATGTAGTTTAAACTTCAAATCCCTCAAATGGAGTCATCAGGAGAGAGAGGTTAGAAGCTGACATACTGGATCAGGGAAAGACGATGATGATAGCAGTGATAGCACTTTGTCACCTAGTGACTCTGAGAGAAGCAGAGTTCAGGAGAAGATAAGAATTAGGTCATAGGAGTTTTACAGGCAGAGTCTCTCTGGAAGAGAATTCTTCTCTGGAAAAAGCACTTCTATAGAACCAAAGCACTGGGTCAGAAACTAAGAGCTAGGAATATATATCTCACCTCTACAACAAGCACAAGACGTCCCTCATTTACTGATTATTTACTTTCTCATAAAATAAATTTTAGACTAGGTCCTAAAGCAGAATATAACCCTCATCGTAGTTCTAGAAGTCTCCTGGCCTCTGAAGACATGAGAGAAGAAGGAAGTGATAAACAGCATCCAATTACAATACAGCATCCAAAGTTTACCTTACCCTTCATTGGTATTTTACTTAGTGTGGCGTCTATGCAAAGTCATTAACATTGAAAAGGAACTACACAAAATTGACAGACAGAAAAATTCATTAAAAATTGTTTTAAATGTGCCCATAAAGTGTCTTGTGCTTCCCATGTAGGTTATGTGTACATTTGTCCATGTACATTTTTCTAGATAGGGCAAGCTTTGATAGATTTCTTTGGAATTTTGCCCATCCTTCTCCAAGAAGGATGATTCCAGAAGAGAAGGAGCTACGATGATAGCCCCTCTACTCTCCTTGGAGAGTAAACAATAGGTTTGAATTATATCAATCTTCCCCCACACCCTCCAAAAAATTATTAGCCCAAGAAATTCATCATCATCATTATCATCATCATCATCATCTTTTCTTAGGCTCAAGCTGCTTTCGTTGTTATTATCCCTATAAAGAATAAGACACATTCCAAATTTCTATACAAATGCTTGATTCTCTTCCCACCAAAAGCTCATCACACAAAAGACCATCACAAATAATGAATACAGGTGGAAGTGAACCCATTTATGGAAGCAGATAGCAAATTGAGGACTTTTGGGGGGTGGAGCCAGGATAGCAAAGAAAATAAACATTCAGCTGATCTCTCCCAAAATTTTTCTTCAAACAACTTTAAAATAATATCTCAAGTTAAATTCTGGAGTGGAAGAAAAAAAGGGAAAAAAAAGGTCAGAGTGAGGCATTCTCTCAGACCAAGACAATATAGGATGTCAGAAAAGGAGATCTGTTACATTGGAGTAGAGGCTGGCCCAGAGTCCACATGGATAAAACACCAGTTGTGGGACTAAGTGATGCTAAAAAGAAGCATCAGCAGCTTTGGGAACTCTCAAGCCAGAGATAGTAAGAGGACCTGGGAAATGGTCAGAAAAAGATTACAGAGTAACCCTGTCCTGGTACTAGATGCTGGACCAGATGCTATTTGGCAATTCTACTGCCCATACTAATTTCTAGATTATAGTGCAAGGGTGTAAAGGAGCACTAGGTCAAGAGGGGCAGTACCATTTCCAGCCCCAAGGGATCAGGGGCCCTGAGGAACAGTATTATTCCCAGGCTCAAGGGAAGAAGAGCCCTAAGGAGCAGTACTGATTATAATCTTAAGGGATCAGGGCCCCTTCCTAGATAAGGAACAGAGTGCAGACCAAAAGACAACACCTTTACCCAGAGCACACCACCTCAGAAGCACTAAAAATTTCTAAAACCACAGAACTAGATCAAAAAACTGCAGCTCTGAAAAAAAGCCTGAAGCTTGAAGAGCCCTTACCTGAACCCATGGCAAGAAGAGCCCAACATTAACAGAAAATTCCAAGTCAAGAAAAAAGGTGGAAAAATGAGCAAAAGAAAAAAAACCTGACCATGAAAAGCTACTGTTATGGCAGAGAAGATCAAGGCACAAATATAGAAGAAGTCAAACTAGATACAAGCAAAGCCTCAAAGAAAAATATGAATTGAACACAAGCCCGACAAGAATTTGTAAAAAAGCTTAAAAAATGTTTTTCAAAATCGAATAAGACCGTAAATGGAAAAATTAGACAAAGAAATGAAAGCAAAGGAAGAAAATTATGAAAAGATATGATAAAGGGAGCATAAAAATATTGACAAAAATAACACCTTAAAAAAACAGAATTGGCCAACTAGAAAAAGAGGTACAAAAATTCACTGATGGAAAAGAACTCCTTAAAAACCGGAATTGGCTGAATGGAAAAAGAAGCACAAAAGTTCACTGAACTAAATAATTCAGTAAAAATTAGAATTGGGTAAGTGGAAACTAACGACTCCATGAGAAATCAAGAAAAATAAAGTCAAATTTTACCATAACGGCACATAATATAAAATACTTGGGAGTCTAGTAAAACTGAGAGATTTCATGAACACAATTACAAAACACTTTTCACACAAATAAGGGGAGATCTAAACAATTGGGGAAATATTAATTGCTAATGCGTAAGCTGAGCGAATATAATAAAAATGAAAGTTCTGCCTAAGCTAATTTGCTTATTCAGTGCAGCAGCATCAATCAAAGTACCAAAGAATTATTTTACAGAGCTGGAAAAAATAGAAACAAAATTCATCTGGAAAAATAAAAGGTCGAGGATATCAAGGAAATCAGTTTTTAAAAATGTGATGGAAGGTGGCCTAGCAATTCCAGATTCAAACTTCGTTACAAAGTAATTATCATCAAACAATCTGGTACTGGCTAAGAAATAGTGATGGATTCTTGAGCAAAGAAAAGAGGTTAGGTTCTCCACATTATTTAACCTAACCAAGAGATCTAATTTGTGTCGACTCAGAGGCTTCCCAGCTCTACAACTGTGAACAAGTCACCTAAGATCTAAAGGTCTCGGTTTCTCCAACTATAACACAGATACAATAATTTTCATGTGATATAAAAATACTATCTTAAAACAGAAGTATAAATAATTATTCTTACTGTAAGTAGTATTATTAACCTGCCCTGTCTCTTACAATTAATTTACTAGTCTGGATCTGCTTTCTTATTTGTAAAATCAAAAGGTTGGCTGGAAGATCTCCAAGGTCCCTTCCAACTCTAACAGTATACGAGTCTATGATTCTAGGTTTCAATAATGGTAATATATCCAACTACTAGCTATTGTGTTTGTTTACTCCAGGAAGACGAGGCAAGGGAAGAGAAATGTTACGGCTCGGTAAAAGAGGAAGTTGGACTACATGGACCTGGAAATCCCTTCCAGCTTAAATTCTGTGATTCTGTAATTCAAGGCATCAGTTGTTACAAAAAAAACAAAAGGGGGTAAATTGCATTTCAAAGTCCTAGAACAAATTTCAGAACTGAAACAGTAGGAAAAATAAATTCAAAATTCAAATGCATCCAAGCCAGGTGGCAGAACAAGAGTTTAAAACAGGAATAGAACCAACTCTGATCTCAGCTCTCATGGGCTACCTTCATGCACAACTTTTCCTTGTGCTTTAGTTTCACCAACTGTTAGCTAAGGTTGGCAAAAAGGCACTCTTGCCCAAATCTTCACTCGTATCCTCCCATAAAGGGTTGCTGCAGGAACTCATCCACAAATAAGATTCCAAACTGCACCAAAGCCCAGCATTGCTCATAGGAGGCTTCACAGAGCCCCGAGCAGAGTAGAAGTGGCATTGCCCTGTCTCTGACCTTCACATGCTCTCTTCTCCAGAACTGTCCCACAAGCTGAGAACATCTCATAAGGAAGGAGCAAAAGTAGATGTTCACATGCAGCCAGTCTTAAAATGAGGTTAATTTGTGTTAGCAAACTGTCACTGAGCTTGTCATATCTAATTTTTTTCTCAGCACATGATTTTCTCCCCTCAAAGAGGGAAATAAATAAATAGGTGGAAGAAACTCTTCAGGTTTGTGTGATAGCTGATCTTTAGAAGTTCCTTTGTGGCTAAGTTATTTAAAGGGAAAAACAAAAACAAAACCGTCACAGTACCAAAGGGTTTGTTTTCTTTTTGAAGCTTGTTGCAGGGCAATAACACTATAAATTCAAGGGTCAGTACTTTATTCTTTATAACCCTGAATTAGTAAGTTGATCCTCTGCACCCAGCATGTTTTTAATGAACTCAGAGATAAAATTTGATAAGTTCATGAAAACAATTAAATTAGCACCACAAGTAAGAGGTGCTAATAGACTCCAGGCCTACAAAATTCACACCATGTGATAAACTGAAATGTACAGATCGTGTGGAAAGGAGCAATGGGTGTCAACCACATCATTAACATCATTATTAATATTCTATTTTCCATTTTAAAGACATCCTTCATATAACAGCCCTGTAGATTCCACTATTAAAACAGGTAATAAAAAACACCTTCTCTAGGTTGAATCTACCCATAAATTATTCCTAAGAAATTGGAGTCAAGGGTCAGTTACTTGGTACGGTAACAGAACTAAGAAGCTGGGGAAATCTACTCAAGGAAAAAAAACTATCAAATTATACTGGGTACATCATTTTATAATGTTATATAAGAATATATTATGTACAGCGCTTCAAGATGGAGGGTCAAAACTTAAAATCATAAGAACTATGCAGGATGTTATTGTTTAGAATTTCTATAGCACTCTTCCTCCTCCATCTGCCTTATGGTTACAAATTCCTCACAGTAATTTTTATGTAACACCTGTTTTTTGTGGTCAGCTCTTTCTTCCTGATGAAAAAACTCAGAAGAGAGGTAGCTAGATAGATAGATCTACACACACGTATAGCTCTATATTTAGAAATATATTCACATACGTAAATATATGCACATATACATGCATATATGTACATATATACATTTATTCTATGCATATATATTAACTAACTTGCCTGTATGTCTGTTGAATGTCAACTGCCTAAGTTTCCTGACTCTCAAGATTGCATGATGTGAGCTAAGTTCAATACGGCTTCTGATGTGCTAACTGAAGTCATGCCTCTAACATAGGGAGAACTGTTATTCAGCAAAGATATAACTGCATGGGACTGTGGGTGGCACTGTCTTAAAGGCTGAACTGAGCTGGTCAAAGAAAATATGTCATCAAAATATTTACTTTGAAAAAATCTAGTCTACTTCACTGAGGTTAGATTTCTGGCACACAGACTATCAGCAAGGATTATCACTGTCTGTTTTGCAACCTCCATAGTCAGCCTAGATATTAGGGTCAAGAGCAAAGATAAGTGAGTATAAGGGATGGAGGTCAAAGACTAACAACCTGGATGGATGCTGGCCAAGGTATGGGGTCATGGGGCCAACAATTAGGGTATGGGGGTCAGTATTCCTAGGATGCCTCCCCAAGGTAGCTAACAATCCAAAGAACAGAAGAATCAGTGTTACGATGCCCCTGCACACTTACAAATGACATCCTTGGGAGCTTTTCCGATGCCTCATGATTCAATTCCTTGAGATGTTTCACTGTGAACTCTGATCCAAAATATTTTCACCTGTCTATCAGAAAGCTGAAAAGAGCATCCGTGGACATGAGAGAAACTAAAACCAGCAGTCTCAAGGCCACATGTGGCCCTCTAGATCCTGAAGTTTGGCCCTTTGACTGAATCTAAACTTCAAAAGGGCCAAACCTGAGGACCTAAAGGCGCACACATGGCCTCTAGGCCACAGGTTTCACACCCGCAGCCAAACCTGGAAAGCTATTTAATGCAGTGCAATTAGAAAACGCATCCCTTATTTAGTTAAGGTCTGATTTCAATTTAAGATGTTAATTTCCTGAGACAGGCAAAAACATGGGGAGGGTGGTATTTCATTACTGTTTGGTCATAGAACTTTACAACTAGAAAGGACCTCAATGGTTAGTTATTCCATACCTGTCATTTTAGAGATGAGAAAGCAGAGACTCAAAGAGGTAAATAGTATCTTATTTTTCCCCAGTTACACGTCAAGAAAAATTTTAGCATGCATTTTTATAAGATTTTGAGTTCAAAATTTTTCTCCCTCTCACTCTCCCTCCCCTGTCCTCTTCTGAAAATGGTAGGCAGTTTTACATAGTTTATGCATGTGCTATCACATAAAAATGTTTCCATATTAGTCATAGTTGTAAAAGAAGAAACTGACCAAAAGGGGAAAACACGAGAAAGAATAAAGTGAAAAGATATTCTTCTATCTGAATTCAGACTCTATCAGTTCTTCATCTGGATATCGATAACATTTTCCTTCATGAGTCCTTTGTACTTGTCTTAGATCATTATGTTGCTGAGAACAGCTAAGTCATTCATAGTTGATCATCACACAATGTTGCTGATACTGTGTACAGTGTTTTTCTGGTTCTGCTCATTTCATTTTGCATCAGTTCACACAAGTCTTTCCAGGTTTTTCTGTAATCTTCCTGTTTATCATTTCTTATCGCGCAATAACATTCTATTACATTCATATACCACAGCTTGCTCAGCCATTCCCCAATTTATGGGCATCCTGTCAATTTCCAATATTTTGCCACCATGAAAAGGGCTGCTATAAATATTTTTGCCCATGTAAGGTCCACTTCCCTTTTTTATGATCTCTTTGGGATATAGACCAAGTAGTGGTATTGATGGATCAAAGGGTATGCACAGTTTTATAGCCCTTTGGACACAATTCCAAATTGCTCTCCAGAAAGGTTGGATCAGTTCACAACTCTACCAACAGTGCATTACTGTCCCAATTTCCCCACATCTTCTCCAGCCTTAATCATTTTCCTTTTCTATCACATCAGCCAATCCACTTGGTGCATAAATGTTTAGTATTGCTATTGCTTCATTGTCTATGGTACCTTTTAGCAAAATGTAGTTTCTTTCCTTATCTTTTCTAACTAGTTCTATTTTTGCTTTTACTTTGTCTGAGATTCAGATTGCTACCCCTGCTTTTTTTACTTCACCTGAAGTATAATAGATTCTGCTCCAGTCTTTTACCTTTACTCTGTGTGTGTCTCTCTGCTTAAAGTGTGCTTCTTGTAAACAACGCATTGTAGGATTCTGGTTTTGATCCACTCTGCTATCTGCTTCCATTTTAGAGGAGAGTTCATCTCATTCACATTACAGTTACGATTACTACCTGTGTATTTCCCTCTATCCTATTCTTCCTCCTGTCCATCTTCTCTCTTTTTTCACACTTTCCCTCCTCACCAGTGTTTTGTTTCTATGTAGCACCTCCTCTGGTCTGCCCTCTGTTCTGTCATCCCCCCCCCCCCCGCCTTTACTTGATCTCCTTTCCTGCTATTTCCCCATTGGCTAAGACAGATTTCTATATTGGTTATTTGATTCCCTCTTTGAGCCAGTACTATGCTATGCTCATTGCCCACCCTCCCAGCTTCCCCTCCACTGCAATAGGTTTTTCATGCCTCTTCCTTTGAAATAATTTACCCCATTCTATCTCTCCTTCCCTTCTATACCCATTGTACTCCTTTTTCTCATGCCTTAACTTTTTATGTCACTCCCTCAAATTCACCTTATACCGTACCCTCTGTCTATGTATATTCCTTCTAACTGTGCAAATAGTGACACAGTCTTTAAGAATTACAAATATCCTCTTCTCATGTAGGGATGTAAATAGTTTAGCTCTATTGAATAATCACTTCTTCTTTTCCTTTTTGCCTGTCTATACTTCTCTTGGGTCTTGATATTAGAGGTCAAATTTCTGGTTTAGCCCTGGTCTTCTCCTTATGAAAGCTTGAAATCCTTCTATTTCATTGAATCACCATTTTCCCCCTTGATGCTTAATTTTGCCAGATAAGTGATTCTTGGATGTATCCCTAGCTCCTTTACCTTCCAGAATATCATGTTCCATTACTCTGATCCTTTAACTGCAGCTGCCATGTCCTGCATAATCCTGATTGTGACTCCCTAATATTTGAATTGTTTCTTTTTAGCAACATGTAGTATCTTTTCCTTGACCTGATAGTTCTGAAGTTTGGCTATAATGTTCATTGGAGTTTTTATTTTGGAATCTCATTCCTGAAATGATCGGTAGATTCTGTCAATGCCTATTTTGCCCTCTGGTTCCAGGACATCAAGGTAGTTTTCCTTGATAATTCTTGAAAGATGCTGTCCACATCCTCCTTTTGATTATGGCTTTCAAGTAGTCCAATGATTCTGATATTGTCTCTCCTGGATTTATTTTCCAGGTCAGTTGTTGGCAAAGACACTGCCATTTCCCTCTCCAGCTCATTTTACAGATGAAGAAACTGAGGCAAACAGGCATAAGTGGCTTGCCCAGGATCACATAGCTAGTAAGTGTCTGAGGGTGGATTTGAACTCAGGAAGAGAAGTCTTCCTAATTCCAGGCCTGGCACTCTATCCACTGTGACACTACCTGCCCTTGGTAATATATAGCCAACAGCACCAGGTGAGGATTCACCACACCTTATATATTCTGTTTGATTTTTTGTATGTTTTTTTGGCAGGGCAATTGGGGTTAAGTGACTTGCCCAAGGTCACACAACTAGTACATGTGTCAAGCATCTGGGGCCAGCTTTGAACTCAGGTCCTCCTGACTCCAGGGCCGGCACTCTTCTCACTGCACCACCTAGCTGCCCCCTGTTTGATTTTTTTTGCTCTATTTTCTTCTTCCAGGTTTCTTTTCTTGAGGAATAATAGATTCTTCTCTGAGAAGCCCTGGGCTACCTACTCTATATATTTCCAAAACCTGATACATGAGGCAGACTTATAAGCTGTACAAAAATTGCTATCCTGTAGTTTGGCCAACTATCTCAAACAAGACCCTGGAATAAGTAGATTAGCTTAGATTTGACACATCTTCCTTATTTTCCCAGTAGGAATAAAATCAGTGTCTGATATTTAGTTATAACTGAATCATCTCTGAGTCAGATGCAGCCCTCTATAATGGAAAACTGCTAAGTATCACCTTTTCTAGAAACCCTGTGTTCCAAAAAGACTAACCCCTATTACTTTCCTTTGGCCAAAAGAGTAAATCAGTCTCATGGACAAATTGGTCTTTAAGGCATCTCTATTGGGATGATTTGTCACATATTATTAATCCCATTTTAAGAAGAAATAAAGTAACTGTGAGGTGACTCAATCAACTTGCACTTATTAAGCATCTACTGTGTACCAGGCACCATGGTAAGCACTAGGAATACAAAGAGCAAAAAGTAATAATAAAAGCAAATCTCTGATCTCAAGGAGCTCACAGTCTAATCAGAGACAACATGCAGTACTATCATGATAGATAGATAAATATGGATATGATAAATTAGGGGTAATCACAGAGGGAATTTGTTAAGATTAAGGAAGACAAGGAAATGCTTCTTTTAGAAAGTAGGCTTTTAGCTGGGACTTGAAGGAAGCCAGGGAAGCTCAGAGGTAGAGATAAGGAGAGAGAGCATTCCTAGAATGAGGAACAGCCAGTGAAAATGCTTGGTGCCAGGAGGTGGAGTGTCCTGTGAAAGGAACAGCAAGGAGACTTGTGTCATCGATTGCAGAGTATGTGGAAGAGAATAAAGTGTTAAAATGACTGGAAAAGTTAATAAGGGGCAAGCTTGGGCAGTGCTTTGAAAGCCAAAAAAGAAGATCTTACAGTTGATCCTGAAGGTAATAGGAAGCTGCTTGTATTTTAATTGACTAAAGGGATGATAAAGTCAGACTTGTGTTTTGGGAAAATAATTTGACAGCTGAGTGGAGGATGGATCGGAGTGGGGAGAGACTTGTGGCAAGGAGACCAACCAGTAGGCTATTGCAATAGTCCAAGCATGAGATGATGAGTGAGGGTCTGTACCACAGTGGTAGTGATATCAGATGAGAAAAGAGGAAATATACAAAAGATGTTATAAAAATAAAAACAATAGGACTTGACCATTGATTAGAGATGGGGGCTGAGAGATGAAGGGTTGATGAAAAGGATGGTGTTATCCTTGACAATAATAGAAAATTTAGAAAGGCTGTAGATATAGGAAGAAAGAGAATGAATCCCATTTTGGACATGTTGAGTTTAAGACATCTACAAGACATGCAGTCTGAGATGTCTAAAAGGTAGTTGGAGATGTGAGACTGGAGGTCAGGAGGGAGATTAGGAAGAAACAAACAATGGGAGCCAATGATATCACCAAGTGAAAAAGTATAGAGGGGAAATAAAGATAGAGTCAATTCTGATAGCCTTGTTTTGTTGTGTTTTTTTAATGTCAACTAAACTTGTCAGCCGAAGAACATGGTATAGACTAAAAGGGACTGGGTCTGAAGTCAGAGGATCTGAATTCAAAACATGTCTCTGATACCTGTATGACTTTTGGCAAGTTACTCAAGCCTCTGAGTCATAGTTGCTTCATCTGTAAAATTAAGTGTTGGACTGGAAGTCCCTTCCATCTCTCATCTTAGGAATTGAAAGTACAGGACCTCCTTGTTTTCATATAACAGCTGCAAATCCATGTTACTATATTTTAGTATATACTTAAAAAAAACGATTATACTCATAAAATGTTACTTTTTCTTCAAAGCAGCTGCGATAACTCTTTAAACTATTGAGTCACCAAATAAGCCATTTCATGAAATATTTTAACTGTTCAATCATAACCTTTCACTTTACACAATAACACTACTGAAAATCTCAAGTGCACAAAGCCTAATGTGGATCTATACCATGACTTAATCGAAAAGGTTTTCTAAATTTATGTTTCTTGCACTGGCAATAGAGTGCTACTGTGACCACCAAGTTAAATGTTAATGTGTTCCTGTTTAGAAGGGTCTCTTCTCCCTTGAATTAGCCTTAATGAGAAGTGTTAGCTATGTGAATCTCCACACCTGGAGAATTAACAAAATCTCTTTACATATATAGGATTTAACATGCAGGCTGTATGATAGAATTTCTAAAGGAGTGGTGATTCTTGCATTCATACAGAGTTCAGCAAATAAATCTAGAGAGCTGAGGTGTTTGAGTTCTGTTTTTCAAAAGATGAGCTGCTGTGATGATTAGAGACTTTCATTTCCCAGCGCCACCAACAAGTATTCACATATGCAAACATGTGCACCCTTTTTGCAACCTCCACATAGATTATTTTGAACTCCAGTAACCACTGGTATATGTCTCCTCTTTATTATACCCACCATTCCCACTAATTCTCATTCCTAGACCAAAGCACATATGCATTCATGCATGCACGCACCTAGACAGGCAGCAGACAGACCACACACACACACACACACACACACACATATTACTGCCCAAATGATACTTATTTCACCTTGAATAGACTTCTTCAACAAAGTCCTTTCATTTTAGTCTTCCACATTAAACATTAAAAACCAGAAAGGAATTTCAAATCTTGTTTTTTCTTCATTAGTAGAACACAAACTGCTAATTAAAAAAGATTTCTTTTACTAAATGATTAGTTCTTATGTCTGTTTTAACACTTGAAAGGTTACAGCTTCCGGAAATGAAGAAGGGGCCTTAATTAAAGAATGAATTATTGAATACTCAATTTTAATTGATGTTACCCCGTGCTATTATTTTGCATGTTTATAGATATTTTATGTGAAACTGTAATCGGGATAACCAAAGGGAGAGACATTGACTAGTGAGGGTAAGAAAAAGAGGGTTGTAGTCTGATCACATTCAACCATTTAAGTTCAAGAATCATCTGAAGTGTGGTTTCCATGACAACAAATCACTAATTGCTAACATAAAATAAAGTAAAAATCAACCTTGACAGCATTTGGCAGCTACATGTAGGTGGAGAGGGGGGAAAGCCTTAAAAAAACCGCAATGACATTTTTGTATAGGAGACCCCTCAAGTTCACTTTCCAGAAAGAGGGCAGCTGTCTTGTCATGGGGTTAATTTTGATCTGACAAAAGTGTCAGCCTAAAGCAGTCCTCACTGGTGCTACTTTGATCGTAAAACACCTACCTTCTGCAAAAAAAAAGGGGAGAGAGTTGGTTGTGATGAGGGGCTGAAGGATTTTTGTGTCCTCGAGCTACAGAACAGCAAACTGCTGAGGCAAATGAATGAGCTGAAGAAAAGCTACCAGATTTGAACATCAATTACAGGAAAAAGAAAGGCAAGGCAATTTAAAGGAGGGGAAAGGTGAGTTAAAATCGGCCACCTTCCATGGGGTTAATCTTCCATGCTAACTCACCAGGAAAAGATTCCTGGTTCCTCTGCCTAGTACATTTAACAAACAAACAAACAATCCCCTTAGAGGCTGGGGAACCTGTACAAGAGACACAATGGCACCATTCAAAATTCACCGACTTATGAACTACAGCATATCATTTATAAAAAATGCTTCAGCTCGAGTTACCTTTCACCAGCTCCATAAGTCTACTCACTGGGTCACTAGGAGTGAACAAGAACATTTTGATAAATTCGGTTTCCATGACGATGAATTAACCAGTGAAAAGGGGGAGGTGTTGAAAGATCTGTGTTCTGTAGAATACTCTCAAATGTTTGCCTGTTTTCATTTTTAGCCATTTAGTTCTCATGGCTCCGTTCCAGGGCTCTTTAATTTGCCTGTAGCTGTTTTTTCCTACACAGATTACAGGAGTAATTCATCAGCGAATGTTTCACTCTGTGGTCCCATCTAATGTAAGGGAATATAAAAATGAATTTTTCCGATTATGCCTTTTTGTTTGTTTAGAAAGAACGTAGTAAGCCTTTTTTTCTTTTGTCTCTCACAACCTAGCTTTAGTGTTCTTAATCTCCCTTATTTATTGCCCATTACCTTACTCAAACTACAATTGCAACTTGCAAGATGTTAGGATTTGTTTTTAAATACCAACAAAGCCCCCAAAGACAATGACTTTGAATTGAGTGGACAGGAACCCCAGAAGGACAAGGAAAAAGCGGGGAAAACACATTATACTGTATGGACCCACTGCCTATTACATCAATACAAAAGGTTTAGAGAAAAATGAAGAAAGCAAGTAGGGTCTTCCTGCTTACTGAACTGCCATTTCAAAATGGCTTATTTATATACAAGGAAACTTGTTTGTGTTATTTCTGCATTCATCGATTCCCTGAACTTGTTGCTGAAATGTACTGTTTCCTAGAGGGAAAGAGGGAACAAACTAGGAGTGCTAGTGTTGTCTTGAAATTGCTGGAAATAATAAAAAAAGAAAAAGAAAGAAAAAACACCAATCTATTTGCACCAGTAAAACTGGATATACTATTCTCCTGAAATATTACATTTCCCGCCCTCCCCCAATTGCTCTGGAAATGTGGACAAGGGCTAAAGAGAGCTGTCCTACCAGATAAACCTTTCCAATCCCACTTCAAAACTATGTCTGAACCAGCAGCCAGTCTGACTGCATTTAAACAACAGCAACAAAAGTCAGTCCCATTAAATTGTTGCTTTTGTTTCGCTTTGTTCACCTACATAATTCTAGGCCAAATAAACAGTTTCATTGAATTTTTCACTTTTCAACTGACTGGGCACGGTAAAGACACAGCCTTACATTGCTGCTGACATTATTTGACAAGTGACAGTCCTTTCAATGTTCCAAGGGGGAAGAAACATCTGTAAGAGATGTCCTGAATTGCTTGCTGCTCACTCATTTTCTTACCAGGACCCCAGCTAAAAGACTAAGCAGCTATTATCCTGAAATAAGAAAGGAAATGTAATCAAGAACTTTTGGTTCAAGGAAAATGAAAAAAAAGGTTGGGGGTTCAAGAAGGAAGAGGAAGCATTTAGTTATTTCTTAAGCAAACTTATATGCCAAGCCGAACCGCTTTTTCAGAATTTCAATAAATAATAATGAAAGAGTATTTTTCTGTTAAATGCTCTTAAAGATTATATTTGCTCTGAGAGCTTAATTTCCCTACCAAGTACCCAGGAAACTTCCAACTTGAAAAGAATATGGTAATTCTTTTTCTCTCCCTCTTTATCACACATAAGCACACAAAATATTATTAATATTGGTGGATCCCAGAGAATGTACATGATTGAAAATCAAAGTAATTGTTTTAATGAATGAGATCGGGCTGTTTTGCAGCAGGTTGCTACAGAAGATTAGAAGAGATTACGCTAACTACTAAATGCACTAGATCAGGAGCCCTGAGTTTTTCCATCTTGATTTTAAATAGTAAGGGCAGTCCTGTCAGACAGTTGACTGGATGTGGACAAGGAGAAGTCTAATGACTTCTTTTGTTCATCTGCCATGTGGAACTACTTCAGCGCTCTTATCAGGCATGTGAACGCTGGCTGCTAATAGCTCCAGGTTTCCACTCTGGGAACTGAGATACTAATGCAGGTAGCATGCACTCAGTCCCCATTGATATTAATGGTGTGAGATCAGTCAGCAAACCGCTGTCTGAAATGGAGTCTGCATGGCCCGACAGGAAGCAGATACTTACTTCCACACTCCCGTGACCTGCCGTTGCCACTAGACACTGCTCCAGTCATTTCTTGTTCATGTTAATAACTCAGGTGAGACATGGATAAACGACCATTTCTCTCAGACCTGTGGATTCCTTGGAAGTGTCACAAAAATACAGTGGAGTTGAGAGGCAGATCATTAAAAATGAGAGGAATAATGACTTGTCAGTCCACTTCCATCAAGCTTTATATCCTTAAAGGGCCAGCTAGCTCCGTAACAGACCAAATTTGGGTCTTGATTAAGTAGAATTTTGATTTAAGAAAAGAGTTACAAAGCTGACTTCCTCTTTTCTGTTGTTATTGTTGTTGTTAAATATCTAGCCATTATTTTATTTTATATATTTTATATTTATTTTATATATTATTTTATTTGGTCCCAAATGCCCACAGATGAAATTTTAACTTATATTTAAATGATTTAGTCAACTATAATGAAGTTGAGCCAATAATTCACATTAGAGTAATAGCATATGATATTTAAATTCATTTTGTGCTAATTATATATGCATATATACATATATATATACCAGCTTTTAACTTAGCCCAGGCATATTATGTATTTGTATGCCAATTCAATACTATATGAAAATACTTGTAAAGAGTTGTATATCAACTCAGCTATTTATATGAAAACATTTATATAGAGATCTAAAGTCTAGGCTACTCTAGTGTTTTTTGCAAAGGGTATTCCTGAAAATGTACGTAAACTGATCTTTGTAAATAAAATCATATTTTTCTTGTACTACTTGTTTATTCCTCCACTAGAACTCTATTCTGATGCCTCATCGAGGTATAGAGATGGCACTCCTGGGTACTTGAGGTTATGGCTGTAGGTCCCAAGCTTTAGTGGCAGCTATTAAACTTGTGAGGTTTTGAATATTTGCCTGGCAATAGACTATATGTCTTCAATATATTGACCAACTTAGCTAGCTGAAGAGGCTCAAGTTGACTTCGTGGGGATGAATTTGTTAGCCTCAGCAACATTTAAAGATTATCTGCTAAGTATGATAATAGATGTATAGTGCTCTAAGGTTTGCAAAGTGCTTTAGACTGGGAGCCCTAAAAGTACAGTGTTAACCTAAACTGCACTAAGACTTTCAAGATACCTGGTATCCATTTTTTTTATTTCATTTTCCCAATAACCCAGTAAGTTAGGTACTAGAGGTATTATTGCCATTTTATGGAGAAAGAAACTGAAGTTGGGAGAAAATAAATGACTCTTGTTGTCACACAGCCATCAAGTACCTGAGAAGTGATTCCAACCCCAGCCTCTCCTGACTCCGGGTCAAGTGTCAATTTCCACTAGTTGGTACAGCGTTAAAGGGGTTGAGATCTATATTAATGGAGGGAGTATTCACATCAATGAAATTACACATCCTTAAGAGATTGAAGTTTATAAAAAGTCCATCATTGTAAGATTATTAAGTTATTAAATTATATAGTTTTATTTTTTCTTCTTCTTTCCTTCAGCATCTAGCACAATGCCTTTCACTCAGTATTTGTTGAATTGAAAACAAGCATGCAGTAAATTGCTTTTTAATAAGGCACATTTTTTATGACATGAATAACATGAAAAACCTCAGGGTTTTTTTGCTATCTTTGTTTTTCTTAAAATGTGACATGTCTGTATTATGCAAAGGTACAAAGTCAAACTTTTAAAAAACTTAAACTGAAGCACTCTTTCCTTGGAGATGATGCTGAAAAGTATAGCATCAATTATGGGACAATACCATTACTCTAGATGAGGCAGAGTAATGGAATGAAGCATATGGATAGATTACATACCCCTCTTGCTCTTGGAGAACCCAGTTCCCTGACATTTCATGGCAATTAGGTGGTGCAATGGATAGACCTCTGGTTCTGAAGTCAGGAAAACCTGAGTTCAAATCCAGCTTCAGAGACTTACGACATATATGTCCCTGGGCAAATCACTTAATTTCTCTCCATATCAGTTTCTTAAAATGTAAAACGGTGATAATAGCACCTATCTCCCAGGATTAAATGAGATAATATTTGTAAAGCACCTGGCAAACCTTAAAAGACTATGTAAATGTTAGCTATTATTATTAAAACAAGAATATTATGTCATGGTTCCATTATGAGCCTAGACCACCATTTAGTCTGGACAATTCAACATTTACTGCCATATATAAAGATGCTCCTAGTGACAAAAGCAGCTGATATGCTACTCTCTCCTCAGTATTGGTATTGAAGAGATAGGTTTTTGGACCCCACTGCAAGAATGGCAATTTTTTTAAATATAATTCAGCTGATGACTGACTACTAAATTATTCTGGGTGCATCTATAGCTTGTCCAAATATACATGCTGATGGACTAATTCAAAAGACTTCCTATCTAGAAATGTATCATTTCACTGCATAGTTTTGTCTCAAACAAAACTTGAAACAAGTCTTATGTTGTTGGTAGAAATATAAGATTGTGTAAATATGCATAATGTAACACCAAATGTCTAGTTGGAAAATAAAAAAAATGATAATATAGATATTTCCAATTGTTCATCCACTGGCGTAATGCAGAATGAACTTCTAAATGGTTAAGTTTTTTAGTTCTCATTCAAATATAAATGTCATGTTGACAAAAACCTCGAAAATACATGTTTGGTTTCCATTGTGGCCTTATTTCTTCAAGTGTAGATAAAGAGGAAATGAGGTAGTGGAAAGGAGGAGATGATTTGGCCCAGCAAGAAAGATTCCCAAAAAGACAATGGCCAGGTCTGCCTTTAAAGAAATCTTGTCAGTATTTTTAAAAAAATCAGTAAAAGCCTGACTTCGATAACTGGCATTAGGTCTGCTATAATGCCAAAGTCAATAGTTCTTCTTGTATCAGTGTGATAGTTTAAGCACTGCTTCAGGCCTATGCTAAACTTCAACACGGGATCAAAGAGATAACAGTAATGTGACTACATTGCTTTCACTTTATAGTCTGAAATTCTCAGAATCTCTACACTCATTCAATTGTTGGTGACATGGCATTGATTGTTTTGAACAATCTTTTATATCAATGTGTTTAGTGTTGTTTCCTTTCAGGACTTTCTTCAAGGAAGTTGACACCTAAGCTGATTAAGTGTCTGTGTGCATCTTATAGGTATCTAGAGAACCTAGGAAACACTGCACAGATCTCGATATGCATGCAGGCACACAAATTCTGATATCTGAAGCAAAGTTATTATGGAGCTCAGGAGCCTGAATTCTTAATAATAATATTATTGATAATAATAACTCATTTGTGTAAGGCTTTAAGGTACATAATGGACAAAAATGAGATAATTTGCATATATTAACCCAAACTACCATTGAAATTTTTAGAACCACAGGACTAGAAATATAAATATCATAACTCCTATTAACCCAGCAGTTTACCTAATAAAATATACCTTTGCTTTTTTTCCATAGGACCTATGATTTCAACAGTATAAGGAATTTCTGGTGAGGGGCTCTTTCTACCGATGCATGTTAGTACATTGTGTACAATTTATAGTCTAAGCAAGGTGCAAGGGGCATCCAAAGGTTAAGTGAGTTGTCCAGGTTACCCGGACAGTATGAGTCAGAGACAGAACTTAAACTCAGGTCTTCCTGACCCTAAAATCAACTCTCCACTTTGCCATACTGCATCTCTTTTCATCCACGTAGCTTCAATAAATAAATAGGGGTGGGTAATATAGACACCATCTTATAAATGATAAAAATGAAATGTAGAAAACTGTGACTAGACCAAGGCTACAAATCCAGGGAAAAACCTAGAAATAGAATCAAAGAATCATGACTTCCAGGTTATTGTCAAAAAAGGATGGTTACAGAGGTCGGTTCAATACGACCAAAACCAAAACAAACAAACAAAAAACCATGAGTCATAACACAGGGAATTTTGACAATGTAGTGAGTTAATCTGCATAATTAAAATCCCAAATGGTTGTCTTTTTCCTTAATGCTGAGCAATCAAAAAAGGAAGATTAACTATCTGCTTCTATTTGTTCT
>CM053626.1:77976232-77999950 GCA_028646595.1 Phalanger gymnotis
TTTTTTATTCATTAACTTCACCTATACAATCTGGAAACTTTACAATCTGACACTACTCAGGGAATGCCCTGGCCTCCCACCTCCACCTCATGGTTTCCTTGAATTATTTGAAAACTCAGATCAAGTCCTATCTTCTGCAGAAGGCCTTTCATAGCCCCCACATCTGCTAATTCCTTTTATTTCAAATCACCTTCCGTC
The DNA here is from genome assembly GCA_028646595.1 of Phalanger gymnotis. Taxonomy (NCBI): domain Eukaryota; kingdom Metazoa; phylum Chordata; class Mammalia; order Diprotodontia; family Phalangeridae; genus Phalanger; species Phalanger gymnotis. The sequence continues at coordinate 77,976,431 of CM053626.1, forward strand.
TCCTCTGTACATAGCTTGTATGTGTCTAATTATATTCGCATCTAGTCTTCCCCATTCAAATGTACATTCCTTGAGATCAAGGACTATTTTTGCTTTTCTTTGTATCAGAAGCACATAGTAGAGTGCCTGCAACATAGTAAATACTCAGTGCTTCTGCAATATACTTGTTGACCAACTGACACTAATTCAACTTGCAAGCGCGTGGTTCACGGAAGTCAGAGAATGAACCTGTTTACTTATTGGTCAAAGAAAATGAAGCCTACAACAAAACTCAGGGAAGAATAGCAGCACCTACCCAAAGACCCTTATAGCCTCAGTTACTTACAGTAATATACTCATTGGGCTCCTAGCAGGTGTTACATTTGGTGAAGCATCTTAAGACACCTTTTCCACTGAGGCTTTTCACAGCTTCAGTACAGGTGGCCTATGAGAACCACTCATCACTATATATCATTATACTTTGCTCACCATCCTTAACTGTGGCACTCTGCCACAGTTTTTTTCCACGAATAGCTCTCATTCTTTTGGAAGAAACAGAGGCAGAGAAAGCATAGAATTTGGCTGTGAAAGGTAAACGAGATATAGGATAACGGCTTGAGATGTTAAGGTCAAGAGAAGGGGATTTTTGTTGTTGTGGGTGTTTTTTACAGCTTAGAGAGACCTAGTTTGTAAGCAAACTCCTAGAACAAACAGGAGGCAGTAGGATCAAGGGCATAGGTATAGGAGCTGGTCTTGGAAAAGGGTCGCTCTGTTCTCTGAGAAAGGAAAAAAAGATAGTGATTAAGGACTACTATTTGAGATGTAGAACATAGGAGATGAAGGAATTAATCCTGGTGCATGTGAGGGGTAGGAGGTCTCCATAGTAGAGAAAGTGATGTCCTCTGCTGAGAGGGAAGGTAAAGATACTTGTAGGTTAATTGCTTGATTCACTTATGAAGAAAAAGTTTAAATAATTTACCATAGATTATGTGATAGAATCTGAGAAGAATAAAAGAATTATAGTGCACCAGTAAAAGCTAAATTCAGATTAGACTACATAAATTGGCAGTGGACCTAGTTGGTATGGTTGTATAACTGACTTCCAAAGCGTTCAGTAGCGTGCAAGTAGCAGCAGAGAAGGTAAATGATGGACACAACCAGAGTTGGGGGAGAGGACTTGCTTATTGTTTACTATGTGCCATGCACCGTACCAAAAACTGGGGATGCAAATATAAGCAAGCAAGATAGTCTCTGTCTTCAAGAAGCTTATATTATAAATAGGGAGCACACCACTTGAAAAGAAATTTTTTAAAGGGGGAAGGGGCTAAACTCACGGTATGGAAATAGGCAGAAAATTACATATGTTTACATATATACATATGTGTGTATGTATTGGGTATATGTGTGTATATGTGTGTGTGTGTATGTGTGTGTGCATACCTATATGTATACTGAGATTTCCAAATAGGAGATCAGAGATTGGACTAGAGAAGAAAACTGGAAGTCAGATACTGAACTCCTTGAGAAATAAGAGAGGGTGGTCTGAAGTACCAAGAAATAACTAAAATATGAATCTGCATAGGGTAACATAGATTGAAAAAATGAGCCTCAGAGGAAAGGTTCTTGAGTGATATTATGTCCAGAATGCCTGGAAGTAGCACTAAGGATCAAGGAATATCAGCCTGCTCTTCTTCCTTTCACCATCACAGCTACACCCTTCCAAGTGCACCTCCAGCTCCCATCTTGGAGACATGTTGTCTCGGGGTCATGCCATCCAGCCAGGCCATCCACCTGACTGTGCTTCACTGCCAATTTCCTGCCACGGAGCTGCCATATATACTCTACCCATCCCCAATACTTTCCATTGATTTCTTTGAGAAGAGTAACCAAATTAATATTGTTATTATTTCCAGAAAGGGTGCATTGATCAATTGTCCTATGACGCCACTCACCAACCTTATGACTGCCGAGACCCAAACCAAAACACCCCTTCTTGGCCACTAATCCCCTATGTTTGTTATCTCCCCATTTGAATGCCAATTCACTGAGAGTAGGGACTATCTCAATTTCGTATTTGTACCCTCTCCAGGATATAGCAAAATGCCTGAAACATAGTAAGTCTTTAATTAACACCTGGTGAGTTCATTAATGCAATTGTTATCCATTCCTGATGTTTGTCTCATTGACTAGATAAGGCCGGCATAAAGGGCTAGAGCTTATCCAATCCCCCAAGTGATTGTTATTCACTTTTTCTGCCATTTGGGTAAATCACAGTTAGACACTGTCCATAAGGAACAAGACTGGGTGACCTTGAACATCTTTTCTAGCTCTAAATCCAGTGACCATGCTTTAATTGTCTCTCCTAGCATCTAGCACACCTATTTATCCATGTAATAAACATTGGTTAAATTAATACGTTGATAGATTAATTTTGCTATCACAAACATTAACATGCTTTTTTCATTAGTCAGAAAAGGAAGTCTTGCTTTTCCAGCTATCTTCACCCAATATGAATTCATAGCAATGATATATTCAAAGTGATATTTCTCTGTTTTTCAGACCAAAATGTGGGAAAGCAGAGTTAAGCTATCTCTATGTTTCCTTGCATTTTGGGAAAATTTTGTTGTTTTTTCCCTTTCGCTTAGGAATGAAAGTAATATCTAAGGATCCTATCTCCTTCTTGTCACTAGTATACTCATTTTAATAATAAACCCACAATCTTTACAAAAGTTATCCAGCATCCCTAAAGGCTCCGTAAGCACCAAATTTATTTACAATAATTACTTTGTCTTAATGTTATCCAAGTTAATTCTGAATTGCAGCAAGTCTAGCAATTTAAGACATTTCAGAAATTTTCAGTTGTATTATTGGGAACTAGGGATATAGCCATGTGACTCTAAGCTCACATTCTAATTTTTAGGGTTCTTTATCTCAGTCAAGTAAGCCAAGCACCCATTATCGCTTTCTAGCTGCTCAATCACGTAGGGGATGTCATGATGAATACTCCTTTGATTAATACCTGAATATGTCAGGCATTAAAAAAAATAGTTTGATACAGTGACCTTTAGGACCCAACCCCATCTGTTGATTAGCTTTAGCCTCAAGATATCCATGGTAGTTATACAAAAAAAAATTAGAACAAACTATTCACGAATTGAATATTGGAAGAAATTTACTCATCCTCCTCTACTTCTCTTTTCTCTCCTTTGTTGTAGTATAAAGGAATAGCTGGCTGGCAGGTATTTCAGGCAAGGGTTCATGGGTTCTTGGTATTTTGATAGCATCGTAGGCTCAGGGTCTATTCTTTAGTTTCTCAGGTTCAGAACCTTGATCATTTCACTCAATAATAATAAGCCCCTTGGAGATTTGTGGTAGCTAAATATACAAGAGACTTATTTGTAAACAAGAATGCCAACTTACTGATTTATACTGAAATGTATAACTATTACTTCAGACTTCAAGGAAATATGATTTTACAGATGTGGGCATTCATTGGCTAATACAAATCATAATTCTTCAGTCTTCTATTCTGCATATTACCCAGTTTCTTTAAATGCTTCTCATGTGATATGGACAGAAGGTCCATTATCATCCTGACTGCTCTTCCTCCAAACACTCTCCAACTTATCAATGTCCTTCTTAAACTGTAACAGAATAAAAGACAGATTACCTAGGTCAATCCATTGAAGATTTCCCTCAAAGTTCATATCCAACCATTAATGGCCCTATTTTGAGCTTGGTTACTCAATAACATCAAAGTCCATCTAACTACACTTTCATCTACCTCACATCCCTCCATATTTTCCACAAAAGTATCTGGAAATTCTTTGTTAAATGGCATATCTATCTCCGAGTATAGTAAGTATACTAATCTTCCAGTATACTAAATCAGCATGCACTAGGTCTCCCTTACTGTTATACCAAGGAATAGCATCCCAAAAATAACTAAAAGAGGTTTAGAAAGGGGAAATTAAACTATATTGTAAAATAGAAATTTTATATATACATATGTATATATGTATGTATGAATGTATGTATGTATAGCCTTTCATTAGTGTTCTCTCTGCTTGCGGTTATACTGTATAACACTGCGTACACGTTTCCTAATGTCCTTGTATAACTTCTCCTTTAGATTAGGAATCATTGCCAAGATAGGATTTTCTAGCCCCATATTTGTCTTATCTCCCATGCCTCAGTCATCCTCTTCCACTCACATTCACACAAATCCTCTCAATATGAAATTGTTTTCTCCTTATTCTTTACGATGATTAAACATTTTTTTCTGTTCTCTCTCCACCAATCCAAACGTTCCTTGTAAAACACCAATTGTCCACCCATGCTTCTTCTAATGCTTCCAGACTAATTTATCAACTGCCAATGAACAGCACCAACTCCAAGACCATTTCCTAATGCCTTTAACATGGAAAATAGTGTACTCCTGCTTCCTCCTGTAGCTTAAAGCATACAGCTTATTCTGCTTTACCCCTCGACCCCACAGACCCCTCAACATATGACGTCTTGTCACAAAAGGAAATACAATTAGCCCTCTTCTCAACCAGTTCTTGGTGAATCCATTGTAGCTCTACCCCAGATCAATCCCTGAATCCTTAGATGTTCACAAGCCACCCCTTTAATAATTAATTTTAAAATTTCGTCAAGAATTTGGAAGTCAATTTTGCCCATTTATAGTATAAAGACTCTTTTGAAAACTGGGACATTTGCCCTTTTTTAAATCCCGTGGCACTTCTTATGCATAGTCTTGTAAGTTCACTGTCTAAATTGATGAGTTGCCTGTGCAGCCATATAATTTTCTTTATATGATTCCATCTTTTTATTTAGATCAATAGGGGAAAAAGTCCCCTGCCTGTAAGCTTTAAACTAGGGAGTATCAGTTGTAGAGTGTTCCTCTTTGAATATCAGGGTTGCTCCTAGTGACATGGAGTGAATGTCTTTAGACTAGAAAAATTATCTTCTCTCCTTAATGGTTAAACGTGATTATACTTGAAGATAGTAGGATGAACCCAACGACCTCTTAAGTCCTTTCAAAATTCTATATGAGCAATTCCTTAAAGACTTTAACAGATGACATCAATTTGCCAGCATAGCTTACATGGGCATTAATCAAAGCATTGTACTTAATTCTTTTTCCATATCTGAAAAAAGCTAACTTTTCATAAAGTCTTTTAACCAATTTGTCAGTGTAAGGTATCATTTTAAAAGAATACTAATCAACATACCAGTTTTCATTAGGTAGAAAAATCCAAAGCATGAAAAAGTCTTTGTATTATTTATATTAAGCTAAGCACAAAAGCTTCTCCTGTTTCCTTTCTTTTATTTATCATATTTAAGTTCCTCTTCCTGAACTATTTTGCAAGGAAAAAAAGTACATTTCTATAAGTACTCTTTCCTGGTGGGATTCTACCCACAGGTGTTTATTCCATCTATGTTAAGCCATGAACACTTTCTGTTTGTCTATTTCGTTATTCGAACTAACTTTTTTTGCTATTGTTATGATGAACGAAAAGTAACCCTGAAGTGTCAATGAATAACTTACAGCTCTCTTCGATCTTATGCATGGGGTTGGGGGGTAGGTAGTTGGGGTGGAGGATTAAGGGCCCCATTGCTTCCTCTATATGGAAAACAATATTCAGTGTGTGCATGACAATAAGAACGATATTCAGTGGGGGGTAGTTCTGTACCTTTCTCTATTCTTCAAATTCTGCAGAATGGATACTCCATCAACATAATCTCCATATTCATAGTTCTCAATACTCTGTGCACAGATAATCTGCTCCAAGAAAATAAAGCCTAACTACCACCAGCAAAATACAGTATGCCTAATAACTCTCTCCAAAAAACACAGGACTGGCGCAACCTATGTACACATCATAGTTTTGTTTTTTGGTTTTTTTTTTTTAACTCTGTGATTCATAGACAGGCTCGCCCAGAGAAAAAGGCAGTGAAATCCATGCACAAATGCTTTTTATTTCTGTGAGTTCAGATATTCCTCACAGAAAATGTAGACTACTCCACTCAAGGCATGGTCTTTGTTTTTCTTCTGAATAGTATTATCGTCCCCAGCCTTAGGCTCCTATTCTTAGATATTCTCAATGATGTGTTTCTGATACCCATACCTGAAAAAACAGTTACCATTACAGCTTATTAAGATTTAATTCCACTTAAAGGCCACTCTTTTCTTTTCTCTCTTTTTCTTCCCTTCAAGTACTTTTTGTAGGCAACCGAGTGTGAGGCTCCCACACAATGTCTATTTGCATGCCTTTTCTGTAAGAGCCATTACTTCAGTCTTCTCTCGGCAAGCATTTCACATAAACCTCTTCTGAGGATGCCTTTTGCCCTGCCTGACTTTGATTTTCTTCGATGTCTCTCCCATTCCTCAAAGGCAATTGTCCCAACTGAACTAACATCCTCCCTCACAGCTGTTGAGAGTTGGGTTTAACAATCCCAAGGAACATCCCAAAGTCTAGCTGCTCAGCAGCAGCCCCTGCTGGTGAAGGGCAGCTGTCCAATTTAAAGGTCTTTTCACCACGGTGCCTGTCAAACCTGCTGGTTAATTCTGAACTAGCTGTGGGGGGCAGCCTAGCCACAAGTGACCTGCGGGTTGAGCAAAACCTGGTATTGGAGTTCTTGCCATCTGTAGGATGACAACGGCTGCTTCTTTTCACAGCAGACAGAGTCATCAGAGGAATGCATAATGTTGAAGAACCTATAGACTACTTGTTTTTAGAGTCTCCAGTAAAAGGGGAGCTAGGGATTACTTGTGGCTAAAATGATTAAAGGAAATCAATGTCCCAAAACATATACCACCTTAAAAATCTCCAGCTGAAGTACAAATCGTGACACGGTGTCAGAAAGGTATTCTGCTCACAGAGAAAGCCTATTAAATTATGCTTGTGCTGTGTGCTAGTCCATGGGGCTGTTGACAGATGCTTAGGAGAGAATAATCTTCCTTTTTTTCTGGTTGACCTTAAGCTTTCTCACTTTGAGTCTTTACATTGTCTAAAAGTAAACATAAAGTATTCTTTCATTGATGTCCAAATAAACATTTACATTACGTTCTCTGTGATTGTTGCTTGCTATCTATATATACATAGAGCAATAGTCCAAAAAATCCCTCTCCATTAAAGAAGAAATACATTTATCATTCAAAATGACAGAACTAGGGTGGAAAATACCCAGGTGATTGCAATTTGTTTTGCCAGGCACCCATGAAAACTCCCTGTAGTGGAAAGAAAATATAGCAGGCGGGTTATGATAACAGAATATATCTATTTTCTCACATTTATCATTACAGTTAAGCCAATCTTCCCAAACAGCTCTGTAAAATATATACATTTGTAATAGGGGTAATATTCCCCCAGGGCTAAGTTGAGTGAAAAGCGGCAGGACTAATATACATGAATGCGAATCTTGTAATGGAGAAAGCAGGGCAGTAGTTGGGGAGACAGAAAGGACCAGAACAATGGAAGCCAGGAAACAGGACGCAGAAGACAAGCTGATTTGAAGATGTGGAATATATGGCTATTTCTGTGCCAGGAAAACTGTCTTAAAGAGGAAGAATGAGTAAGCCTGAAACAATGGTTGATGTGTTATTTTCCTTATTTTTTTAAAGCAATCTCAACAGGAATTGTGTTTTTTCAAAGGCAATAAGGGCCTCTGGGTTACTTCAGCATGTAACTTCTTATCTCAAGGTTGCTGAAGAGTCAAATTTTCTTTAGTAGCAACTGCTACCCACCATGGGTGTAAGATCCAAAGCGACTATCTAATCCTGCCAGATATTTAAAGTAGATCAGAAGGATGTGACTTTGAGTACATCTCACTTGGAAATATCACATAAGGACAAAATCAGAGTACATGGTAGGCACTAAAATATAACCACTTAGAGTGTCATCTACTTTTTTAAAAATAATATTTTATCTTTTCCCTAATTATATAGAATGTCATCTACTTTTGAAAAAAAAATAGAATCATTCCAATCATTTTTCTCCATTTGTGAAAGCTAGACTGAGCTCCAAATGGTCAATAATCATTTTCCCCTTACCCCTGTGGATCTCGCATGGTGTTGACCTGATTGTTGGGTCATAGAGGCAGAATTGGAAGGGACTTCACATTTTACAGATGAGAAAACTGAGGTCCACAGAGGTCTTCTGCCTCCAGAGTGACCCCACTCTTTCCACTATACTAGGGACAGCTAGGTGGCATGGTGGCTGAAACACTGGGCCTGGAGTCAGGAAGATCTGAATTCAATTCCAGCCATAGATACATACTAGCTGTATGACCCTAGGTAAGTAACTTTAACTATGCTTGCCTCAGTTTCTTCATTTGTAAAATGGGAATCATATTAGCACCTACCTCCCAGGATTGTTGTGGGAATCAAATAAGATAATAATTATAAAGTGCTTAGTTCAGTGTCTGGTACCTAGGAAGCTCTATGTAAATATTAGCGATTATTATTATTATTGCATCTCTAATATACTATAGTACATTTGCATCTTTCTAATATCATTTGTGATATCATATTATAGTTATTTATCTATGGGTCATTTCCCCCTACTAAAATGTAAGATCTATGAGGATATAGCCATGTGCCATATATCTCTGTTTCTGAGCTGTAGCAGAAACATGGTATTCTAACATTTTATTAAGTAGTCATTGAATAGTTTGTTGAATTGAATTTTAATATAAAAAGCCGTGGTGTCTAGCTAAATATGCCATCGGCATTGACTTGCAATGACCAAAATAGTTGGACCCTTTTAAAAGATAAATGAGCATGAACATTAAATGTTCTCCTAATACAAAAGGTAAGCTGTCAGGCTATGACAAGGGAATTTGAGTCCTGGCAACCCTGATTTAAAGAACCAAGGTACAGATGAGAAAGTTAAGCCACTTGGGCTTTATCTTGCCCTATATTTGGCAGTCACTCATAAATGCTGATTCCCTCCCCTTCTCTGCCCCATACACACTCGCAAAATATCACTTTCACAAAGCAAATCCAACAAAAATAACTAATACACCATCTCCAGCCAACAGACCTCTACAGCATTTACTCACTGTTAATGAGTTAGCAATAGTTGGAGGACTCTATTTATACACTTTTGCACAAAAAAAAGTAAGGTTTCATTATACCAATGGGTATATACTCCTTTGACAACCTTTTTGGCAGCTATTATAAAAGCAGTATCTTGGAGAGAGAAAAAAGTCATGAGGGCCTAGCTTATTAAATTTTGTAAATCACAAGGCCTGTCTGCAAATGCAGAGCACTGCAGCTGATTTAGTTGTTGGCCTAGAAACTCTGCTGTTAGGACCATTAAACAGGTCCAGAGTTTAAGTTGCATAGTAAATTATACACAGAAGAAACAGACATAGAATCTTGCCTCATGTTTCTTGTCTATAAAGTGGAGACCAGCTGTACTGCAGCAACCCTGAGAGATGAAGCAAGAGAATACAGAGGAGGCGACACAGGACATCGGATTTTCAAATGATACGTCATGGTCTTGCATTTTGATTGTGCCAACATGAAAAGATTACTGAGTTCTTTGGTGATTTTCAATGTTCAGAATAAAGATCAGGCTGGAATTTGAGCTTTCTCAACTGCTAGACATTGAAAGGGCTTCACAGTTAGATAGGTCTAACAAATATCCAGTTTAGGCCCACCCAGCTGTTACTGGTAGTGTTGCCAAGCAGCTCTCATTAGATGTAATGAGGACAATGAAACTGACCAGTTAAAATTAAAGGGATATAATTTTTAGGAATAATGAATTACCAGCCATTTCTAAGCCCCCAAAATAAAATACTATTTTTAAGTTATCACCCATCACCCATGAAGCCATAAGTCAAGCAAAAAAAAAAGCTTTTAAAAAAGCCCTAATAAAAATAATTATTCTTTAGGCTATTTCTATCATATTCCTGATCATTTCTTTCTTCCTATCAAGGATTATTAACTTAGGTATATGATTAGCCTGTGGGTAGCTTGGAGGCAGATAATGTCCCACACTTTAATGTTACATTCATTAAAAATGGAATAAAATATTCCCACCCAAGACTCTATCTTTGAATTTTGTCCATGGCTCTTTTACAATGAGCCAGCTATTTTATTTGATACTAAAAGGGATTTTCCTACCTGAAAATAGAGGAGAAAATATGCAATTTTGAGAGAGAGAGGGCGAGGAGGGCAAATGGGGTTATTTTTGTGTTTAGGAATTTTTATACTCCATAGTTAAAAACAAAGATCAGAATTACAGCTAAGTCACCATTAGTGTGAATAATGACTCCCCTGAACTGGTCATGAGTCGAATTCTCACTACATATTTCCGTTGGGTTGGAACAAATTACTATATTTTATATGATTGTAACTTCAAATAATGTCTTCTCAAATATATGTGACCACTTCAAAAGATTCATTATTTGCACTAATGGGGACCTATTTTTCCAACCTCAAGAGCAGAGAACATGTTTCAAAATATAGTGCCTTCATTCCAACCATAAAAAGTACTACGTCAACAGTTCTGTGATTTCAGTGCCAAGTTGAGTGCCATGCACATGAGAGGTACTCAAAAAATGCCAACAAAAAATGTTTGAGGATGAGCACTTTATGATAACTGTGGACAAGTTGCTTCGCCTCTCTAGGTCTTAGTTTATGTTCTAAATGAAGACATTGAGCTAGATGGACTATAATATTCTTTACAGATCTAATATACTATGATTCAATTAATAATGTGTAAGAATATGGACATTTTTATTCCTATAAACCAGAGTTTCTTAACCTGAGATTTATGGACTTTTAAAAATACTTTTATAACTGTATTTAACATAGTTGTATTCCTTTGTAATTTGATATATTTTATTTTCTGTGTTTAGAATCAAAATTCTAGCTTCACCACATTGCCAAAAGGATCTATGATACAAAAAAGGTTAATAAACTCTCCTGTAAAAAATAAAATCTTGTACTTCTTTTAGTTGTATGTCAGGTGTCAGTTGTCTATGTCAACGTAAGTACAGATAAAATTAACTTTTATTAATATAACAGTAAAAACAAACTTCACCTGTTATACAGTTTCAGTACTACCCAATCACAATTCAGTTGAACATAATTCCTCATTAATATGAGGATCTACAATTTTGTTAAGGGTGGGTACACTCTACAACTAGTGCAGATCAAAACTTCCTATAACTTAATATATTGCTGTGGCTGATATATTTTTCAATCTTTAGCCAATCCTATGATAAGCTAACCTGAAGAAAAGAGAAGCCAACATGTGTGTTGCTTTGTTCTTGAGTGGCATTAGAAAATAAGTTGTTTAAACATGTCAAACATTTCAAAATGGCAAAAAAATCCTATTTTAGGACTCAAGTGTCAAGTTTGGAAGACATGATTGAAACATAGCCTGAAATAGAAAAAAAAAAGAAGAAGAAGAAAGAATCAGGTTGAAATCAATATTGTGAAAGCTAATAAAGACAAATGTTCAGAGGCTCACTAGGGAAGGAATAATGGATGAAAAATTAAATATGATTCAGCAGTGCTACACTGTCACCAAAAGGCAAATGCTATATTGGATTGCATTAATAGATGTATCATGTAAAACAAGCAAAGCAATTATTCAGCAGTGCTAGCTACTGGTTAGGCCAATGATAGAATCATGCTTTCATTTGGGTCCCTGTGATTTGACAAATACGAGTTGTACAGAGGTCACAGGAAAACAACAAAGCTGATTTTTTTGAAAAAGGGATTTAGAAAATAATACCTGTCTAGGGAGAGTATGAGAGCTAGGTCTGTGTTTAGTTAGAAGTAAGGACAACTAAATGGAGACATGATTATTTTAAAAATGCATCAAGGGCGAGAATCTCAAAAAAGATAGTGAACATCTGCTTTTCTTAGGCAGTGACAAAAAGAGTAGTTAATGGAATTAAGTTCTAAAGATAGTGCTTTCAATGAACTAGACAGAAGGAAGATTCTCAGGTCATAAAATAGTTACGGTTGGCCCAATGGGGTGACTGGAATCACTGTCACTGTACAGGGTACACAATAAATATTCTTTGCTTTCTAAAGACGAAAACATGGCTGAAGACAGTTCTTACACGAAATGATTCCATGGTCTTAGAGTTATCTCTTGGTTAACCCAATAAACTTACCTACCAAAAAAGCCAGAAGTAAATTAGGCTGGCCAAACGCAACCCTATAATTGAATGTGTCATGAGATCACTAAGACTTCTATTTGTCAAATGACAAATTACCTTAGCTTCTAGAATTCCAGGAATCTAAAAATAGAACAGGAAAGATAGAATAACGTGTTTCACCTGGAATTGAGCAGAATAAAAGAATATTAATAGGAACCCATAGGTAGAAAAAGAGTTAAAATCACAGTTGATCGTGACCAACTTTTAGCTCCACTAAAAACAGAAAAAATGCAATCAGAGGGAATTTAATCACAAGTAAAGAAAATGTTTCTGGCAGTGTATTTAATTAAATGTAGACACAAGTTATTGTGAGAGGCAGTATGAAGAAATAGACAGCTGGCCTTGGAATCAAGAAGACTTAGGTTCAAGTCCCTCCTGAGATACCTCCTGGCATTATGGACCTTAGCAAGTCACTTAGATTAAGTGTCCCAAGTAGCTCTCTAAGACTGTAAGTTGAAGAAAAGGTAATAAACTGCAGTAAGTTTTCTCACTGGCAATTCCTTTCACTAATGAAATCACAAATCTAGACCCAAAACCCAAAGAGGGGAGAGAAAGACAGATGGACAAACAGACAGATAGACAGACAGACAGAGAAACTATTATGAAACATAGAAAAATTTCTTTCTGAAAATCATCTAAAATCAAAGGTGTCAAACATGCAGCCACAGGCCTCGTGCAGTGCACAATACTCTTAGATACAGCTTGAACCACATTACAATGTAATCAGGAAATGAGCAAAAAAATAAAATAAAACATAGATAACTTTAATATGTGGTTTTAATATGTGATAACACCACGCTCAATGATCCTTATGTACAGTTTAGTGGCCCTCATTTCTATTTGATTTTGACACTGCTTTTTGTTGTTGTTCAGTCATGTCCAACTCTTTGCGACCCCATGGACCACAGCACACCAGGCCTTTCTATCATCCACCATCTCTCAAAACTGTGTAAGCTCATGTTCATCGTTTCCATGACACTATCTATCCATCTCATCCTCTGGCAACCCCATTTCATTTTGTCTTCAATCTTTCCCAACATCAGTGGTTTTTCTAATAAGTCCTGTCTTCTTGTTATGTGGTCATACGTAGCATTTAAGCTTTTGTTTCAGTATTTGACCTTACAGTGTATAACCTGAATTAAATTATTTAAGTATTGACTGATTTGAACTTCAAGGGACTCTCAAAAATCTTCTCCAGCACCACAATTCAAAAGCATAAATTCTCTGGTGCTCAGTTTTCCTCATAATCCAACTCTCACAGTCATACATTGCTACTGGAAAAATCATAGCTTTGACTATGTGGTCCTTTATTGGCAAAGTGATTTCTTTGCTTTTTAGTATGCTGTCCAAATTTACCATAGCTTTCTTTCCAAGGAGCAAGCATCTTTTAATTTCATGGCTGCAGTCACCATTTGCAGCAATCTGCTTCTATTTCTTCTCCCTCTATTTGCCAGAAAGTAATGTGACCAGTTGCCAATACACAGTTTAATGGCCCCCATTTCTATTTGAATTTGACACCACTAGCCTAAGACAATATAAATTGTCTTCTGCCTAGGTTCATTTTGACAGATACTTTCTGCATCTAAGGGCTTAATTTAAGTGACCTTTGAAGGTCTACTCCAATTCTCCAATACTAGGATTAGGTTATCTTAAAGACCTTAATCAAAACATTGGAATAAAAATACACAGAAGTAGACAATTAGAGATTGCTATGGGAAAGCACAATTTATCCTTTGTGATCTGCTTAATTGTAGCTTAATTTCAGCAACTGAACAGTGAAATTTGGGATAAGATTTTCATGATACTTATTCAAAAAATTATTTTTGGTCTTAAATATTTGAATATTTAAGAAAAACTATCAAAATTCCAATTTCACTGTAGCTTTCAAAATGTTCAATTTTACTTCGATTTTCTCTTAATATGCAAGCTGGCATTTTCTGGTAGCAAATTTGGAAATAGAGTATATGTCCATCAATTTAGGAATGATTGACCAAATTGAGATACATGAATGAAAGAAAACATATAGTATTGTTCCATAAGAAATGTTGACTGAAGAAATCTGAGAAACATTGGAAGACTTAAATGACTTGATGCAGATCATGAAGAAAGCAGAATGAGAACAATAAACAATGACAATAATAATGTGGCTAAGAACACTAAAGGGCAGGTGAAAGCAGTACCTAATATTGACTCCAGAACATAGGTGATAAAATACACCTCCCTTATCTTAGTAGAAAAATGTGGAGAAGGACAACAGATGAGAACTATTTCATATCCTGACAGATGTAATCACTGTGTAGGTCAGTTTTACTTAACTATTTTTCTACGTCTCAAGGGAGGGTACTATGATGTTGGAAGGGCAGAGGTGGCAGAATATAAGGAAATTACTATGGTGTAAAAAAAAGAAAATAAAATTCACTAAACCTTTAAATGGTTTGTTTTTTCTTTATTGTAGGAGAAACTAGTTCTAGAACTACAGCCCATGTAGCACGTAATTCTTAGTATCTTTTCTAAATATGATCAATTAAAAATAAGAATTAATAAATCATCTGGAAGATAGCATCACAATGTGACCCAATCTTAATCTTCCTAAATTTTATCACTTACACTGTAACCACCATATGCAATATAGTCAGATAATTCACCAGATGTATCCAAAACATGTCCTTAGGCATCTTGTAGACACAGAAACATTTTATGGGCTCAATTAAGAAGGAAAAACTAGCTGCAAAAACTGAGGACACCTAATTAATTAAACTCCTTATTAAGAACAATGATTATCTCTGAGTCCTCTTTTCCCCTTGTGCTTGCTAAGATACCTTGCTTAATCTTCTTAGGATCCATTTAGGGGCCTCCATTTATTTTCCTTTTAACATTGTCTGAATTGGTCTCACTGAAATATATTTTATTATTGACTATTTTTTGCAGGAACACATGAAACAAGTGGTATAACTATAATCTTAGAGTTGACAGTATAGGATTTCTTCTTTCTCTACTTTTACTCATAATTACTGTTTCTAATACATCCCTAATAGCATTTACATTACTGGGCATGTTCCCTTACCTGGACCATTATTCCATTCTTCCCAACTGTTTAAGGACCATTAAGGACATTTGGAACAACAACATATTCTTTCATAATAGGTTCATTTTTCTACCTATTAGGTAGGTAATTATATAGATGAATAATACCCCTTCTGCTAAAGGGATTGTTTTATTAAAACTCCTGAGTTGAAGATAAAACCATTGTTCAATAGAATTCTTAATTCTGACATGAAATACTGGTGAATTTATGACCACATACATAAAACAAAGTGCTCTTTGTAAAGTTGAGGTGCTGAAATTTCAAATGAAACTGAACAGAAAATCAGTAGGTTTGTATGGAGGAAATACAAAAGTTTCTGATGTTCACCTGCTCCTTCACAGAAGGTCCAATTCCAGACCATGCTGATGATTCAAAGCTTTAAAGCCTGAGTAACATAACTTAATTTTGGAATTATGAGAACCAATTAAAGCAGTGGTTCAACCAATATGGAATATGGTGAATCATGGAATGTTAGAACTCACAGGGTGCTGGGAAATCATCTAATCCAGCCCTCTCCCTTGACAAAGGAAGAGATTGGTAACATGGTTGAGATTACACAACACATTAGTAGCAGAGCCAGGTTTAGAAGCCAGGTATCCTAACTCCTAAGCCATTGTTCTCTGCACTACATCATGATGACATGGGAATGCTGTCACTTTTATGAGAAATAGAATGAGGCAGAATTTTAGTCTAAGAGATTACATCTCAAAGAGTGGCAGGCACAAAGAAAGAATGGCTGATAGCAAGAACTAAAGGACAAAAGATGTAGAAAGAGCAAAAGGATCACATCCTGGTCTTTTATTTTTAGGATGCTGCCATATATGGATAGATATTGCAGTCATAGTTTTGTTTTGGGATTTCTTTTTTTTTTTAGCCCAAATGATCTGGAGATATTTGGGAGGATATATGAAAAATTTGTCCTAGGAAAAAGAACATAAAATAGAAAAGCACAATTGTCCCTACAAAATGTTGGCTTTTCCTAGGGCATAATTGTTACCAATTTCACTAACCATTTATTTACTAAATGGGTTTTATTATCCTTTTTAATTTCAAGGGCTTTTTTTAATGGTACCAGGGATCTGGAATCTAGTCTGTACCTATAAAAGTATAGCTTATTTTCAAAGTCATTCAAATTACTTTTTAGTCACACCATGTATATTTGCCACAATTTAGTTCATAAAGGGAACAATAAAAGAAGGCAGAATGACTAAAAGTGAAGTAGAAATGAGAAAATTAGCAAAGGAACAAAAGAAATTTTGCAGGTCATAAAATCTTTCTATGCCCAATGATGATTTTTGTGTTGAATATTATTGAAGCTTTTTCGCACATGGCTTAAAGGCAAAGGATGAACCCGATAAATTTCTGAATGTCTCTATAGTTTTATGGATATGTTTTATAATTTTATAATAACATGATTAATAATATTAGAGCACAAACATGTGTTTACCAAAGGAAGACATATGTTTACCAAAGTTGTCTGCCACTGTTATGGGGGCTATCCTGAATGGGGTACTAATTGAAGACCAATTTCTTATAAATGGTGGTGTCTTCCAAAGAGTTTTATTTGTAGAGGACATTGTTCTGACTACATCAAGTCCCAGAGCATTACAGGTTCTCCTCAATGAGATTCATTGGAAAAGAAATTGACCAAAAATTCCATATAGGAGAAAGTAAAGGTTGGAAAATTCTTATTGCCTACATTATGCCAAGCATTTGGATGACCAGTCCATTGAGTACATCTGCTAAAAAATTTCCATTGAATAGGGAGTATAAACAAATAGTTAGCTGGGCTTAGAATTAAAAAGGAAAAATTAAGCAGGCTAAAATGCATTTGGGGAACTATAGTGCTTTTGTCAATCCCAACATATGCTTTCCGATTCCAAAGTCCATCCTTTAACACCATTGTTCTCCCAGTGATACTAGATGGTAACGAATCCCGGAACATCACAATTGCCCCAAAATCAGATCTATACATAGGGCAATGCAGAGACATATGATGAGTGTAAGTCGAAGCATATTTCCAGGGAGGTCCTACATGCAAAAAATGGTATGAGGCATATAATTCGAAAATGTGTGAATAGTCAAGGGGAACTATTGATCACGTAGTCAGGGAAGGGAAGAATAGAAAGATACCCAGAGTATTATGTTGGCACTCATAAAATACAGAGAGCAGGGTGTCTTAACCTTTATTGTGTCATAGACCCCTTTCATATACTGAAAAGCAATATTGAACCTTCTTGGAATATTTCAAATGAATAATATAAAATGCATAGGATTACAAAGAAATGAATTATAATGAAATAGTTATCAAGATTTTTTTAAAAAAAAACAAGTTTATGGACTCTCTTACCTAAAGAAATATTAAACACTTTGGGGAAATGTTCTGTAGATCTGTGGGAGAATGTGGACAAGAATATCATGTGATTAGAGGCTATAGATGGATTATAATATGCACCAGTGGAGGAATCCCCACATATACCAGAGTATTAATCCATTCATCAGCTTTGGATAGTACAGTAGTATCCAAATTACTTAGAAGAGCAATCATTTTTATATGATTTCATTTTGTGAGAACAATGACCACAAGTATCTACCTACAGAAGCTTACCCAAATTGTCTGATTCTGACCAGATAAAATTTGATTGAGCTCGTTTCCCTACCTTTAGTTAATTCCCTATCAGTGGGTTCTAGATTTCTGCCATAGATATGCTTTCGTATTGCTTTCTTTCATTGAATGTTAAAATCAGTGGTTTTTGAGAGGTGGACCCTTAGAAAATATGGAAAAGTTGAAGTCCTTAATGAGCACACTTTAATGACTGAGAGATGTTGAAGCAGCTGTTATTAGGGTGGAGAAGTAAAATATTTCAAGGTTTATTCATGCCTATAAGATCAGTTGCACTGAAATGAAAATGAAGACAAAAATAAAAACCATCAAGCACTGAGAAATTGTTGCTACGAAACAGACTAAAAGTCCTTGGGAAACAGGCGGAGACAGCTAGAGGTCTAGGTACTGAATCCTCTTAAGTATGGGTAGGTTTCATGGTGGAGACAGGCAGAAGGACTATTGGTCAAAGGTAGATTTAGCATCCAGTATAATAAATATGTGATTTCACAATGAAGAATATCTGTCAAAGCAAAATGGATAAAAATAAGTGAATGCAACAAAAATACATATTGCATGTCACACATTTTTAAATATGTAAAAAGTTGTAAGGTTTATTGTACGTCAACAAATTGAATTATTTTGCTTTATCTCATTTATTCACACACTACTACAGAAATCACATTGGATTTTCAAGCTTGCAATCAAGTTCTACTTGTTGTGTTACTTACTAACCACCTTGGCTAAGTCAATCTCTGAGTCTGCTTTCTCTTGGGAACAAAAAAAATTACTATGCTACCCACGTTATTTTTTATAAACATAAAGCAATAAAAATGTGAGTTATTACTTGGTCCTTGCCCTCATCTATAAAGAATGCAAACTATCTAGATTTGTTTTAGTGAGGTAAGTTTATAGCACTTGCTATTCAATAAATGGACTCTTGTCTCCAAACACAGAAACAAAAAAAAACCACCAAGATATTTACATACCATGTAATTGTGCACTGAATTTTTATTTTATGAAAAAAAATTCATTTCATGTAATAAGAAATAAATAATCTCATAACAGTTTGAGGGTTTATGTTTTTTATTTTATTTTTAACGACCCTTAATAGCAGAGTATACTAAGATTAACAAGTATTAAAAGAGAACTCACAGAGATCTAAAAAGTTTATGGAAAGAGCAAGTGTTTCAGAGTGATGCCTTCAAGATCACAAAAAAGAAAGAAGAAATCCAACCATAAATTTATATTCCATGTACAGAATACAGAAATAGGGCAGGAGGTAATTTCTGCCTTCTGAACAGCACAGATCTTATAAACAGAGGCAGAAATTATTCAGTAACATTTATTGCAAGGCCAAGTTCAGTGCCTTCCATGGGTGGGCAGTCAATAAATCTTATTTGAAGGGGATATTTATGCAATGATAATCAGAGTCTACTTCGGCACAGCAATTTTGGGGGAGAATATTGTCTATACCAAGGTTAAGCCTAGAGAGGCAAAATAATAAAAGAAAGAGCCAAGACCAGATGTCAAGAAGTGCTTAGAGGGAAATTAAGGCATGTCCAAGATTTTCATGATCTCTATCAAAAACTATGCAGAAAAGTTACATAGTCACACAAATTATGGAGACACTTTTTTTTAAAGGAAATACAGGGCCCAAGGTTAGGAAAGAGCTGAATTTGGAATCAGCAAATGAGGATTGAATCATGACTGACACTTGACCATGGAAAAGTTATTGATCTCTGAGTAGACCCCACTTATAAAATGAGGATAATAATATTTATGCTATCTTTCAGTGTTATTGTGAAAAATATTCTCTAGATCTTAAAGTACTATAAAACATCAATTATTCTTATTGCGATTTTTAGTGACCTCCATGAATCTCAGTTTCCTATATCAGATTATTGTGAGGGAAATTCTTGGTAAACTTTGAAGCACTATGTAAATATGGATTATTTATGTTACTATCACTAATGACTTCTCTGAGGCATTATATGTAGAATGTGAATACTATTTGTCCCCTGCCTAACTTAGAGAATAGTTGCAAGGAAAGCTCTTTGTAAACCTCAAAATCCTAGGGAAACATTATCATAATCATTATTTAACTTTTTTCCACTAAGGAATAAGTTACAGCTTCCATTTTGAATGGCAAAGGTGAACAAAAACTGAGAAATATGACTTTTATGCCAAAGAATAAGGGGTCTACTCTGTTTCTTAAGGTATAGGAGTGCTAAATTAATGGATTTTGTACCTTGGCTATGTTTACCAGATGAGAGATTGGATGGGTAATTACATGTTTAGACTTAATAGTTTGATTCCACTATCTCAAATCAAATACCCATAAAGCTCAGATGAGTTGAGAATTGGAAATCCTAATAATTTTCTCAGTCTCAATTAAGAAGGAATATAATTATAGCATCTCTCTCTCAAAAAAAAAATACTGAGGAAATTGGAGCAGGCATGCCACTGGACTATGGACTAGTCTGACATCTGAAAAAAAAAGAGGTCCTAGCACAATCTGTGTATTCCTGAGAAATTGACACACTTCTATTTAAACTATTTATTTTACTTTGGCTTTTGTAGCACACTTTAATAAGGGGAATATCGATTATTCCTTTTTCTATCAGCCAAGCAAAATGCCACCAGAAGACCAAAAAATGATGCTACAGCCGCAAAAATTTCTGCATTGATGATTTTTAAGCAAACCTAAATTAGAAACATGGCATGATTTCTTTAAAAAAAAGCATAGAGAATAAATTCACCAAAATGACCATAAATTCATCTAAAATATTATATATGTGAATAATGTAAATAGTTCTTTACATATATATCTATATGTTTGAAGCTGTTAAAAGCAATATTGAACTAAAAAATTATATTGTGAAGTGAAGGAAGTGAATCACCCATGCTGAATCTGGCACCTTGTCATTCTCAAATTTTCCATTTTAATGTTCTCATGCAGAATACGAAGAAAGCAAATGGGAGTGACAGGCCACTCTATTAGAAACCTAAAAAAGGGGGGTAAAGTAATCACTACAACCTTCTTGCCACCAAAATGCTAAAATCATTTCTATATTAAGATCTAATTTTAGTTTTCTAAGGCTTGCTTAGAGCCTACTTCCTTTTTCCCATTCGTGGACCTAGTTTGAAAATACACAGCTGGCAAAGCTCCATCTCAAATATCAGCAGTCAACTAAATACAGTCATTTTGACCTGATCTGTACTTGGTGGGGATAGGTAGGGAGAAGGAGAATGTATAAGCTATTCAATTAATAACACAAAAAGGTCTAAGAAAATGAATTGTAAGATAAGTCAGTTCTCTTTCATGATGGGAAGTGAACATATAGGTGGGTCAAGCAAGAAACATGTCAGAAGCAACTGTGTCGCCAACAGCAATCATCAAAAACAACTAGAAAGAATAAAAATCACTTCCTTGCTCTGGGCTTATGCTTTTTATACAAATACATCAACACAACCTTCATCTAAGATTCCCTTCTTGAGGGCAGGTTCTCTTTCCAATTTCAATGGGCAAAGTATGTAGTAAATCATTGAGAGTAAACAATAGAATCCTTGAAGCAATTCTCCACTGCAACCCTGGAGAGGACTGAGATTCATGTTAAAAAGCAACTGATCGAGGGGACTTCACAGACTCAGTAAAACACATCTGAGCCCCTTTAGGTTAGTTAAATTAGCATTTCTTTTCTACCTAAGCCATTATATGGATATGTGAGCATTTTGTGGAAAGAAAGAGAATGAGAGACACTAAGAAACAGAGATCTGAAGTTTTGAGAATTAATCCAGTTTCATCCTTTGCAGTGTTCTAATGTCCACTTCCTACTCCTATCACTATTAACTTTGAGAGTCAATGGTTCAGTAGAGAGAATACTGTTTTTGGAATCAGAAGACCTAGGTTCAAATCCTATCTCTGGTATTTACTAGCTGGGTGGCATTGAGCAAATCTCAATATTCTTGGTCCTCATTTTCCTCATATTGAACTAGATGACATCTAAGATCCTTTCTAATTCTTAAGTCTGTGAAC
Organism: Phalanger gymnotis; assembly: GCA_028646595.1. NCBI lineage: Eukaryota > Metazoa > Chordata > Mammalia > Diprotodontia > Phalangeridae > Phalanger > Phalanger gymnotis. The sequence continues at coordinate 77,998,328 of CM053626.1, forward strand.
TATGATACCTAGGAAGAGGCTCCAACATATCAAAGATCTATGATGTCATCTGTGGAGAGTTCTAATTTATTTAATTAAGATTGTAACCATTATTCACTCTGACAGAAGGTCTTTGAGAGGTGATATGGCTATCCTGTTCATCGTTCTGTATAGAAACTAGTGAAGATCTCGTGTTAAGCTGGAAAGACTGGTCCTTGGACTAAAGATGTATGTATCTGTCACCAGGCCCATACTCCAAGTCAGGTAGCAGGACTTTAGCTTGTGCCCTACTGTGCCTGAGAGTTCATAGAAACATTCTCATGCTATAACAAGGTATTAGAGTAGGGCTTTAATGTAGCTAAGGTATCTAAACAGATGCATATTACAGAACAAAAACAAAACAGGTATTCCATTGGACCTGTATAGCAACAGGTATTGCTATCAGTAAGCTAACAGTAAACTGTCAGGTAGTTAAGACTAGAAGTTTGGCTAGGTAGGAATCAGTCTGACAGATACTATATACAATCAGACCAGTGATTGAGCTCAAGAAGGACAGGATTGGTCAGGTATTAATAGGTCAAGGCAAGTAAAGAAATGGAAACTGAGCAAGTCAAACCACAGGAAAATCAGGATAAAAACCTGAAAAGGAGAGAGCAAAGAGTAAGGAACTTGAATCAAAGAGTTCGGCCAACAAGAAGCTACATGTAAGCCTAGAAAAGGTCACCCATGTTAGCCTCATGTCTGGCAAGTTAAATCATAAATGTTCTAATTGTGTAGTAATTCTGCCATGGTAAGTATAGTTACAAAACATATGTATGGCTTGTGATGATGCCCCCATGGCATTGGTGGGTTGGGGTCTATCTTATCCCTGATCTAGGAAAGGTTGCTCTGTCTTCTGTAGCTCCCGGAGCAGTCCCATGCCCTCATGTCACTAATAAAGGACACAAGAAAATTCCATGTAGAGGGTCAATCACAGGTATTTTTTGAGAAATAAGATTAGATCTGTTTTTATCAGAATAAAAAATATATGGTTAATAATAGGTACCCATCATAACTCTGTATAAGGGCTGAGGGGAGAGGGTGAGTAAGAACCACCTTTGCCTCTGTTTTCCTCTCAGCTCTCCAGCTGCCTGAACAAGTACCTGATTACAAAAAAAAAGGGAAAAAAACAACATAATCTTCAACCTCCCACATGTCTTTGTAGCACTTACTTCTCATGGTCAATGGTCTCCCTTGGAAGCTTGGGATTTGAGGAAGGAAAATGCAGTTAGTACGCCTCCGCTATCCCCAGGTCCCACAATTTATGGAAAGATCCCAAAATCTGCCTTTTCTCCTTATATCCTCAAAAATGCTTTGAGAGAAAATCCTGCTCTCTAGTCCTGATCTTACATAAGTGTCCTCTCTTCCTAGAGAAGGAAGAACTACAACTCCCAGAGTCTTTGGTGCCTTGTAAGAAGCTAGTCCAAATCTTACCAAAAGTACTTACACATCCACAAAGAGTACAAATAACAAACACAATGTATAAGAGGACAAACAACTAAAGATATCACAGCAAAGTCTCTGTGACTCCAGACTTCCCTGACTTGTGAAAGTCCATTGCTAAATTTTCAGTATGAGCATTTAAACCTCAGGGGAAAAAAAAAA
>CM053626.1:78000450-78019550 GCA_028646595.1 Phalanger gymnotis
TGAAGAAAATACTACCTTAAAAATTAGATTGGAGCAAGTGGAAGCTAGTGACTTGATGAGAAATCAAGATATTATCAAACAGAGCCAAAGGAATGAAAAAATGGAGACAATGTGAAATATCTCATTGGAAAAACCACTGACCTGGAAAATAGATCCAGGAGAGAGAATTTTAAAATTATTGGACTACCTGAAAGCCATGATCAAAAAAAGAGCCTAGATATCATCTTTCAAGAAATTATCAAGGAGAACTGCCCTGATATTCTAGAGCCACAGGGCAAAATAGAAATTCAAAGTATCCACAGATCACCTCCTCAAATAGATCCCAAAAAGAAATCTCCTAGGAATATTGTCGCCAAGTTCCAGAGTTTCCAGGTCAAGGAGAAAATACTACAAGCAGCCAGAAAGAAACAATTTGAGTATTGTAGAAAATACTTAACAAAAGCTTTATTCATTCATTCAATTCTAAGACACTGTGAAGTCCTAAAAGAGCAAATTGTATTTAGAATACTGTTTACTGAAAAAAGGAAGTATGATAACTTTAGAATATCCATTTCAACCTGGAGTATGTGTGTGGATATCTTCAGGTATGTCTGTGAAAAGATCCTATGATTGATGAATCTTTATAATAAATGAACTTTTTCTCTTACTATTAAATCCTTGGAAATTAAAATTCTGTGCCTATGACTCTGTCCTAACTGCCCTCTCTTTTAGTGCCAAGTAGTGGTAATACAACACTTTGGAACCCTCTATGGGGCTCTGCTAACTTCAATGCTCTCTACGAAAGTTATTCATTTATGTAGAAACAGGACCTTCATTTCTCAGAATGCTTATTCCCATAAACTGATAATATCCTGTTTCTTCATTATACAATGGCTGTTTCCTTTATGCACAATAGTAGATGATGGTTTATGTATTTTTTATTTTCAATACAAAAGGAAACCCTGCCATCTGTGGCAATCTGAAGATCCTAGCCTGTCTTGGGCAAGGAATATTTGGAGTATGTCTGTCAAGAATCTATTTCATGGGGGTGGGTGGGGAAAGGGGAGGGTGTGGAGTGGAGGGGAGAGATTTAATCTGCAGCAATGTTACCCAGAAATTAAGGATGCTACTAAGCTCTTAGTAATTTAGAAACCAATATACTGTGCTTTTTACTTGTATGCCTTTTGGCGATCCTATTATTAGTAGGATAAACATTTGAATTCACATTTATTGTAATTATTATGGATTATTATGGATCTCTATGCAATATCTTTGACCTGGAATAATATATCAATAAGCAAGGAACCTGTGATAATACGGAAGGCAAATGAAAACATAATATTGGAGCTCTATGGAAGACCAAACAAGATCATACTCCGTGTGAGTAAACCAAGAACCTGTCTCAATTCAAGTTTGAAGGTGGAGGTTTCTTCCTTTTAAAAAATGATCCATGAAAATTTTCCAATTTGGGATCGTTTTTCCCTTGTGTTAATGAGAAATGACTTCATTCTAAAACTGAAATTTTACGACTCTGTAATGTGGATTAAACTATCCTAATATTTTTGGAAAAATATTAAAATGGCAGAGTTATTAACACTAGAAAATAGGCTATTACAATTACACAGTAACTTTTTCCAGAATGTTTTTTTAATATTTATATATTAACATCATAATGGCTCAATACAATTTACACAATATGGAGCCATTACTGTGAAAAAGATCCATTAAAAGAATATCTCCAACCTACAGACAGACTCAATATCCCATAATGGCTCAGAGGGGCCAAATGCAAAATTACATGATAGGTAAAGAACTATGTCATGGTCTACCAAGTCGAGTAGGTAACGCATTTCAGAAAAGAACCAAATAAATATTTACAAAACCAAGAAAACCTCCAGAGAGCAAATGTGCACTCAGACAATTATTAAAATACGAATTATGGAGAACTCTTTTTTCCTCCTTTTCTTTGGGCTTACCTTTTAATAAGAAGACAAGTGAATCACTCTGTGTCCTTACACAGAGGGCATTCTAATGACTTTAGGCACTCTGTCTTAATCAACAAAAGAAAAAATCAGAGTTCAGAAACAGCATCTTTAGCTCATATCATTGTATCTGGGTAGAGCAGCTGATATGGGCCTCTGTAAGGTAAGAACAATGCCAGCTTTTCTGATGCCTGGATATTATATGTCCCACAATAACTAGCTTGCAGAGCTTTAAGGAGCAGAAAGGATTTCAACCTTAATAACCCCTGTGGCATTTTTCAATTTTCCAGACTGCCAGTCAAATGAATGCATGTGAGGGAAGGAGGGGCCCACAAGAGAGAGAAAGAGATTAACCTTAGAGATCCAGAAAACAAACCTCAATGGTTCAAACTTAACCATGGGTTAGAAATCAAACATGTCTTAGTGGCAGTCAGGAAGCAAGAAGCAAAAATGTTAGAAGAATAATAGTGTGTGTCTGACAGGGCCAAAGAAAAGAAACTAAGAACCTCAGCATTACAAGGCTATGAAAATCTTAGCCCGATCATCACTCTCAAGGTCTTTTACCTTTAAGGCAAGCCTTGAAAGCAAACAGAGCAGTTCCCAGCTGGTACAGAAACAAATAAACCTGGGCAACTCCTCTCAAGGGAAGGTGTCAATAGCTTAGCCAAAAACAGAAAACAAAATGAAAGCATGTTGTCTTCTCCCATCGGAAAAATTGAGGAGAAAGATATAGAACTACCAGAACGGGACTGACATGTTGGAAATGAAGAGGAAGTGACATTTTGAGGAAAAGATAAAATCGGGCTTGGCCATTAACTGAATACAGAAGATGAAAGCCAAGGTAAGGGAGACTGACTGCAGACAGAGAAGAACCCACTACAGTACCTTGTACACTGTCCAGAACAAAAGACTCATTTATATGTTGTAGACTGATTGACTGACCATTTTTGTCTGAAGAGATGTCCCCATCATGATGAGCATCACTCACTCATGTACTTTATATAGTATTTTAGGTCTTGCGAAGTGTACATTGAGTGAGGTTAAGGGACTTGCCCAGAGCTGCACAACCATTAAGTGTTTTAAGCAGATTTACTCAGACGCCGTGCCCTACGTCCTATTCACCAGTTCACCAATTCCCTTCAGATTTTAGACTTCATTCGATATGTGTTTGCCTGTTATGGTGGCAGACAACTGTGGATCATAACAGAAGGCATATGAAACACCAATACGTGTATTAACACATATACCATCAAGAAGCTTATAGTTTGGAAAGATGAGATGAATACATGTGAAATAACAAGTGATATAAGGTTTAATGGTTTTATAGTTAAGGGCTAGATTGTATGTTACCAAGTTTAAGTGCTCTAGGTATTCCAAGACATGGAAGATCAAGGAGACCTGGAATAGTTAAGGAAGGCTTCAAGAAAGAAGTGGCACTTGTCCCTGGCCTCAAAGGATGGAAGGCTCAACAGACTTTGGACAGAAAGATATCACTTGTCACATAGCCTGTACAATGAGACTCCAAGCAACCACAAACTGCCAGTTTCCCAGCCAGGGCTTGAACTGAAATGATAACTTAGAAATTCAGAACTCTCAAATCCATTTCCAATCCTAAAGGACATCACTAACCCCTCTTATTTTTATGTGATTAAAACAGCATCACTTATCTTTGGAAAGGGAGTGGTAGTTTTTTTATAATTATTATTATTTTTAAATCACATGCCTTCCCAAACTTAGATATGCTTTTTTAAAAAAAATTTAGCTATGCTTTTTCCACTCCATTTTGGCTGTAAAACACAAATGCACTCTAAGACCCTGACCCCAATCAAGAGTAAAAGGAAAGCTGGTGGGAGGAGGATGAGAGGGGTGCCTATATATTTTAAGACTCATTCTTCTATTATTATTCTTGGACTGCTGAATTTTGGAAGTCATTTCACATATAGGTCATTTAATAATATGTGTCTTTTTTTCCCTAGAATTTATCACCGACAAGCTAAGTACAGTAATAGCTTTTCCTCCTATACATGCTATAGGATACAGTGTAACTTTATCTGGAGTCTGGCATAAAGGTATAAATCATTAAACCCCTGCTTGCCTGATCAAGAGTCTATCTTTCAGAAATATCAGGTATCCAGGGGCCTTAGTTCACAGAAGTTCTATTTTCTAGCTCTCCATCGGTGTTGCAGACGCCTCTCCCCAAGGATTCATCAGCCTCCAAACAAAGAGGAAGGCAGGTCAATGACACCAAAATCTGCAGCTTCAGCAGCTTCCAAAGTTCTTGGCTTAAAAAAAGTGAAAAAATACACATTCTCAAAGGAACTTCAATAAATGTTTTCAGAATGCATAAGGGAAAAAAAATCTGTGAGTGAGATTTTTCAGAGCTTTGTAATACATCTAATTCACAGAATTACGCCTAACGGCCGTGATGCCTAAAGTCTGAGATAAGGAATGGTATGTAGGTTTTTTTAAGACCATGGGACTACAGGTCTAGAACTAGACAGGCAATCAGAGGCCATCTAGTCCTATTCTGTCATTTTAAAGATGAGGAGACTGAGGCCTTAGAGATAGTTTCAGAGGTGAGAATTGAACCCAAGTTCTCTGACTTTGGAGAAAGTGCTCTTCTCCACTATACCAAAATGTTTGTCTTTGATTTTCATTTTTGTGCGTCTAAATAATTTTACACTTAAATATTTGCCCTTAAGGAACTTATGCTCTATTCATTAACACATCATTGCCGATGAAGAGAGTTGTAGTCAGAGCACCTGGGTTCAAAAACTATGTATGCTTTTTACCAATCTGTGTGACTTAAAACTCTGTGGGCCTCAATTCCCTCAACTGTAAAGTGAGAGGATTGAATCTGATGACCTCTCAGATCTTCACTAGTTCCAAACCTATGGGCTCATACTCATGGATTTGCCTTTCATATACCACCAAGGTTATATAAAAATATAGAACACAAAGTTAAATTCACAAAAGCAACACAATCCAATACAGTTGGGTTATTACCACTTAGTTCCTTAATAGCAATGTCAACATTGACATTTCTGCAGAGAAATCTTAACTAGAATGTGCAATGCTAAACTCCAATAATTCTACACATAATTTGGTGAGAGAGAAAAGAGTAGCAACTGCTGACTTGTACAGATTAAGCTAAATGGCCTCTGAAATACCTTCTAGCTCTTAGATTTTATTATTCTGGAGAATATTGTGATGGAGCCCTCAGCAGTACAAAAGACATAGAAAACAGGCAGTTTGCTACAGCCTTTAGCTACAAGGGTTACTGAAAAGAAGGCAAAGGCCTACAGATCTAGCTTTATGTAAACATGGGGAACAAGGGAAATTTTGCAGTGACCTGGAGAAAATGTGCTGTTTGTGTATCAGCCAGTACCAAATAACACCTATAAATGCATCAAGAGTAACTTGGTCTCCAATGTTAACCCTCACCCCTTGTTTAATTGTGGCCCCAAGGAAACAGAGGAACTTGGAACTTCTAAAGATGAAAAATAGCTTATTCTTCTACTTGGCATATTAAAGGCTAATGAAAATTGTCTCGGGGAGCTAAAGAATAATCTCAGCCTCTATATTCCAAATGCCCTCTATATCTCTTTCTCCTACCATATTATAAAATGTGTTTGGAAAGTTTCAGAATGGTCGACTAGGGTCCAACCACTGGAATAAAATATAAGATATTATCCTAAGGTAATGTCGTACCTCGGGTTTAAATTATGTCCATATGTTCCCTACTCTTTTAATCCAAATCACAGGACTAGACTAGCTTAATATCATATGGTATCGCATGATGATAGGATAGGATGAAGAAATATAATATTCCCCTTTTACAGATGAAAAAACTGAGGCACTATTATATGATATGTCTAAGTCATATGACATCAAACACATAACAGGGCTGGGATCTGAACCCAATGTTTTCAGACTCCAAAACTAATTAACGTTCTTTCCCTTATACTGTAGTTGCCAGTGTATAGGTTAAGATACTATTATAATATTGTAAGAATATGATATTTCTGCAAATACAATGGAACTAGACCATTTTCCCTGGGTCTAAAAGATACCTCCCAGGTCCAAATTGAGCAACATAGAAACAGCCAGAGAGAGATGTCACATTTGAGGACTGTCAGGGCCTTTAAAGTGACATGTCTGTTGTAAACCTAGAGTGCACGCTCCTTCAGGGCAGGGGCTTTTGTCCTTTTATCCCCAGCATGTAGCACAGTGCCTGATACATATTAGATCAGAGTGGGGAACCTGCAGCCTCAAGGCCACATGTGGCCCTCTAGATCCTCAAGTGTGGCCCTTTGACTGAATCCAAACTTCATTTGGGCCACACTAGAGGGCCACATGTGGCCTTGAGGCTGCAGGTTCCCCACCCCTGTGTCAGATATTTAATGCAAGCCTGCTAATTTACTGATTGATTGGTTAGCCAAAGCTATTAACATAAAGCTCCCTCCTCAATACAGTCACATAATTCATTTTTCAGAGTCTCATTTTTCTGATTAGAGTTAAACCACAAAGGAATGTGCTTTTCCTTCTGTTCCAAACAACTAGAAAATAATTAGGTGTCAAAAAAAGTCATTCACTTTCACACACTCCCACTAACTCCGAAACATACAACATACCAATCAAATAAACATTAATATCAAAAAGACATTTTGCATCCTTGTCATCCTATAGGGGACAAGCTTTTTCAAATTCCCATCATTATCCAAATATGTGCTTATCAAAATCCTCCATGTTTAGTTTTCTAGTATACTCCAAATAGTACCTTACAACAATTCCAACCCCTAGATACTTCTGTGCACAAGATGACAAGATCCTCAGTTTCTCTTACAGTGGCTGTCATCTTTTCCTAGAACTGATACACTTTTGCAACAATTCAGCTAACAGCTGCTGTAGGGGTGAAAGACCAACACAACCCCGACAACAAGAACACTGCCCCACAGGTTCTTTTGATCTGCTTTACTAAGGAAAGCAACGTTAAGGGGTTAACAATCTTATTTCAATACAACATACAAATATCATTCACTTAGTTCAGGGAAGAAAGCCAGCACCCCGTACTTCAGAGCAAATACAAACAGAAATTACAAACATACATTATAAACAGACCAAATACAATTCATAGTCACCAAGAAAGGCATCATCATCTGGGTTCACAAGCTGGAGGGCTTTTAACTACAGCTTCCCACAGCCTCCAAATCAGCACTCCTCCAAGAGTGAGAGCCCCCTACAAATAGTTTTGTTCTCTCTTTTTATACACTCTTCAGACATCATCAAATGTCATCTGGGCAACCAGAACTTAGGGTCCTACTACTGGCTCTGGTCTTAGCAGCCCCCCTTAGGACCCTGAGGACTTTAGGCCCATACAGGTTTAGCACCTAGTAATTAGGGGTTTGGGCCTGGGGCATTGCACCTAGTAAGACTCAAAGAGAATTAATTTATCATTCTAAAACAGTAAAAAAAGTCCCAATTTAATTGATATTACAACAACCTAGAACACTCTCCACATCCAGGTGTCACCTCCAATGCTAAGGATCCCCAGCCTCCAAGTCTAAAGCAGAATTCCTCTTCCTAATTTCTCCTCTTCCATGTTTCCAAAGTTCAAGAAGACTTTAAAAATTTCGGGACAAACCCAACATAAACTCCAGCCCTGGGAGGTAGGCACTGTTATTATCCCCATTTTGCAGAAGCAGTAACCGAGATAGATGGAGTTTATGCAACTTGCCTAGGTTACACAACTAGTAAGTTTCCAAATCAGGATTTGAATTCAGGTCTTCCTGACTCCAATAGACCTACAATTCAGTGTTTGCTATATTCAAAAATCATCACACAGAGAATAAAATGAAATTCAATCTGTAGGAAACCTCTTCCCTATCTATGACTACACATCTCAGCCCCAAATCCCAGCTAAAATTTCATTAAGAATTTTTCTGGTCAGCTTTTCTGAATCTGAATATCCTCTGATATCACAGTATCTTTAAATTATAACTTAAAAGGCAGGGTCTAGAAATGCAAGGGGAGACTTTTTGGGAAGAAAGATATTACGAAATGACCATTGTATCAAAACTGAGGGTATCAATAAGACTTTTTAAGAAAAAAATACAAATAAAAAGCTAAGAAGCCTTTGTTTCAGGGAGAAACTTGGGATTACTGAAAGCACTTCCCAATTTCCCAAAGGCAATCTAACCCATTTTCTTCCTCTTTCCTTTTTCCTCTACCTCAGTGCTACAAACCACCAAAGGATGGTTCCTGGGAGCTCCCTAAGGGAAAGATGCATCAGGCTGTGAAACCAGAAACCAGAAATCAGCTCCCCAGAGGCTTCCTCATGTCTATCTTCCCTCCAGACCCCAGGATTTTCTCCCCAATCCACCAATACCTGCAGTGACAGTGAATGCGAAGGTGGTTTCATTACAGCTATTCTAACTCTTACTATATATTAGCTTCTATCTCTCATTTCTGACTGTAATTTATCATGCACCCATTCCAGTCCTATGACCTGAAATACCCCATTACGAAGACCAGTTCTTTCAGTGGTATGTATTAGGCAGTCAAGGCTTTCTTGTATTCCTTTATGCCCTGAAGGACAATATTCCTCTTGAGTCACTAGAAGTTCTCCCCACGTTGCCCACATTACAGAATCATAGAATCTCAAAGATAGAAGAGACCTCTGAGGCTAGTCAGTCTAACCAATGACTGAACATATATTCATTTTATCACATGCGTGACAAATGGTCATTCAGCCTTTGCCTAAAAACCCCCCAATGAAGGTGAATCTCCTAAAATCTCAGGCAAAGCAAATTCAGTCTTCCTTATATGCAACATCCCTTCAGACCTTCAGGGTACCTAATTAAGCTGTTTTGTCATCTTTTTTCAAGCTACACACCCCTGGTTCCTTCAAGTATTATCTCTTATTTTTCTTTTTTAAGACTCTGTATCATCCTCATTATCCCCCTCTAGAAGTCTAGTATATCAATTCCCTTCCTAAAATACTATAGCCAGATACAAATAAAGTACTAATAGTTATCATTTATATAATGCTTTAAAGTTTTCGAGTGCCTTCCACCTATCATTTCCTATTTATTCCCTTTATAGCTTGCTTTGTATATATTTGTTTGCATGTTGTCTGCCCCATTAGACTGTAAGCTCAATGTTTATTGATTAATTGCTTTATATAGCTCAAAAGAAACATGAGATGCATAAATTTAAAGACATCGCTATTCCAAATGTTCATACAGACTATTTGTACCCAATCTGTGGTAGAGCCCGCCGAGCTCATATTACTCTTATCAGCACAGACACATTGTACATTGACCCCAATGTAGTGGTGTCATTTTGGTCCTCTTCAAGTATGAAGGACTAGTCACTAGATATAATCTGGCCAGGAAAGAATATAGCAAAAGGATAACCGATCTAGTCCTAGATATTATGCTTCTCTTAAGGGAACTTGTATGTGTATATATTGGCTGTATACATATACATGTGTACACGCTGGCTATATACATCTATCTATATATATGTATATATATATACACACATATACATATACATATATATACATCCATATATTCATATATATACATACATACATGTATATGTGTATATATGTATGTGTTTATATATGTATACATATATATCACCTATTGACTAATATTGAGTTTGAAGCCCATTAAATCCCCAAATCTCTTTCAAATGTAATAATAACAAAAGCTAGAATTTATATGACCACAAGGCAAATATTTATTAGGTGCCCACTATATCCCAGGCACTGGGAATGCAAATAAGAAAAAGCAAAGACATTCCTTGCCCTCAAGGGGTTCAAAATCTAATGGAGAAAGACAATTCACAAAAGCTGAAAAAGGGAAGCAGGGGCACCAGAGGGTGCCAAGGTTTGATGTTCATGGAGTCAAACCAAGCAGAGCAGCTGCTAGATAAAGAACACTTAAAAATTCTGAGCCTTTTGGAGGCTTGGGAATATGTTTTTTGCTCTGCCCATTAACCCTCCAGTCAGAGGAAAAAAACAACTGAGGATACTGAGGATATTTTGAGTTCCAAAGCAAATCAACCTCCATAATGATAAGATTTCTGGAGATAATTTTATCCTAGATGAATCAAGCTATGGCACTTTAAGTGTTTTATGAGTATCTTATTTTATCCCCACAATAATCCTGGGAGGTAGGTGCTATTATTATGCCCACTTTTCAGTAGAGGAAACTGAGGCAGAAAGTGGTTAAATGACTTACCCAGGGTAAGATGGCTAGTAAGTGCCTGAGGTAATATTTAAATTCAGGTCCTCCTTACTCAAGGCCCAGTACTAACCAATCATACTTACTCTATTTCTTACAAATGAAATTGATTTCTGAACTCAAGTTTAAAGTTTTAATTTATCTCAATTAAATACTATTTTATTACTTTTTGGTCCGATATTCTAAAACCATTCTAAGATCATTTTGAATCTTGGCACTATTCTCCCTCTCAGCTTTGTGTCGTCTGTAAATTTGATAAGAAAACCTCCTCTGCCTTTATACATGTCACTGATAACAATGTTGGACAGTACAGAGACAAACACAGATACTTGGAACAATTACACTGGAGACTTCCTTCCCAGTTGACATCATATCATTAACGATTACATTTTGAGTCTTTCCATTCAACTAGTTCCAAATCTACCTTTTTACAATCATCTAACACACATTTCTCTATCTTTTTTCATAACAATAGTGTCACATATATTATGCTTCTATCACAGAGACTTTGCTAAAATTAATCAAGAGTAGATTAAGCCCTCACTATGCATGAGGTATCTCACTATGTGTTAATAGAACAATAGCAAAGCAGTCCCTTGCCTTCATGGAGCTACATCCATAAAATTCTCCTGTGCAGCTTTGTCCACAATAAAAATAAATAAGAAGTAAGATTAGCTTGGCGTGACCTGTTCATCATGAAGTCATGCTGGTTTTTTGTGATCATCTTTTACTAGATATTCACTAACCATCACTACGGTTTTACTTCTCTACTTTGATGGACCTTGGATCTCACTAATGGGGCTATTCCCCCCTTAAGTGCATAATGTAACCCATTCACACCTTCTCGTGCTGTACAATTAATGTCTTCTTGTAATTTCTCCAAACAACAGTCCCTCTGCATTACATCACATTGTACATTACAAATATTTTCTGATTTTTTCAATGTATTTATCATTCATACTGATTTTTGTCCTTTTTTCCTCTTTATAAAAATACCAATTGTTATATAGGTTCTCTCTGGGAAGGATAAAGGGAAAGACTATTGGAGAAACTATGGTGATGGGGAAAAAAGCAAAAGAACTCAGTAAAAACATATTTTTAAAATAGACATCAATATAAATTTTTTTAAAAAATAAAAACTGGACCTTTGTTTCAGAGAGAGGCTTGGAATTATTAATAGGACTTCCAATTTCCCAAAGTCAATCCAATGTACTCTGTTTCAACACCACCCCCCTTTCAACTCAGGACTCAAAGCTCTGCTAATATGTTTAACAGTATATCCTAGGATATTGAAATTGAAAGTCAAAAAGAAATTGGAGTTGATCTCCCTGGCCTACAGCCTTCTTCTCTTTCATTAAAAATTGGGAAAACATTTGCCTCTTCCCAATACTGCAGTATCCCCTTCTCCTCAGTCTTCAAATATCACTGACAGGATTGCAACGGTCACATTTTCTGGTGCTTTCAGTAACCTAAGATATTATACATCTTGGCCCAGTGATTAGAAGCCATCGAGGAAAAATAAAAGCTCTTCATCTCCGTATTTGATACTTTGCCTCCATCCTTTTCAATAAGAAGATAATTTTCCTTTGGAAGAGAAATAACAGAAGGAAAATAAGATGACTGCATCTGCCTCTTTTGTGTTTGCAGGCATCATGATGCCACCATCTGCCCCAAACAACTCTTCTTTGATTCTCTGCAGATACATATCCTGTTGATAATAGCTTTCTTCACTAACCTTCACTAACTTCACTAACCTTTCTTAACTAACCTAAGTCTGACCTTTAGAACTCCTTAAACTATTTGTAAATAACTTTGCCATGTTTTTAAACCATTGTCCATCACTTAACCTTATTTCCATCTTCTTTACACTTATTTTAATTTGGGTTTTATTGCTTTTTATTCATATAACTTTAACCTCTGAATATTGCCCCGTCAATTATTCAGTAAGCCTTTCTTATAAGAAGAAAGAGGAAAAAAGGCAGTTAGCAAAACTAACATAACGATATTATGTGTGATGATATATATAATATTTCATACCCAAAGTCCCCTACCTCTTCAAAGAAGAGAAGGAGGTGTGAATACCTTTTGTTAAATCTGTGTGTTGATTAGTTGCCTTTTTGTTTATTTAAAGAACTCCCTTTTTTCCCTCTCATCAGGACTGTTTCTTTCTTCAGAATTTCATTTTTGAAAGCTTCCCATTCCTCTTCAGCTGACTTCTCTTATAGATTTTAGCCCATGGGATCCTATGTTTTTCAGAAACCTCTGAAATGTGTTCGACCCAAAACTCAGCTTTTCACATCTCTCTTCTCTTTACTATTGTCTAAAAAAAAGTTTATCGAGGCCTTTTGTTTTTAGATCACTATTACTCCTGAAAATACTAATCAATATTATGTAACCTATTTAGTAATAGCCTGTGCATTGAAATTCCTAAGGAGAGGAAGTCACTACTTAAAGAAGTTTTACTGTTTTACTCTTTGATACATTGTCCATTTTGCCAAAACTGATCTAGAATAATAAACATATCACCTTTCGACAATCAGGAAAAATTTTAAACATAAAAATGTTGAGTCCTTTTAAAACTAAAACCAGCTTCTTAAAAGCTCTCAGTGGTATTTTGACTGTTTATGTTTAACATCCTTCTGGGTTAAGGGAATGACAACATATTTGGTGTGGATTTTCAGAGAAGGAATTTGAGTGCTGAGGGTCCTGGGTTCTTCTCCTAACTCAAGCATAAAGTTCTCCATACTTCTCACTATGTTGTTCTCTAGCAGTAGAGGTATAGAGCACCAACGTAAGAGAAACAATTCAAGTATACCATATGTTCTCTAGTCCAGAGGTGTCAAACATATGGCCAGCAAGCCCCATGTGGCCCACAGCACTTCAGGGTATGTCCCAAACCAAAATAAAATGTAATTGGGAAATCTTTAACAAAATAAATAAAATATAATAAAACATAGCTAATATTAATATGTGATTTTCTAAGTCAATATGTAGCTCACAGGGATTTTTATATACAGTTTAGTAACCCATTTCTGTTTGAGTTTGACACCACTGTTCTAGTCTAAAGGCCTTCCCACCTGCCAGTTTAGGAGAGACTAGAGAAATATTCTTCCACCGATAAAGAACATGAATTTTTGGCATCCTTTTCCTGGATTTTCCAGAAAATCTGGATGAAGTTTCCATTTAGGACTCTAAAATTTGTCAGGTATTTCTTTCAATAGAAAGGGAGCATCAGTCAGAAAGATATAGTATGCAGAGAGAAAAAGAGATGATTCTCCCCCCCCAAAAAAATCTTGCAAACTTACTAGAGACCCAGGGCATCACTATTGGAAAAAAAAACAATGCAAGGAGTACATTCAACCTTCACCAAATGAACTATCATTTTTCTATTTATCCATGTAGATAATACAATGTTCATTCTTTTTTCTTGAACCTCTTTGAAGTTATTAGTGGAAAACACACACATTAAAGATATTTTTAAAGCATCCATATTTGCCAATCCTAAAGGATTCAACCAAATGACAATACTTAAATCAAAAAATAAAAAAAGGAAAGAGAGAAAGAAAGAGGAACTTGAAATGGAATCGTTGAGAACAGTATCAATATTAGCAGAGGCATGGAAATACCTCTTTCAGCCCAATAAAAGGTTCCAGTTGTTGTCTGTGGTCTCTCATACTACAGATGGACGCAGCTTAGCTGAGGCTCTCTTTGGGCTTCAACTCTTTACTTAAGCAGCACTTGGGTTCTAAGAAACGGTTGCTATGTCAACCAGCCACAGGACTATATATACATTCATGACCAAAGCTTATTCTTGGGGCTTTGTTGCCTCTATTTCAAAAGTTTGAATATCTTATTGCTAAACTGCTTGCATTCATGCATTAAGGCCTGGGAGAGTTAGGCTGCATCATTTTTTCAGGCAGGTGAAAAACCCACGATGAAATATCCCAGCCGGGCACCAAGCGACCTTTCCACTTCACCATTTTACAATAGTCATGGGCCAGACTGTTCTATTTGCACAAGCCTCAAAAGGTTTGGTGTTTAGATGATAAAGGGCACTGCCTTTTGTAATCTATTATTAACTGTCATATGTGTGTATTACCACAGAAGCACTCTAAAGAGAAAGCAAGAAACGCCTGTGAAGTGGAATTATTAAATCCCTATTTTGTCTTTTGACTCCCTTGGTGCATTTAATAGGGCATATTTCAGCACAGTTCCATCCCAATATTCACCCATAATCAACACATTTTGCCAAGCAATCTACTTCTGGTCTTATACTAGCACTGTATTTAAATAAATCTGTACTGTTGAAAGAGGAAAGAAAAGAGAGAGAGAGAGAGAGAGAGAGAGAGAGAGAGAGAGAGAGAGAGAGAGAAGCTCTTTAATTACCTTTTCTTCTGTTTATGTTCTTTTAATGACTTTTGCTCAAATGCATTTGAATTTTCACTCTGTTTATTTTATTTTATAATTATTGGATGACAACATTCACACTGCCATTTCAATTAGATTTTGATGGTTGATAAAATCATTGTTGACAGGAAGAGCACAGATGAATTTGGGGAAAACCAGATTAGTGATGTTTGTGTTGCTGCATTTAAATAAAATGAAAAGTCCTGGCAATGATGTGATCGGATCTGAGCGTTTTAAAAGGAGAAAGAAAAAAACAGCTCTCAGAGAAATGAGGTCTTTAGCAGAGAAGCTGCTTCCTGTTGAGACATCATTTCTAATCCTCAAGTATGTAACCACTTCTTCTTCAAACAGATTATAAAACCAAAAACAATCATATAATCTCCACTAACTAAAGGTTTGCAGCTACACAGATTGCTCAGAAAGAAGCCAAAAAAAAAAAGAGAAAAGAAAGGAAAAAGGAGAGATCTAACTATAGATAATGTGAACTAAATCCATTTGAGTTGATAAGGTAGAGAAAGCCTAGCGATAAGCTCAAGGGGTTAAGACTTTATGTTCACCAAAAAGATCAATATCTAGGTAAGAAAAAACTTGATAATGCTTCCATCTCCAATTAACTACAGAAGTATACATAGAGCAGATGAAAAAGAGGAGAAATAGACAAGGGATTTTGCCCTTCCAAACAGAACCCTGCCAAGACACAACTCTGCTTGGTTTCTTATTTGCGGAACAACTGTGTGAATGGCAATTTTTTTAAGTGCTAGAATATTTGAAGAAGGAAAAACTAGAGTTTCTGTTGAACCATTAAATAGAAGATGAATGTTTTAAAGTGAAATGGAATTGTGGGCACTTTACTTTTCACACTAACAGATTGTCTAGTCTGTCTGTCTTCCACAACAATTTGGGGGCTCATTTATCCATTCTCAGCTAATATTCATTCATTTTTACCTTCTTTTTCCCATCCAACAATCTTAAATTGGGAAGGACTAGTATGGCTAAGTAACCTGAGACATAGACCAGTAAATGACTTGCCCAGACTTACACAACTACCTAGGAAGAGGCAGAGCTAGAGGAGGAAGTGTAATACAATGAAAAGAGTATCAACTTCGAAATCAGAAAATCTAGATTTCAGTTCTGCCTTTTAATATCTGTGTTACCTTGAGCAATTCACTTCATCTCCATGGGACTCAGTTTTCTCCTCTATAAAACTTATGGGTTCTACTCCATGATTTCTGAAGTTTTTCTAGCTCTAAATCTATGATCCCATGAATAGTGTAAAGCTAATAAGATACTATCCTAATTATGAAGACACTATAGATTGTAACAAATCCAATAAACATTTATTAAATATTCACTATATATAAGGCATATGCTAGGGACTGCAGACATTCAAAGGAAAAATGACCCAGTGTCTGTCCTAAAGGGAATAGTTTGCAATTTAATCCAGGGTAGGGAGATATGACAGGTATACAGATAAGTATGTTACAAGATTCGATGTCAAAAGGGGAAAGAAAAAATTTAGAAAATTACTCTAAGAAAATCTGAGGTGAGAGGGGAAGTGCTGTGATGAGGAAAACCTTTGCAGAGAAGGTGACAGAGATGGAGATGAAAAGACAGACGGGCTACATGAAAGCACGGAAGTGGGAGAGTGTTGAATGAGATTTATGATTCAGCTAGTAGCATTGGTTGGTTGAAATAGATTATATGAAGAAGTATACTCAACGTATGGGGCTGTAAATATAGGTTAGAGCCAGATTGGGGAGGTCTGGCTAAGGAGATTATAGTTTACTCTACAGCTAATAGAGAACCATTGTTAAGTTCTTAAATAGGAGAAGGATGCAGACAGACCTGAGCCGTGGGAAGATTATTTTGATAGTTGTATAAAGAATGGATTAGAAAGGGGAGATATCGGAAGTTGGAAGACCAATTAGGAGGTTATTGTAACAACAACAGTAATAGCTAACACATGCATGGCTCTTTAAGGTTTATGAAGCACTTATATAGTTCCAAGGATCCTTATCCCAAATACCTCTCTCACACGTTAGTCAGGTCCTCCAGAACAAGACTGGGGCTACTTTCACCCCTCCTCAAGGGAGGAATTGGGGTATCTTTCTAATGCTGTCAGCTCAAGCCTTCATTCTGGTGTGTTTTCCCTATATCAATCACCGGTGATTAGCATCCCCAGTTTCCTTTAGCCAAGTTACATCAGTTAGCTGTTACAAAGGGATATGTACTGAAAGTGTGTGTGTGTGTGTGCGCGCGCGCGTGCGTGTCATGTTTATGAAGAACAGACACTACAGACCCTCTCCACTAACTGGGAACAAACTTTCCACTACACCACCTTGGGCTCTGGGCTCGAGGTGAAAGGGTTACCACAAAGCATTCACTCTAGCAAGTTTATTTCTGAATGATGATGGAAAGAATTGCTTCTTTGTTTGTAGGAATCAGAAGCTTGGTCATAGGTTTAATCTACTGCTGGACTGGATTCCTATAGCTCTTCAAGACTATGCTGGTGGATGCTCAGCTGTCCATAAAACTCTGACAGCTCACTCTTCCCATCTTTCAAGCTCATAAGGTCACAACTTGGTCTTTTCCATCTCCGATACTTCTTCACCTGAAGTGGGAAAGAACAGACATAACAGGGACAGAAGCAACAGTAGCATCATGTGTTAAACCAATCGATGAATATTTATTAAGCACCAGTTACTATGTGCTAGGCATTGGGCTAAGTGCTGGGGACATAAAAAGAAGCTAAATTTAATCTCTGCTCTCAAGAAGTTCACAAACTAGTGGTTTCAAATCAAGTGAGGAGGAGGCAGCTAGGTGGCAGTAAGTAGAGCACTGGCCCTGGAGTCAGGAGGACCTGAGTTCAAATCTAGCCTCAGACATTTGACACACTTATTCACTGTGTGACTTCTGGCAAGTCACTTAACTCCAATTGCTCTGCCTTCCCCCACCCCACCCCCAAAAAAAACATCAAATGGGAGAGGCTGCTGGCGCTAGTTTTCTCTTCCTACCTGGAATGTTATAGCAGTACTGCCTGAACTAAGTGTGATAGTACAGGTGGAAGAGAAGGAACAGTTGCGAAAGATGATGTGGAGGTAAAGTAAATGATGACTGCAAGTGATGAGTGATGGAGGAGAAAAAGCCAAAGATTTTGAACTTGAGAGACTAGGGAGATATTGGCATCATCAACAAAATATGAGCAATTTGGAATGGCATGAAGGTGTTGGGATGATTTCAGTTTGAGATCTGGGCCATTTGAGATGCCTTGGAAAACCCAGCTGACACTCCACAAGCAGGAGTGAGGCTCAAGAGGCAGAGGTTAAGGATACATCTAAAGATTTTGAATGGAAGTTTTTAAAATAACTAAGAAAGAAATTAGAGGGTAAAAAACCGAAAGAAGACAACTGAGGACAGGACCTTTGGCAACAACCACATTTATAAAGGGAGCAGAAGAAAGATGACTGACTAGTGAAAGAAATCAAGAAAAAGCAGTCAGATATATCAAAGAGAACAGAGTTGAGGAAGCGAAGGGATATTCAGAATGGGTTAATGATCAGTAGTGTCAAGTGTCATCGAAGGCTCAAGCGAAAGAAGTACTGAGAAAAAGGGAATCACATTTGGCATTTAAGAGGGTGTTAATGGCAATTTGTATGTAATTGAGAACCAGGATTTCATGTACAGTTTTCTTTTTCTGTTCTTTGTATATAGAAATGTTCATGTTTGCCAAATTATGAATAATAAAAAAATATAAACATAAAGAGGGAATTAATGATTTTAGGAGAACAGTTTGAATAGAGTGGTAGGGAATGAAGTCAGATTCTGTGGGTCAAGCAGTATGTGGATGGTGAGGAAGTAGGGGCAGCAAGCATAGGCTACTCATTCAAAAACTTTTACCAGAAAGGTAAGGGAATGGCATTGCGATCTAGTATTATAATGTGATAGTAAGGCCAGTGACGTTTTTATCAAAATATCATGCGTCCAAGCATGTCTGTAAGGAAAGGGAAATGATCCAATACAAAGGAAGATTATCAAGAAAGATGCGATAATGGGAAGAATGAATTCCTGAAGAAGAGAGGAAGAAATAAGATGAGGGGCACAAGGGTGGGTTACACTTGACAAGGACGTAGGCCTTCTTATACTCTGAGATTGAGGCAAAGGAGGAGAGGATGGATGAGATAACAAAGAGGGCATCGTCAATAGTGTTCTCAGTTTTTTTTTTATAAATTTTTTTTAATATATTTAGTATTCAGCATTGATTTTCACAGGAGTCTGAATTACAAATTTTCACCCCATTTCTACCCTCCCCCCCACTCCAAGGTGGCGTACATTCTGGTTGCTCCGTTCCCCAGTCTACCCTCCCATCTGTCACCCCACTACCCTCCCATCCCCTTTTCCTTTCCCTTCTTGTAGGGCAAGATAAATTTCTATGCCCCATTGCCTGTGTATCTTATTTTCTTGTTGCCTGCAAAAACTT
>CM053626.1:78020050-78072349 GCA_028646595.1 Phalanger gymnotis
TTGTCTTTGGTGTTTGTGGGTTGAGGAGTCTGGTAACTGCTGCAGCTCACTAATTCAGGACGCTAGGGCACACTCTCCCTGCTCCTGGTCTGGTTGGTCCGCACCGCCCACGCTGGGCTCCACCCCGCTCAGCTCCGCTCCCCTCTGCTCCCAGCTCCATGAGGGATGGACCTTACCCAGAGACCATCCAGGCTGTCCTGGGCTAGAGCCATGCTTCCCTATGCTATTTTGTGGGTTCTGAAGTTCTAGAATTAGTTCAAAGCCATTTTTTATAGGTTTTTGGAGGGACTTGGCGGGGAGCTCACGCTAGTTCCTACTTTCCAGCTGCCATCTTGGCTCCGCCCCCCCTCAGTTATCTTTTATAGCAGTGATAGATTGTTATTTATCCATCTGCATTTCCTTACCCTTGTCCCTCTTGTGACAAATAGTACAGAGGTACAGGACATTTAGCCTGGGATGTGAAACCATGCTATGATCACTGCAAAAAGCAAATACAACTGGCCCATTCTATCACATTGTCCTAATTAATGCAGTGTTCAAACTAACAACCAATACAACTGGCCCATTCTATCACATTGTCCTAACAGTGTTCAGACTAACAAGCAAAATGAACCACCCATATGGGCAAGGAAGTAAAGAAAAAGTAAGACAGCAATATTCGTTTCACTATAGAGAAAAAAAACAGCTACCTTTGTGACTTAAATTTGTATTCGTACATAAGTCATACAATGTGCAGGCTTGAAAAGAAAAAAAAACTTTAAAACTTACAAGTGGAAGCATATAAATTTTTATTTCAATTCAGCTACTATTTATAGAATGAATTTATTCATTTGTTAAAAAATGTATTAAGAACTATTTTCCAGGCATGATGCTAAGTAATAGGGTTACAAAGACAAAAATGAAACAGTCTCTGCCCTCAAGGAGTTCACATTCTACTGAAGAAAACAGCATGTGCTCAAATAAATAAATGCAAAATACATGCAAATTAATGATAGGAGAGGTGTAAGACTAACTAGGGGGCTCAACAAAGGCCTCATGTACATAAACTCAGACCTGAAAGCATCTAGGGATTCCAAGGAATTATTCAATTTTGCTCCATCTACTCTGAGCTTCCAATTATTTGTTCACCATGATTACTCACTATGCTCTCACTTCAGGCCATTCCTTGAAATATCCTTCTCCCTTTACCCTCAGTTTTCTACCTGTCATTCGGGAAACTGAAATTGAATTTATACTGCCACTCCTAAAAAATACATGTAAATCAATTCTCCTAGGACTCCACCGACTGATTATCCCTGAGGCATCCATGATAACATCCCTCCCTGTCCCCCAACCTATTTGAGTTATCTTCCTCTATTAATATGTAAACCCCCTCAGGACTGGAACTGTGTTGCTTTCTCTGTATTTGTATCGTTGGTGTTTAGCACAGTGCCTAACAAATAGTAAGACCTAGATAAATGCTTTGTCATTTATTCTTTTGATTGTCTTCCATGGATGTTTTTATAATTCCACACAACTAAGTGTGATGTAGAATTTTTTTTAATAAGCTGATTTATTTATTTTTAGTTTTCAACATTCACTTTTATAAGTTTTAAATTTTCTCCCCCTTCCTCCTCTCCCCCTCCCCAAGACAGGATGTAATCCGATTTAGGTTCTATACATACATTCCTTTTAAACATATTTTCACATTAGTCCTATTATATATAGGAGAATTAGAATGAATGGGCGTAACCAGGAGAAAGAAAAACATAAAACAAAACAAAAAGAAAATAATCTGCTTCGATCTTCATTCAGACTCCATATTTCTTTTTCTGGATGTGGATGGCATCTTTCATCATGAGGCTTTTGGATGTGATGTGAAATTATAAATACACCACATAATGCCACTAATTGTGATTCCCACACATACATCTGCACATTTACATGTATCTGCTCAGCTTTTCTCTCCCAAGTTTCACCTTCCATTACATCATAATGGCGTATCAGACATTTCAAACTGGATGTCCCATGGACATCTCAAACTCAATGTGTCCAAAACTGATCTCATTATCTTTCCCCTCAAACTCTCTGCTTTTATTCAGTTAAAGACATCACCATTCTTCCAGTTTCTCAGGTTTATAACCACGCACCAATATACTCAACTTCTCACTCTCCCTTGTCCCTTACATCCAGTGTTCAGATCTTGCCATTTCTACTTTCCCAATATCTCTCACATCTGTCTCCTCTCCACTCAAACAGCTGCCACCTTAGTGTGGCACCTCATGCCTCAATTATTGCAATATCCTCCTAACTCCTAACTGGGGTGGTTAAAAAAACCACCCCAGTCCATCCTACACTCTGCTGCCAAAATAATTTTCTGAAGGCTGATCTAACCATGTGACTCTCCTACTCAATCAACTCCAGTAGTTTCCTATTGCCTCTAAGATATAACAAACTCTTGTTTAACTTTTTAAGTTCTACACAACCTGGCCCCAACCTAGTTTTCCAGTATTTTGGGGCATTAGTTCTGCAGTCCAGGCAAAATGGCCTTATTTGTTGCTCACACATCTTCTATCTCTATGTCTTTGCACCAGTCTTCCAACATACCTGGATAACCTTACTCCTTATTTATTACTCATGTAGTTCCCGTATTTCTTTAAGACACAGCTCAGGCAGCATCTTCTGCATAAGGGCTTTCCTGATTACCCCAACTGCTAGTGCCCTCCCTTCCAGACTACCTTACCATTAACTATTTTGTATATATCTGCAATTATTCATGTTGTTTATGCCGTTATGTATTTATATATATATACATGTTATCTCTCTCCATTAGAATATAAACTCCTGGTAAGTAGGATTATTTCCATCTTGCATTTGTATCCCTAATGCCTGGCCTATAGTTGGTGTTAAATACTTGTTAACTGATTAATTGACTGATCTTGTGACCCCAGCAAAACCATTTAACTTCTTGCTTATTCAGCCATAAAACAAACAGAATTGGATGAGATCTATAGTCTTTTCCAGCTCTAAAATTGTAAGCTGCTGAACACTATATATTTTGTACCACATTATACAGGGTATTCCTAAAGTCTGGACACATAGGCAATTGACAACAATATGGAGTTATTGCATCGAGTTCACGTGAATCATGCAAAGCACATCAACCTTTGCATCACAAACAATGGAAATCATATTGAAGAAGTAATTTGTTAATATTCCAATTAAATAAAAATTTCATTCATTTCTTTTCTTGAAAACAAGCATTTTTGCCTATGTGTCCAGACTTTAGGAACAACCTGTATTACAGCTACGTGATTCACTCATGTTACTTTGATATTGTTTAAAAGGATTTTGTCAAGTAAATAATGCTATTTGAAAAACAAAGCTCTTACTTATGTTCTTACTAACATTTGTTTATGAAAAGCATGATTTTTTTTCTATCTCACCATCTTTTTCTTTCTTTTTACTAAATTTTCAGAATGAAGATAGACTGATCAATTTGCATTCTCTTTCTGGTCAGTTTTATCTTTCAAGTCCTTGTATTTAGAAAATTCTCTGGTGCTCCATTTCCAAAACCTCAGGAAGATATTTAAATTATTCCTCTCTCAGATTACTTGGAAATTTAGAGCTGGAATGGGCCCAAGAGTTACCTCTTTCACCCCTTTCATTTTACAGGTGAGTGTAAAGTAGAGCCCAGAAAGGTTAAGTGATTTGCCCAATAGTGCACAGTTAATGTCACTTCCCACCTCCAGAAAAAGACACCCTTTCCCACAAAGTTTTCAAAGAATAGACTGTAACAATTGAGATGAAATACTTTGATAAATATTTTTCCCGATCTAAATTTGGAGTATAGCCCTTCCTAGCAGTTTGTTAGCCGGCTCTCTCCTACAATGATTGCTATGCACACCCCCCTCACTCCTTGCTTCTCTGTAATCTCTCTACCCTGGTGATCTCTCTGCCCTCAGCTTGTCCTCTGTGATTGCTCTGGCCTCGTCTGCTTTCTCCTAGTTCCCTCTGCCCTCATCTGCTTCTTTGTGATCCCCCCTTCCACTTCTGCTCCTTTTTCAGTGCCCTTCTCTGCTCCCTGCGTGATGCCTCTGCCCTCCCCGACTTTTTCTATGATCACTCTCCTCCATTTTCTCTGTGATCTTTCTGCCCTCTTCAGCTTTCTCAGCTTTTTCTAGTGCTCAGGAAGCCTCAGAAGGTTCAGAGATTAATTTCAGTTTGGATAAGCATCCAAACTTGGTAGTGCTTAAGTCAATGCTTTCACTGAAATTCTTTGGACAGGAAATCTCACAAGAAAGGGCTAGCTTGTGCAATTTCTTGCACTTCAGGGGTTTATCAAGAGAATAATTTCCCCTCAAGGACTGGAATACCGGACTTTTAGCTTCGTAGCATGGGAGGCATGAGACATGGAAAGAAAGAGCTTTGTGAAAAAGATGGTTTTTGTTTTCACAGACACAATTCACTCTTTTCCGTTCCCTGTGAGCTAAAAGTGATCAATTCATATTTATTTTGCACATACACTCACCCAGTGTGCTTTAACTGAAGAAAATGCCAAATAAGTTTTAAGTCAGTCTGAATTAACTCATGAAAAAGTTCTTGTCTGGAAATATTGCACTAATAACATGGCAAGAGGGGTTTTCTTGTCCTTTTTCTTCCTTTTCTAGAATTTACTTTGAAGATTGGAATTTTTTTACCTTTATGTCTGCAAATATATATATATATACATATATATACACACATACATGTGTGTGCATATGTATAATATATATACATTGATTCGCATAATAGAATTATATAGGCACTATAGAAATAAAAGGATTTCCTGCCTCCTCAGTTCCAGATAAAAGATCGACAACTGGTTCCCTTCCAAGCATCATTAGGAAGCAGTTGGTGAACCAGGATCACTGAGATCAGGGTTTAGAGTTGATTTTCCACATCGACTATTTGGTACTTTTTATTATCTTGGTACACTCAGACACCTGTGCCCGTTAGTGATAAAAATTCCATAGGAAGGGCCTCATCTGAGACAATTTGAGAAACTGGGGGCCTGCCCATTATATCCCAGTAGAATTTGAGCTTTGCTGGTTAGTCCCTCTGGTACTTTATCTATCTCAGAAATGCTATTTTCCAACTGGCTCTTTTGTTTCCATTTGAAATGGTCACTCTCTATGAGAGAAAACCATGACAGATCAATGGCATCTGTTTTTCTCTCTTTCCAGCTTTGAGTTAATCTCTGAAGATCTATTTCTGCAGTTTTTCAGTCAGCCCTCTTATTTCTTTTTGTTTCAATCAAAACACCTTTCCAAATTTCTCATTTGTTTTTTCGGTGAGTTTTCCTGGACTCTTTTCTGAATATTTCATTATAGAAGTAAAATTATAAGATCTCAACTCCTTGCTTTTCAACATTTACTAAAGCCATGAGCTTTTAACTTCCTGCTCAAAGGTAATTGGTACAAAAGTTCCTGTCACCCATTATAGAAATGGGGTGTTCCCAGGGTCTTGATAAAATTTTAGCCTTCTTTACTTAGGATGCTGCAAAGAACAGATGGGGTTTTAAGTCAACTAGTCTCAGGTTGCCTGTAGGATTAGAAGGGGGATTATCAGTACCTATCTTAGACAGTAATAAATTATATTTGAAAGATCTATAGCTAGACTGATTCTGCCAGTGATGTAATGACATGCTGCCAAAATATTGCGAAAGCTATTGGCACATTACTTTCTTAGCATAAACACGGGAAAGGTTTGTGATGTTTCCAGAGTCTCCTTCCTCTGGAATCAGCCTCCTAACATCACATACCTAGTTAGCTTTGAATATATCCATTATTCCAGGCCGCATCTCAAAAGTTAAGCATATGTAACATTTGGAGCACTTCCCTGTCACATATGGGGTTCCCTGAATAGCTACCCAAAGCTCAGGGTAAGCTACATGGCTCAATGGATAAAGTGCCAGGCCTGGAGTCAAAAAGACTCATCTTCCTAAGGTCAAATCTGGCCTCCAACACTCCACGGCTGTGGGACCCTAGACAAGGGTCTTAATACTGTTTGCCTCGGTTTCTTCATCCATAAAATAAGCTGGAGAAGGAAATGGCAAACCACTCTACCATCTTTGCCAAGAAAACTCCAAATGGGGTCACGGAGAGTCAGATACAATTGCAAAAACAACTGAACAAAAATAAGAACCCTAGGCTCAAGGTACTTTATGGATCTACATCCACTCAAAACCATAGTTCATAGGGCCCCTCTAATGTGTTGTTTGTTTGTTTTTTACCCAAGTCAGCCAAAGGACACCTAGTTAGGAAACACAATACAATGGTCAAGATGACTCTAAGAGATGAATACACTTTCTAGGATAGCTCCTCAGTCAGAAACTATGGGTTTTCTCTTTGTAGGGTCAGAAGACAATAGAATTTTGAGTTAGAAGAGATCTTAGAAATTGCACTAGTCCAAGCCACTTGTTTTGCAGATGAGCAAATCGAGACCTGGAAAGCCAAAGGCGGAGTGTTGTTGTTCAGTCATTTCATTTGTATCCAACTCTTCACACCCTCATTTGGGGTTTTCTTTGCAAAGATACTAGACTGCTTTACCATTTCCTTCTCCAGTTTATTTTAAAGATGGGGAAACTGAGGCAGAGTTAAGTGACTTACCCAGGGTCACAAAGCTAGTCAGTGTCTGAGGCCAGATTTGAACTCACAAAGATGTCTTCCCGACTCCAGGTCCGGCACTTTATCCACTGTGACCAAATTCTCTGGATAATAATCAGCTACCTTAAGTCAATACTTAAAGTGTATCCCTAGATTTTCAGTTTTCAAGGAAGTAAAATTTAGTAAAAGTACATACATATATATATATATACATGAATATTTGAAACAAGAACATTAGAATTGGAATCAGAGAACCTATCTTTAAATTTTACCATTGTCACACTCAGAACTATAGCCCACAAACTCCTTCTGATGTCTTGGCTTTTTTTTTAGGTCAAAGACCATGATATATTTGAAAGACATTTAATAAAATAGCAGAACAAAAAATTCACAATGGAACATTGCCCCCCATAAATTTAGGGCATCCTCTCCTAACATACATACATCATCAGTGTCAAGAATAAGCACATACAGGCATCATATAACACACACACACATTTGAAAACTTATAGGGATCATACTGGAAACATGTGTGACTAACACGTGGAAAGGCAACTCACACCTCAGGTACTGGTGATATCATGTTGTTCTCACTGGATCTCCTCCCTGCATAGTATAGCATCTCTACCTCTACTAGGCACATTGCTTCCCTTATTCATGCTCATCTTATGGTGACTACTACACATGTAGACTTAGGGGATGGCATTTCTTACTTTGTCACATCTGTATCTGGAACCCCATTTGTCAATATTTCTTAGTTGACTATAAGACAAATTTTTGTAACATTGAAACTAAATTTACTTTTCATGAAAAAAGGAAAAAAAGTATACTTAGTAAGGTCACTAAAGCTTCTGAGTTCCAAGGCTCTTCAATATCTCTCCTCTTTCTGTTCTGGTCTCATTTGATGAGTTACATACACTCGGCATTGTCACCCCTGCTACTTCCTAGATCCCCTGCCCCTGACGCCACCTAGAGTAAGTTTTTGCCTTATTTCTCATTTGGCATCATGTCACTGTGCCCAGTCACATGGAGAAACTATTTTAAAAAAAAAGACTGGACTTAAGAGCAATGGGGGGTAGAATCTGGCTGGAACAGAATGAGGAGAGAAGACAGCAAATCAACCCCCCTGGAGAAGTTATACTCCTCTCGAACTCACTGGATCAAAAGAAGTTATAAGTTTCCAGGCTCTACAGATACAAAACGATCAAACTCACTTTTAATGAAAAAAAGAAACCTTAACTCCTAGCCTGGTGTAAAATACGTACCAAAGACACCTTTCCTGCTAAGTGCCATTCACTTCAAGAGTGAAATGCAGCAACTCAGAAAAATGCCCAGGGCAACTGGGAAGCGTGGGAAGGAGGGAAGTTTGTGGTTCAACTGTCCCTGTAGG
Source organism: Phalanger gymnotis (assembly GCA_028646595.1). Taxonomy (NCBI): domain Eukaryota; kingdom Metazoa; phylum Chordata; class Mammalia; order Diprotodontia; family Phalangeridae; genus Phalanger; species Phalanger gymnotis. The sequence continues at coordinate 78,028,067 of CM053626.1, forward strand.
GGAGGAAAATCATCTCTCTTTCTTGACAGCTCCCTCACATAACTACAGAGCAGCCAGCCCTACTTGAATCCAGTAGGAATTTAGCCTTTCTATAGATCCCGCCTTTTGCCTCACAACCACATGTAGTAGAGGTAAGATTGCCTTAAGGAAACCTCCATAGTCCTGGGGATTGACATTCGGGGATGATTTGAGGACCTATGAAAAAAAAATCCTTACATTGCCATGTGGGACTTGAGTTTCTGAATCTAGTTGAAGACATGGGAGAGAAGGTTCAAGTAAAGATGATTTCCTCATTTCTCATCTTCACTTTGTGGTACCTATAGCTAGCAGGTGGCCTTTTGTTGGTGGCAATTTTTATTCTTGGTAGGAGGAGTTTTCAAGCAGAAGAGAAGTAAAAAAAATGAAAAAAAGAAAGGATCAAGCCACAGCAAATCAGGAGTGCCAGGACTGAGTTTACAGGAGAAGGACAAGAGAGAGCCTTTTAGTACAAGGACATTTCCTGGTTTCTGTCAATTTTCTGATCTTTTAGCTTGAAGGGATTCTGCATAGAAAGAGTTTGTTATTTTTATGCCATTTGGACTTCATTCAACCTCTATTTTCTGCTATTAAAAAAGTTTCCACCTGAAAGACTAAAAAAGAAAAGAAAGATTAAGCACTCCTATATTAAAAGAGGAAGAGGGGTATTTGAAAAGCATACTTGCCATATTCAAATTATAATAATAGATAGCAAGGTTGATTTGAGATCTATTCACACACTGGTATTTTAAAAATTTGTTCATGTTATACCTGGAAAAGGGGAAAACACACAAAGAATTGTAGACAATGGTGTTTTGTCTACACAAGCCTGATGTCATTTGTCACAACAAAAAATTGCCTCTTTAATTCACTATATAATCTTTATGTCAGAGACTCTCGTATAACATGAACAACCTTTAAAGAATTTCTCTCTCTCCACCTCACCTCTTTGATTCCTTCCCAAGAACGTATGAGAAACTTACTCTAGGACAACACTTAATAAGTTGCCACCACATCCCCTTGCAAGCACACAATTCATAAAACACAAAGAAAGTTTTCTTGAGATGTTGAAGGAAACAAAATAAAACTCACAATTGAGTTAGTGGGAAATAAGGATTGCCACCAATGAGCAATCCTTTCTAGAATGGAACAGAAGAAAAAGTACTGGACCTGTATTCAGAGGACCCGGGTTCAAATGTCACCTCTGACAACTTCAACCTCTATAACTCTGGACAAGTCATTTAATCTTGCTGCTCTTCAAGTTCCCTCTCTGTAAAATGAGGGCTCTGATGCCTCTTCTAGCTCTAGATCAATTATTCCCCAGACAACTATATAAAGTTTAACTGATTTCTGCCATGTACAACATAGGGCTCCTCACGATGGATCCTCTTAACAATTCTGGACATCTCTTAGCAAGTAATGTAGACTTCTTCCAGCTGTACTGTGCCCCCCCTCAATTTTCAAGCAACATTAACCTTTGCCAAAAAAAAATACCTTTTTGTTGTAGGTATAGATACAGTTTTCCTTATGCTTGAAATAAAGTTAAATAAGAGAACTTCCATCTGGTATTTCTCTCCCTGAGCAGTTATGTTGACTTTGGGCCTCTGAACAATTCACCCACATTTAGGAAGAGACTAGCTTCTCAATTTCCAAGTGAGTTCCAGTTCCTGTTAAAATTCTGACAGTGACTCCAAAACCTGATATCTTTCTTCTCTAGTCACTATGTCTCCCCTCTGATTTAGTACCGCAAACCTACCTGGAAGCTTGAAAATGTGCCTCAATTTATCCAGAGTTGTCTCTCAAGAGCCTGCGAAACTTCTGGGAGCACCTGAAGGAGATAATTCAAAATTTCCCCAACCTGCAACCTAGCCTCTAAACCTAAACAAAACAATAGCTCCCACAACCCTGTGAGGTTAAGTAGTAGTTACTATTATTATCCCCATTTCACAGATGAGAAAACTAAGACTCTGGGAAATTGAGTGACTTGGACATGGTCGGTGGTTTCTAAGGCCAGATTTGAATCTAGTTCTGATGATAAGTAGTTTAGTACTCTTTCCATTATACTAGAAGCCAAAATTATGTAGGCTAGGCAAAGAAATGCCACTTAAAGCACCTCCTAGAAAATCAAATTGAATATTTTGGTGAAGTTAGATTTTTGTTCTTACTTATGTTCTTTTTAAATAAGCAGACCTTTGGGGGAAATTCTATGTCAGTCAAAGAACAAATATGTGTTAAGTGCTCGCTATGTGCCACTGTTCTAAGATACAAAGGAAAGCAAAAACAATCCCTGCTCTCTAGAAGCTTAGATTTTAATGGGAACAAACAACCGTATGAATAAAAAAAAATCTGTAATGTAAATGAGAGGTAATCTCAGAGGGAAGGCACTCAAGAGAGGGAAATAGGAAGAACTTCTTGGAACAAAAAACACTTTTTAAAGGTATGTTTAGAAGAAATAATACAAGAAAGAAAAGTTCACTGCTTGGGGCAAATGGAGTAACAATAGAAGAAATAAAAAGCAAAGTAATTATATAGAAGAGGGTAAAACAAACAAAGCTGAAGGAGAACTTTGAGAAGACAGCACAGAATTACCTAGATGTTTTTATTAATATCTACCTCCAACCCAGACATGCATTTCAGGGTATTAAAAGAACTTGGAGATGACTGCTAAACCACTATTAGTAAACTGGAGGAATCACATCAAATGGGAAAAATGAAAGATGACTTTAAATGGATAGATATTGTCCTGATATTCAAAAGAAGTGAACAGATCAAGTCTGAAAAATCTAGGACCTTTAGTTTGATGATAATACTGAGCAAACCTAAAACCAATTACAAAATAAAACATTTTTGAGTACAGTTATGCCTTCCACGTCATGACTTTCCCCATCATGGTTTCGATACATCACAGGTCGGCATAAGATATTAAATGAGAATTTGGGAGGAATTCTGTGGAAGCCACAAATGACACGCCAAGGCCAGTAGATGACATAGAAGAAGTTTAGAAACTCAGAAAGGCACAAAATATAATATTTATATAATATCAACCTAAATTTTACAATATGGTATTGTAAACACCTCATAAAAGAAAAAGAAAAATTCAGGCTTCTTCTCTGGTACGGAGGGAGGGCCAAAATCTGGATTTTCCAGATCATGTGGGCACCATACAATGTGGAAGGGATAACTGTATTTCCACGGTAAAGTGATGATCATTAGGAGACATCATAAGTTCACAAAGAATATTTCTTCCAACTCAATAAGCATTTATTAATCACTTAATATTCTCTCTCACTCACTCATTCATACTCACTCTCGCTCTCAGCTACCAACTTGTTCATGTTTCTACTAATATAAAAATCAAAAATAAAGAACTTTTTGTTGGCCCTGCAATATTTCTTAAGCTATCATCATCTCATCTCCCCTTCCCTTCAGTACCTAACTTCCTCCAACTCGACCATGCTGGCAACCTCCAAGTTGTCTTTGACCCATCCCATTCTTTCATCCCCAACATGACAATCATTTGTTAAACCCTGTTGGTACTGCCTCTCTCATCTCTGTCTTCTCTCATCTCTCATCTCTCATCTTCTACCTTTCACCTTTCCTCTGTACTCTCTCCCCTTTAATCGTTCTTCTCTGTTCTCTCTTCCTATCTTTCCCCTCTGGGCTCTCCCCTCCTCTTTCATCTCTCTTTTCTTTCTCATCCTTTCCTTTTCCTTTCCCCCTTTTATCTCCCTTTCACTTCTTTGTTTTTGTCCTATTTCAAACTTTTATAATCTAAATGTTAGCTGCTCAGCACTGCATCTCCCACTTCTATCCCTGTTCTGTGAAACAGTTTATCCCCTGTATCACTGCGTCGCTTAACATTCTATTTTCACAGAACCAAATACAGGGTATTTCTGTGCCATGTATTGCCCACAAGAAGGGTTGGGGTACCTAAAAATGGTAATTCAAAGAATTAAGTACAAGGCAAAAAGCACTCAATTGGGAGCCAGGATCTGAGCTTGAGTCTCAGTTCGACCACGTACTGCCTGTGTGACCTTGCGTGTCACTTCATTCTGGGCCTCAGTTTCCCCATCTGTAAAATGTAACAGTTAGACTAGGTAACTTCTAAGGTCTGCTCCACATCTTGATCTATGAACTCTTGTTCACAGTGTGTGAAGAATATTAGCTTTCTGCGTATCCTTAGCCATCTAGTCCAGCACCCTGATTTAAAGATGAGAAAACTGAGATCATGGCAGTTCATATCAAAGCTCACAAAAGTTAGAGGCAAATCAAGAATTACAGTTTCTGTCCAGCTCTTCATTACAAGGAATGAGAGGAATAAGAGATAATTAAGGCTATTGCTACATGATACTAAAATCAGGTGAAAACCAAAAAATTTGTTCCAGTATCTGGATAATTTGCCTAGATTATGTCAAACATCTAGATACTTAGAAATATTTGGGTAATTGAAGTTAACAGTTTTGTGTGGGTGTTTTGTAGCTCGTAGACAGAGCCTAAGAAAAGAAGACAGCAAAGTAATTTGGAGCACATTTAGATCTCCTTAGTGTTACTACTGAATTTTTCCCCTGTCTAATTATGGTATTACTTTAATGTTAAATATTATGTTTGAATTTTTTTAATAAGATGACTTGGCACCAACTTGTGTCTTATTTTCTGCGTTAGTGTCACAACTATAACTTTTTGAATATGTTTACTGTCTTTCATTTAATGTTTCTTTTTTCTCAGCTATAACTCTGCCATTTATTCTATTTTTGTTATTTCTTGATTAGGATGTAGCGTATTTCAAAATTTCCCTCACATTCTCCTTCTTGAGGATTTATGTCTTCATCTTAGTTTGATTCCTTGTTTAATTTTTAAAACTTTTTATTTCAGAAGCCTATAAAAATATTGAGTAGGAAACAAGAGATATAATCAAAAGACATTTATTTCCATTCCCTTCATTTCCAAGTGGGGGGCAGGAATGACAATTTGATGAAGCAGAGGGAGAGAAGACCCTTGAAAGTAATGATACTCCTTATGGAAATTCATCTAGTGGACACTTAACTATGTAGTTCACTTTAGGAATCTTACCAGGGGGTATGGTCAGAGACTTTGAGATCCTTCTATAGTGTCAGTGAGAAGAATGGCACTTTTTCTATATATTGTGTTGTTCTCAGCATTTTGCTCACAAATAATAATAATAGCCAGGATTTATAGATTAATTTATTTGTTACTTGCAGCAACTCTATAAGATAGGTGCCATAATTATCTCCATTTTATGGATAAGGAAACTGAGGTTAGGAGGGGAGAAGAAACTCACCTTGTTGTACAAAATCATTTTATTGGTTCATCACAACAATCCTGTGAGACAAGTGCTATTATTATTGTCCTCATTTTATGAGAGATTGAGGGTGAAAGTGATCTGGGATCACATAGCTATGGAATATTTGAGGCAGGATTCAAACTCAGACCTTCCTGAGTCCAAATCCAGCATTCTATCCTTGACACCACCTAATTGTGAATGAAGCTTGGTTGGGCCATGAATGAAATTCAACCCTGTTAGTGCATCATTTAAGACCTGACAAAATATGATCAGTAAGAAATTCATTTCCATGGAAATGTACATTGACCCTCACTGATGGACAGACTTTTACAAAGTCACCTTTATGCTATCAACCCGGTGCTCCACAGTCTACCTTAAAAAACAATCTGCCTTTTCTGAAATGTACAAAGCAAATTATCAATGAATAAACATTATAGAGCCCTTTTGTATTTGTGTCCAGGAACAATGCATACTTCATCTCACTGAATTTAAAACGTACTATTTCACAACTAAATCAAAGTCTGTTACAAAAGTCCCAAATTTGTGTCAACTTCCTTCAAAACACTCAGCTCTTTGATATCGTACTAAACAAAATCATTTCTAGGAATGTTATCTTCCTTAAACCCTATCAGGAGCCTTTCCATCAGCATTATAGATGAACCCTCAGTTACTCATTGTCTTCCCCAATTAGAATGTAAACTTCTGGAGAGCAGATACGCTCACTTATCTGTTTGAATCCATCACCTAGAGTAGTGCTTGGCTTTTAGTAAGTACTTAATAAAATCTTTTGTTTTTCATTCATTTAGTAAAATGCTGTCCAGCTTACTTCTTCCAGACAAGTCTCAAATTTGATACTATGGGAAAGTGGGAGGGGGCAAGGAGGGAAGGAGGGGTTGGATGGGCTTGGGGGGGGGGAGTATTTAAAGCCAGAGAAATGCAGAGTTTGTCGGAAAGAGGGGGAAAAAACAATAATCTGCAGCCACATCTTTTTAAAAAGTGAAAAGTGTAGTTCTTATGTCCGAGATCATATCACGACATGAAGTACCTAGGTGTACTTCAGGACATTCACTACATCTCTGCTTTGTTGCCCGCACCCTGAAAATGAGAATTTCACTGTATGATCCCCCTCCAGTGTGTTGTCAGCTACGTCCCTTGCAAGCATACTTCACAAACTCAAGGAAGAAAAAATTATATTTACAGGTTGAGGAAAAACAAAGTTCAGATGAAAATGTATGGCAAATATCACTACCCTCAGCACCCAGAAAGCATTGCCTCTGGTGACTGGCCCCCAGTGAGTTATACCTATTATAAGTCATTACAGCTCTCAGTAGGTATTGACAACAGTCGCTCCTCTTCTACCTTCCACAGCTCCCACACAACAGATTCTACAGTCACTCCTGCCCTGTCCTTGGTCATTCTGCCTGCAGTTCTTCATAGCCCCCAACAGAAGGTGCCACTGGCCACCTGAGGAAAGTATCAGTTAAATAACCCTCCTAAGAATATTAAAGAGTCAGTATTTCAGCTTAAATGCCTCCTCACCCTAGACCAGGCTACCATCACTCTAAATATATTTCCCTATGTTATAGTACCCCCAACCTCTGGATTCACATAAAAATTAGGATTATAAACTCATTGCTTTCCTCTCTGAGTGGGTCTCTGTTATTAACACAAGTCTGGATCAGGATGACAGCCCTTTTACCCCAGCACTAGACATCTTTCTCCATTCTCTTCTCAACACTTCTCACAGAACTACAACTAGATAAAGCACCTCAGTTTCCCATCAATTGCCTCCCTGAATTGAAATAGCTTGGCATGACCTAGAAAATAGAATATAGGACTTGTAGTCAAGAAAGTATGGGTTCAGATACATTCTATGATGCTCATAAAATTTCTCGTGATTATAGTAGGATCACTTAACCTCTCTAGGCTCAATTTCATCAATAATAACAGGAAAATAATAATTTCTATAGCAATTTTAAAATATCAATATAGAGTGTCCCGTATAGAGTGCTGAAGTTGGAGTCAGAATGACTCAGTTCAAAATTATGCCTTGGACCCTTAAAACTGGGTAATCCCGAGTCAGCCTCTCCAGACCTCAATCAAAGGACCAGTCTAGCTCTAAATCTATGAACCTATGATCTTACCTCAGAGGGTTGTATTTTCAAAATATTTGCTGAATTTAAAGTTCTATGCAAACATCAGCTATTACAATTATTCAAGTTACCTGGAGCTGATTTAAGATATCTGAAGAACCAGGCCAGGCCCACTTCAGCATTGCTGTGATCAGAGGGAGAAAAAAAAATTGTTTCTCCTATGTTTCTTTTAAGACTATTGAACCATGCCCAAAATGTCACTTATTATTTAATGTAATTAAGTATCTCTGATATGGCCATCGATTCTCAAATAAATAAAATCCTTCAGTTTTCAAAGCTATCTCTAAGTTTCCCAGAAAGGAAGTAGTTAAATCCCATTCTTACTTCCTGCTTTTTCACTGATATGTTCAGGCAAACGCTTAAGAGAAGGATCATTCTAGACAATCCCTGGAAGAAGGCTGGCAACATCGGCTCCCATATTTTTGAATTATGCTATGAGACATGCAGCAGCTTCCAACCTGCCCATTTCAATTGCTGTGACAAAGCACCTAGACCCCTGGGTAGTCAGTGCCTAGGTTATTTCAGACTTTAAATACCAAACTGGAGACAGAAGAGCCTTCTTCCAGATGAGGGAGCAGGGAATATAATTTACAATACATCAAGCTGCCCTTATCTGTAGAGCAGAGATCTGTTAGCAGGTCCATTTTAACCTTTTAATACATGACTAACCTACCAAAAATTCTTTCAGACACTTCCAAGCTATATGTTTTTGAAAATCTCCTCCCCTTGCCCACATAGCTAATAATATATGCCCTACAAACCCATGAGATGATAATTTGCAAGTGGCCTATTTTTTCTCCTTTCTTATGGGACTTAAGGATCCTTTCTGTTGCTTTGACAAGATTCTATCTAGTCATAGACACTCTTTGTAATTGGTTAAAAATGGCAGAAAGGTTCTATTAGAGCAAACTAGTGTTCATATCCTAATCCATGCCGGGAGTAATGAACTGCACAAAGGCCCCTAAAGAAAACCCTGTGCCAGTTACTATTCAGTTACATTAGCTGACAGGGGAGAGATGATTACATTTATGGATTTTTCCCCCTTATAGAAGCAGAATCTATATGCAGTTGAAGAATTATGTATTATCACCACAGGATTTCAGATTCAGCTAATGAATAGCCCCAGCAATAGGAAGGCTTTTTGAGAACCTGTCTGGCCTTGTAAATAATCCTCTACGTGAACTCTAAGTGAGGTTGTTTGACTTCTCTGTCTGATTCCATACCACTTATTTGCAGAGCGATCGGATCAACTTTTGAAATTCTGGCCTTTTTCTGCTTCATTAAGGGTGATATGCATCATGAATTTTGATTTTTTTTGTTTGTTTTCAAGCGAGTTGCTTAGCTTATATTCATAAACACTAAACCTAGAGTCTAATTCATAATATGCTGTTGCTGCTGCTGCTGCTGCTGCTGTTGTTTCAGTTGTGTCTGACTCTTTGTAACACCCATTTGGGATTTTCTTGGCAAAGATGCTAGAGTGTTATGCCATTTCCTTCTCCAGCTCATTTTACAGTTGAGGAAGCTGAGGCAAACAGGGTTAAGTGAGTTGCCCAGGGTCACACAGCTAGAGGCCAGATTTGAATTCAGGAAGGGAGGTCTTCCTGATTCCAAGCCCAGTTCTCTATACACTGCTTGTTTCCTTTGTTCCTTCCTGATTTTAACCTGTGATTTCATCATTCCAACAAACTCTCCCCAAAGATTCAGAAGTCTGTTGCCACTTCTCTTTTAGGGAATTGTCTGGGGTCCTGGTAAGTGATTTGCCTATGGTCCTGAAGCCAGTTTCGGTCAGGCTGTTGTTATTCAGTCATGTTGACTTTTGACTCTTCATGACCTCCTAGGGTCCACGGGGTTTTCTTGGGAAAGATAGTGGAGTGGTTTGCCATTTCCTCTTCCAGTGGATTAAGGCAAACAAAGGTTAAGTGACTTGCTCAGGATCACGCAGCTAGTAAGTGTCTGAGACCAGATTCAAATTCAGATCTTCTTGACTCCAGGCCTAATGCTCTATCCATTGAGCCACCTAGCTGCACCCTATGTCAGGGGTAGGATTTAAACTCATGTCTCCTGACTCAAGGCCTTTATTCTGTCTCATATTTTACAAAATAAATAAAAATACAATAAAACATAGGTAATATTGCATTTTAAAACTAAGTCGATTTTTGTGGCCTTTCAGGATCCTTATGTACAAATTAATGGCCCCTGTTTCTATTTGAGTTTGACACCACTGATCTGCTTCACCACCCTGCCTTTCATTTGTGAAGTAAAAACCCAAAGAATGACTTAACCAGGGTCACACAGCTAGCAATTATCTGAGACTGGATTTGAACCCAAGTTTTCCTGGCTCCAATTCCAGTGCCTTATTTACTACATCTGCACTGTGTTATTTTATCCTCACATATCTGCGAGACAAGTAAAGCAGTTACTATTATCCCCATTTTGCAAATGCAGAAACTGAGGAAGGACTGTTTTTATGTGACTTAAAGTTATGTAATTAATGACTAGAAATGAGATCTTCAAAAAATTCAAGTGTCTGCTAAATGCATTGCTTTTCAGTGCAGAATTGGTTTCTACCGACTTCTAAATCTGTGCCAATTTCATTATTTCTAAAAAGTTCATTATTTTCCTGGTCACCCAGGCTTGAAACCTTAGGGCTAACTTTGATTCATCCCTCTCCTTCACACACACCCTCCTACCAGATCTGTTCATGCACTGAACTCTGTCTATTCTCCCTACAAGACCTATCTCAGATCTGCCCTTCCCTTTGATTTCCACTGTCATGATGCTGGCTCGAGTCTGTATTTCCTCCTGCTTAGATTATTGTGGCAGATTTTTAATAGTTTTTTCCCTATCTCCAACCATGGAAATGCAAACATCACTGACTTGAAAGAGGCTTAGAGACCATCTAGTCCAACTGGTATCTGACCCAGCATTCCCAACAAGTGATCATTCAGACTCTATTTAAAGACAAGGAGAGGCCATGCACCACCTCCCAAAGCAGCTCATTCCATTTTGTCAGTGCTCTAATTGTTAGAAAGTTTTTCTTTATGTAAAGATGTGTCTCATTCATGCTGCACTTGCACCTTGGAAAAGGTGCCACCCTTTCAGATTTGAACGGACAATTCCCCATATGACAAATAGTGTAAAATGTTGACAAGCTTTTTGGACCTTGTGAAGGATTTGAGGCCCTGGCATCAAGGCCCACAGTTTGAAAGTTAGGAGTTGCTTTGGCTGCCACATATGGCTGTCCTTTATACACATACCTCACTATTATGGTACTTTTAGCTCGTGTCCACTTTCCTTGTGGATGCCGGTTGTATTTGGAGACCATTTTCCAGGTTAATAGGTAAAATTTCATGTAACTATTTTGCTTTCTTTGCCTTTTGAGGTAACACCTTTATTAACAGTTAATTGTACTTCCAGGTCATGCGAGCAACGAACAGCATTTTCTCTGATCCCCATGACCTCTCATACCTTTCCAAAACAGAAATTATGCCCCAAAGATAAAGCAATTTCAGTTGTCTCTATGGACTAGGACACCCAGAATCCAAAAAAAGGTCTTGAAAACCATGAACTGACACTCCTGGACCTTGAGCTCTTTCAGCAACTCTTTTCCACCTCCCATGCTACAATAAGAGCAGCTGCACTAGCCAATCCAAGGACCCAAGGACCCAAGACGGGCTTCCAATAAAATCCACCCCAACACCCCAGTCTCCCCACTCTTTCCAGTGCCATTAAGGCCCTGACTGAGCTGCAGAAGTTTACTCATACAGTGAAAGAGAGGGTAGATGCAGCCACTCAGGAGCAAAAGCCTCGTGGGGGGGGGTGTCCCCCAATCCTATTGCATCAGCTCTGCAAAGCTCTTAACTGCCAGTGCTGGGCCAGAAAAGTAAGGAACAGAGGGATCAGGACATGACACCCTCCCAATGTGGGAGGGCAGGATGATAGTACTTCACTAGACGAAGACAAAAAGCACAGCATTCAAGTGGAGCCAATTCTGATCACTCCAAAGTCACCTGGGGAAGAGACCTAGGCTAGTGAACCATGAATTGCCCAAAACGGGAGGACGCTGAGACATTTTGAGATCCACCTCCCAAGTAAGCCACCATCAGAAGGGACACTCAAAAAGTGAATAGGGGAAAATGGGGAGTCTGGGAGAGACTAAAATTACCAAAGATCTCAGAAAAAAGAAAACTCAAAGACCTGGAACATAAGCAGATAAATCAACAGGGAAAATATTAACAATAGAAGGAAATATGACCTCTGGATCTAGTAAATGAGTTGTGGTATCTTTGTATAAATACTGCAAAACAAAGCAGATACCCATCAATTGGGGAATAGCTAAACAAGTTGTGATATGTGAATGTAATGGAATTTTACTGGGCTTTAAGAAATGATATGTGCAATGAATATGGAGAAGCATGGAAGGATCTATATTGACTGATGCAGAGTGAAGTAAGCAGAGCCAAGAAAACAAAATACGCTGTAACTACAAGAATACGAATGGAAAAAACTACACACCAAAAAAAAAAAATCAAAAGTAAATTAAACAAAGTTCTAAATTTCAAGCAAGAATCAAATGAGGATACATGAGAAGACACCCCCAATCCAACCTTTTGTGGAAGTGAAAGGTTCACAGGTGTTACACATTTCACATGGCTTCAGACTTTTTCAAGGAATTGATCAGTTATGCTGATTTTTCCCCTTCTAAAATCTACTATTTGTTATATTGTATGACTCTCTGAGAAAGGGAAGGGGAGAGATACTTGGAATAATTATGATGATGTAAAAACAGAAGATATCAATAAAAAAAAGTTTTTTAAAAAAGAGTTAATAGTGCCAGCTGGCTGATTTGTTAATGGAAAGCATATCAGTGGGAGATTAGGGGCTAGTAGCAGTTACCCACAGGTAATCTCCAGAACCTGAGAATAGTAGTAGGCACCTCTCTGGGGACCCCCGCCCCAGCCAGCAAGAGCATAAAGTAGGGGAGGGGGCTACTACACTGAGAAACTCTTCTAAACAATGAGTCTATAGCAGGATGAAAGTGGCAAAGAAGAGAAGTTGTGCAACTCTACTCATCCTACTACCACTTCTATATTTAAATCAGAATTAAATTTGTTTCTGCAACTTTTACCCTTTGCTCCTTATTTTTCTTCTGGAGCCAAAGAGAAGTTTAATCCCCCTTCTATGTGGCAATCTTTGAAATACTTTCAAACAGCCAAGGGACTCCCTCCCCAACCAAGTTTTCTGTTATTTAGGCTTGGAACATCTTTGTATTCTTCTAGCAAATACTACAAAGTTCTCTGCAGGTAATTTAATTTGTGAAATCCTTGTTGAAAGAATCATACTTCCCTTAAAACAAAGGTGCCTTTGAATAAAATACTGAAGAGTCTTCATGAAAAGTAGAAAGAACTTCATTATGTCTTCCATGCAGAAGAATGCAGTATTCTTGCATCTCTTGGTACTGCTTCCTGCCTTCTTCCTCTGCCCTCACAACCTAGGTTTTGTAAAGATCTTCATGTAAACAAGGAGTATTGCAACATGACCAGAGGAAAGAGAATCCAAACATGAGCATCATCATTCATTTTCCCATTATGCCAAATTCAATGTTTTCCAGACTGGTTTTTAGATCTAGATATAAAATTGCTTAAGGTAAAGTTTATGAGTAATTCATTTTTCTAGCTATCAACCCACAGAATAATTTTTATCTATTATATCCTTATGACCTTGCTAGGAGATTCAAAGAAGTATAAGACCTGGCCTATGCCCTCAAGTATCTTACAATCTTATTGGAAGGGAAGGGAAATGAACTTACACACAGTCATTTAAGAGCAATACAAGACAGTGTAAAAGTAAGCATTAAATGAGTGGGGAAGATATTAAGTTTATAACCAGTCATTCAGAGAAAGGAGAGATCACCAAGGATAATAGTGGTAAGGAAGATTTTATAAACATGTTAGATCTAACTTTTGAAGAAAGAATGAGATTTAAATGGACACAAAGGAAAGAGAAGGTCAAACCAGCCTGGAGGAATAGCATAAACAAAGGCAGCAAGCAAAAACGAGCATGGTTTTGTTACAGGGACAATAGAGGAGACTGGTTTGAATATTATAATGAAAATTTACACATATTTGGATGTTTCCATTATCTCATTAGAGTAGATACTTCCTCAGCAAGAATATATCCTAATCCATCAATGTCTTCTCAATCTTTGTGAAAATTATCATGTCCTTCCACAAATCCTCCACTAACAATCTATACAATTTGCTGAGAGTCCTTCTTCCAGTGTTTTAATTAGTCTGTGAATATCGGTGCATCCCTAATTCTGTCCATCAGTGTGGCCTTCCTCTTATTCAGGTCATATATGTCTTTGATGAATAAATGAATGAAGAAAAATTTATTAAGAACTTATTGTGTGCAAAGGGTTGTGCTAAGCACTGGTGATACAAATAGATATAGATAAATACAAATAGAAAAGCAAGACTGTCTCAAGAAGCTCATATTCTAATGGGGAAGACAACATATGTGGAAGGTTTCAGATGAAAGTCAGCTATAAACGTGTCATGGTCCTTCGGATACAACAGCAAGGTAGATAGCAATGGGTCTTCTTTAATGTCATTTTCTGATAAAATAATATCGGCATGTGATGCTGAACAATGTGACTGTGGCAAGGACTTTAGTGACAAGAACTTTCTTTTCTGGATCTTCAATAGATGTGACTATGACACCTGCAAGAGCAGTTGTCAGACTTTATCACCTCAAGAGTTGCTTTCCAGGTTGACAGCTGAGGGCATTGGGCTGGAAGTATCATTATTCCAAAAACTTCTTGGTATCTTTGGTCTGTTCTGGTCTGTCTCCATTAGAAGATGACAGGACTTCATACTGGCTAATTATCATTGGTAATATGCTGCAGCCTACTTATACCCATGCATCTTTCTAATGCCATTTGAGGAAACTATAATTTTGATTAATCTGATACCATGGGGTTCTAAGACTACCAGCTACAAAACATCCCCAGGACAATATTGGTGTCACATATGATAGGCCTTCGTAGCAGGGAGCACATTGAGATCACTGATAATACTGAATAATTCTTCAAGTGCAATCCATCCTGCTCCCCCTTCTTATTTAATTCTGAGCCCGGATTACTGGCCACCTACAGTACCTGTCTAAGATAAATGCATTAATAAACCAACTCAATGGGCTATCCATCTAACTGTATATATAACATGTAGTGGTTATGGAAAACATCTATATTAATGATATTTTTTGAGTAGAGGAATGGGTGTTGAATTGGATTCCTGCCTCTGTTATTGATTGGAGTCCAGAATAGATGATCTTAGGTAAGTCTCTTAACTTTTCTAAGCCTCAGGTTACTTATCTACAAAACAGAACAATAAAACTTACCCCCTTTCCTCACAGCGTCATTGTAAGGAGCAATAATTATTTGTTGCTGCTATTTATAAGTTGCAAAGAAATACTTAGATGTGACTTCTTATTGTAAATGGAGTCAAACAGGTACTGTTTTAATGAGTATCTTTCGAATGTCCACTGGGAGCACGGCTACAGAAGGCTACTCATGAATGTAAAGGACTATTAATTTACCATAAGACATGATAAAATAAACAGTTTTCAGAAAAAGTTGGGAAGGCTTGTGTGAATGAATAGACTGACATGAACAGAACCAGGAGAACAATTTATACAACATTCTAAAGAAAAAATAACTTTGAAAGACTTTAGAACTCTGATCAATGCAATGACAAACCATTATTCCAGAGGACTAAAGATGAAGAGTCTTAGCCACCTCCTGACAGAGGTGATAGACTCAATATCCAAAAATGAGAAACATTTTTTAACATGGTCAATGAAGAAATTTATTTTGCTTTACTACATATATTTGTTTAATGAGAGTTTTTATTTTTCTTTGTTGTTTTTCTTTAATTTGGGGAGGGAACAAGGGGAAAGAAAATAAATGCTTATAAACTGAAAAAATAATAAATGTAATTTTTTTTAAAAAATCCCATAAGCTAACAAGACAATACTGCACAATTGTTGCACTTTGGCCACATAACTGATGCCTCTGAATTTCACAACCATAAAGCTCATTTCAATCTTGCACGTTACACACTTCCAAGAAATAATGGCTAAACATCAGGGCATGAAATAATGTGTTGTTCAAAGGGCCTGCCAAGCATGTCAGGACAGAATCTCTTTTTTTAGTTTTCAAATTGTTTTGTGATCTCCTATAATAGCATTGCACTGCATTTTATCTTTAGAAAAACAGAGCCTTTGTAAAGGGCAGTTGATGAACCTTGACAGACACAATTTCTTAGGTGTTTTCTCCCAACCCACATGAACAGTGAAGGTACTTATCCTTTGACCTCAGGATTCAAAACTCATTTCTGAAGTATATCCCCAGAACCAAATCATGAAACCATAGAATCTTAGAGTCCAAAGGGACCTCAGAGGCCATCTAATCTAACCATTACCCAAATAATGAATCTCATTGATAATATTGCCAACAAATTGTCATACCACCTCCATCTAAATAATTCCAGTTATAGAGAATTTACTATACCCCCAAAAGGCAGCCCATTCTCTTTTTAGATTGCTATAAGTATTAGGAAGCTTTATGTGGAGCCAAAATTTGTCTCTCTGTAACTTGTACCCATTGTTTTATGCAAGTGTTTTATACAAGCCAAAGAAAGAGTCTAAGCCGTCTTACACATGATAGCCCTTCAAATACTTGCCCATTAATAAAAACTTGTCTTCTCTTTTTCTGACTAAATATATCTAGTTCCTTTAATGGATTCCCATATAGTGCAGTACTAAGGTTTCTCAGGATCCTATAAACTCACAAGAAGCAATAGTATATGACTAGAAGTACGTACCACGGTCTCACTGTTTGATTTAAGATGACTGTTCTTATGAGTCTTTCATATATTTTTTCCATTACATCAGTTTTTAATGTGTATCCAGTGACCTATAAAAGGCACATTGTGATAAAAAGATGGAACAAGTTGACAGATGACCCATCCATTAGATTGGCAAAAAAAAAAAAACAACTCTCACACAGGCCTAGCATCTTTACTTATTTCACTGGGCAGGAAAAAGTCATTTAGAAGAAAGATAGCTCTGTGATCAGCTGTGTTTGAATCTGTTATTCAAAAATACCAAATTTTTGGTATTCAAAAATATCAGCAATACCAAATTACTGGAAAAAATACTGGTATTTCTCCGAAGGACTATGTACTTCTTTTTCAGAGTACTACACTTTAGAATTTCTAACTTGACAAAAAAGTCTTCCTCAAAGAGTGAAGAGAGTTCCAAACAGACTAGCAGAGCCGACGTGACATTCATTCTAACTGAAGTTCTTAGGAACAAGATCTAACAGGAAAGATCTGGAAGGGCCTGTTCACAACTCTATCTTCATAAATAACAGAGCTTCTTAAGCTGCTGTGGTCAAGACATTTAATCTCAGTTCCCTTGTTTGTAAGATGAAGATAGTAATAAAGACCTATCTTACCAGAATTGCTAATACAAATATTATGTAAAATGGCCAAGACCATCAAACACAATCCAACATCTTTCTAGAGGAAGGTAGCATAAGCCTATTCAAAACAAATTCTACCTAATAAGATAAAGCCACTTAAACCATAAGCTGACCACTTAAGGACAGATAGTACGATCCATCATTGGCTTGTTTTTAGAGAATCGTATTCAATGTGTTATAATATCCAGCTCTTCCATGGTTGCTTCAATTTAACATTTTTGATGGCAGCCATACTTCTTTTCTAAAGCAAAAGTGTTCCCCCACCCCGAGGAATTCAGTAACGATTAAAAATCAGATATAGTCAATGTTTTCATTACCCCCATTTATTCATTTGATAAAATCAGAGTACACAAGTGACTTATACACATATCACATAACCATTGCCTGGCTGCACCATAAATAAAAGTCCAAGCATTCTAACTCAGAGACAAGGGACTACCTAGGACTTTTGCCATGAAAAAGAATGAATGAATGAAAAAGATCCCACTTCCAGGGGAGTGGGATCAAATCACTCTTTTCTAATGTGATTTACATTCCCTGAAAAAAATGACCATGGAAATACCACAATACACAAAGATCACACCTCCCTTCAGCAGTCAAAGGACAACAACAAAAACACCCTAAAGAGGGACACAAGGCCTAGAACTGAGGGGGCTCTTATTTCCCCACAAAGGGGGTCAGAATCTCAAAGCTGATGGGACCTCTCTTATTCTGACAAGAGTAATATTAATAATAGCCCTGGCTCATTCTTGGCACAATTCCACCAACTGGGTAAAGACAAGCATAGGAGATATGCCCAGTACAATAATACAGGTTAAGTAAGTGCCGTCCATTACCTCCCAACTGTCAAGGAGTTTAAAATCCATCAATTCATTCCACATGAGGCAGATTATGTGATTTACATGTTAAAGTGCCCCTGTGGTTTGATTTGCATAGCAAAGACTTTGGGGGCACTGAAACAAAGGCTCAGTGAGCATGACAAGAGTGCTATTAGCCTAGAGCATGCAGATTTTTAGACAGCCCAACCTGGCAAACAATTTCCGCACTTTCACCACTAATCTCATATAGGGTTTGACAGACTTCCCATCAACAAGAAAGAAAAGGGAGAAAGGAGAATTTCATTTGGTAGGAATGATGTTTATTAGAAACACTGGCTTCCAGAGAAAAAATAATTGCTCTTCCTTTAAATGTTTCTTTTTCTAATCTTCTTACGTATTCATCTTAGTGTATCATATTCCGCCTGCTATCTTTGTACTGGAACTTTCCGGCCTCCACCCATTTCTTCATACTAGAGAACCCTGAGTTACATGCCAGGTGTTCATTTTCCCTCCTTCCTAACGTTTATTATACACACACACACACACACACACACACACACACACACACACACACACACCAGTTTCCAGCATTTCTTTAGTGCTTTGTCTTAGGATTTAAAACCATAAGAGACTTCAGATTCCTCTAGTCCAACATCCTCCTCTTAAAATTGAAGAAATGGACCCCAAGCTCCTCAGGTATTTAAGGGGCAGAGCTCATACTTTAACCCATGTCTTCTGACACCAAATCCAGAATTCTTTCTACTGTACTACCTGAGTCTAGAGTGAGGATATGAGATGTACTTCAGGCCTAGGCTATGGGGTCAGCTCTTGGGCAAAATTGTGACCCAAGTAAACTCATCTTTGATGCTGTTATAGACCTTTTTTGCAATTCTCTACCTCACTGTGTCCTTTCTTCCATGCTCACAACAAGGACTCACCACTGTGAGCACAGATAGATCCCTATATTCCCCAACTTCCTCTATTTCCCCTTATCTTACCTATGTTTCATTTCATGACCTTTTATTAAGCAATAATTCAACAGAAATCTATCAATACCTAAAGATACAGGACATAGAATAAGGGACTCAACCTGGGATTTCATTAAGACACTAGGGCAGGGGGAAGAAATTCCTTCTCCCAATTCAGGTCCATACCTTTTTCGGTGATTTATAGTTTTAGAAAGTTGCCTAGAACAATGGGAGTTTAAGTGACTTACCCAGGGCCACATCACCAGTTGGTGTTAGAGTCAGAACTTGAATCCAGGTCTTTTTGGATTCAGGGCCATCACTCTGTTCTCTACACCCCACTTCTTCTATGGTGATTAAAGAAAAATAAAATAAGCATTATAAATATGAAAGGACAAAGAAGGGAGATATTTTTTATCTTTCCTAGAACATCATGTTTTTAATTAGTTACTGAGAGGAAGCCCACAAAATGGATTGGAATTTTCCAGAATCCCTGGGACACTCATTATCCCAAGGATAGTTAGGAGCTTCAGGAAGTAGTTTCATACTGAAGCAAGCTGTCCAATGCTCACCTAGAGACTTCAGAAGCTCAGGAAAGAGACAGAGCTATGGTGGTTACAGCTAAAGGGATATTATTATCTGAAACGCTCCTGATTGAATGAGTGCTGGTACATGTGATGTGTGAAGCATCCTAGAAACATTCCATGCTTCTTTTCTTTTGAAAATTAATTTTTAAGATCACCATAAATCCATTTCTCCCTCCTACTATGCCTCCCCATTGAAAAAAGAACAAAAAAAAGGAAAGTCATTGTAACAAATATGCACAGGCAAGCAAAACAAATTCTTGTTTTGGTCACATAAAAAAGAAAAAAAAATTCATTCTGAACCCCAAGTACATTATTTCTCTGTCAGGAAGTAGGTAGTATATTTCACCTTTGAGCCTCTGGAATTGTGATTGTTACAGAGTTCTTAAGTCTCATAAAATTGTTTGCCTTTAAAATGGTATTACATAAATTTTTCTCCCAATTCTGCTCATTTCACTCTGTATCAGTTCATACAAGTTTCTCTGAAACTTTCCCTTCCATCATTTCTTATGGCACAATAGTATGCCATTATAGTCCTAAATCATAATTTGTTCAGCAATTCCCCAATTGATATGTATCCCTCAGTTCACAGTTCTTTGCCACAACCAAAAGAGTTATTACAAATATTTTTTGCAGTCATGGGTCTTTTTTTCCTTAGTCCCTTTGGGTCAAGTGGTGTATATATTCTTTTTCAAGAGAAGTAGAATTCCTGGACCTTTTTTATTGCTCCTACATGGCAGAGAATGAGAAGGCAGATTTGTTGTCTATTTTTACATCATTCTATCATTCACACAGTTCGGCAGATCTCAATGCACCTTCTTATAGATCTGTAACTTTTCTGTCACTACTGACATGATAGGGGTGGGAGTATGTTCAAGGAGGACTAGCACCTCAAGGTATGGGAGCTTGCCAAATCCTTTTCAGGGCTGCTTATCCACCTGTGGTATCCATTCAACTCTCCCCTGTGGCTCCACACGCTATAGTATAGTGGCCACACCCCAGTAAACTACCTTGGTAGATGGACTAACCCAGGTTGAGGGTAACCAACAAGCCTCAAACCCTTTGGTGAGTTAGAGGGTGTCAACCCCAAGCATGTGAAGACTTCCTCCAGTGGAATGGGCAGATGAAAACAATTTGTTCCAACAACCATGGAGATGGATAAAAGCAGGGGCTGTGGAGCACTTAGAGCTTGGTCAGACATTGAAGATTCCAAGGTTATCTCCTGCATCCTGGGCCATTGCCAGTGGTCATGACTTTTGTCTTGTTGCTTAACTTCGATGACTCTGGCAAATATAGTGAAGCTGATGACTTTGTGCAACTCGGCCTCATTTAACTCCAATTCACACATGAGTCAAGACATCGTCCCATGATATTGTTGGTCCTCCTCGGAAACGAATGACAAAAAACAACTGACATGATATAGTAGTAAGAGCCTTGCATTTTTAGTTCAGGAGACCTAGTTAGAAGTCTCAACTTTTAACTTAAAAATTACATGACTATAACAAGTCAATTAACCTCTTTCAGTTCCAATTTACTCATCTCTAATGGAAACAACAATACTTGCCCTATCTTCCTCATAGTGATATTGTGAAGAAGGCAAGTACATTTTAAACCTTAAAACATCACATCAAGTTAGTTTTTAGCATTGCTTTATTCCACTGAATCTCAGCTTCTTCACCTGCAAAATGGGGATAATAATACTCATCTAATAGGATTTTGGTGATGGTCAAATAGGAGAACGCATGTGACAATGCTCATGAAATCTAAAATGCTACGTAAATATAAGGCATTAACCTCATTGACAAAGTTGTTATCCACATAACTTCTTTCCCTTTAGCAATCAACTAATTTGAAGTTTTGCTAAGCTTTCTGTTGGATGCGCAGCGTAAAGGGATAAAGCTTCCACTATGGTTGATATTTCTTCTATTATTTAACATTTTTTGAATACCAGCAGTGTGTTAGATGCTGTGAAGTGCCTGAGTGTTTCTATTAGATATCTATAAAACATCTGCTCTGGAAATCCTTCTCTTAAATGAGTGCTTAAAATTGAAAATAATTCCTCGAGATCTTTAGTGGATTGATACTTTCATGTTGCAGCTGGTTCAACATCTTGAATAGGGAGAAATGAATTCTGAAATAAGAATCCTTTTTACTTAGCATTTAAATGGCACTCTGTGTTTGTGAGAAACTTTAAACTCATTTTTATTGATTATTCCTCACCACAACCCCAGGAGGAAAGTGTTATAAAAGAGGAGGAAATCAAACAGACATACCTGGAAAAAATTGCCATTACTGGCAGAATCAGAGAGCTCTGGAGTTCTGATTAGAACTCCTTGCCTTTGACAGAAAGCCCAGTGTAATAGAATGAGCACCAGATGGAGAAGCAAAGAACTTCAGTTCCAGTCCTCACTCTGACACTGATATCTCGTGTGACTTTGGGAAAGTCATTCAACCTCTGCGAGCCTCAGTTCAATTGTTAAATGAGGAAGTCGAAATAGGGGATCCACTCAAGGCCCTTTTCATCTCAGAGTTGTACAAGCCTTTGACTTGTCAAAATGTCCCCTTCTCTTCTAAAAGTCCCCCAACTGTCCTTTATGAAATTCTCCTTTTAATTCAATGATTTCCTGTCTCATATTATGTGTCATCTGTAAATGGTTCTTGGAACAGTAATGACAGGACAAGGACATTTCAATGTGTTCCCATTTTGTCGTGAATGTGTGTATCTGTGTGTGTATGTGTTTTGCAGACCTTAGGCAGTATTAAATTCAGTGGTGAGGTCTCAGAATCCAGACTGTTCTTACCCCAAATTAAGAGCTTTTTCCCCTGTTCAAAATGTTAGTGGGGGTAATGAGCGACTCTATCCACTGAGAAAAAGTGACATGATGTTGCCTAAGTGAAGCCCTTGAAAAACATGGAGATACAATGTAATAGCTTTAAAAGGGAACAGAGGTCACTGCACTTGAGATTTGAGTACTATGGTCCTGACTATACCTGCAAAATCCTAGACTTTCCAGTGCAATGAGAATTGTAGTTTCTGTATGAGGAAGTAACTCCATCTTTTAAGAAAGCCCTCCTACGTGATCAGAGATCATAAAAGCCAGAAAGGTCTTTATCCATCTAATTCTAATTCACCCTGCAAGTAGCAGGTGCGTAATAAATGCTTGTTACCAAATAACTGACAGAAAATTAAATCACTTATCCAAGATTGAGCAGCCTAGTGGCAGAACTAGAACTACAATCCAAACCTTCTGATTTTAGCCTAGTGCTTTTTCTATTCAACCATGATTAAGGAATATATGTAGGTGCTGATCCAGATTTCCCAAGCATCTGCATGTGAGCTGACCATTTGTGGAAAATATGTCAAAATTTTCCATTCACCAGAGTACCATTCGCAAGTACTGTTTAAGAGAACTCCATGGTAACTTTTAGAACTTGCCCATATTCAGACATTCCCCTGACAAGAGGATGTGAAAACCATAGATACAGATCCAGAAGGGACTTCAGAGGCCATCTAGTCCAAATACCTCATCATACAGATGATAAAACTAAGGTGCATAGAAGCTACGTGATTTACCCAACATCACATGAGTAGTATCAAAGGCAGGATTTGAACCCATGATCTCTGTGCTTTCCACTCTACTGCAAGTTCTCTCATACGTACAGGAATCCAAGGATTAGCTTAAACCACTGGAGATTATAATCCCCTTTTGTGGATAAAGTGCTGGACCCGGAGTCAGGAAGATTGATCTTCATGAGTTCAAATCTGGCCTTTGACACTTACTAGCTGTGTGACCCCGGACTTAACCCTTTTGCCTCAGTTTCCTCATCTGTAAAACGAGCCAGAGAAGAATGGCAGACCACTCCTGCATCTTTGCCAAGTAAACCTCAAATGGGATTTGTCAGACATGACTGAAATGACTCAAAAACAACAGCAACAACAACCTCCAAGTATGGGTGAGTGCTGTTACTCACTGGCATATTGCTTCTAAAATCTTTTTCATAAGAATTTTCACTCTAAAATCAGCATTCTGAATAGGGATCTTCCCCACCATTAAAGGAATACTTTTCTAAAAGTTCAGGATATAGAAGTGAAAAAAACAGAGTATTTCAGAGTGGAAAGAGGTATTCTAACATCTAGAGTTTATATTCAGGAGGAGAGAAGGGGGATGATCTAGAAAGGGAGAGAATAAAATAGTACGGCTCTGAATTGGTGAAGAATAAAAGGGTATTTACATTCCAGAGCCTTGTTCATTCTAGAGAGGTACCTTTAAAAGAGAGGCAGAGTAGTCTAAGGGAAAGAACACTGGACTTAAAGCCAAAATTTCTGGATTCAAATCTTAGCTCTGACCCTTACTAGCTATGTGAACACAAACAATTCTCTTTGCCTTGGAAGCTTCATTGATAAAAGGAAGATAATACTTGGACTGCCTAACTTATAGTGTTGCTATGGATAAGGTGTCTTGTGAGCTTCAAAGAGGTATATAAATGGAAGCTATTTTTAAGATGATTTTACAGGAGTGGGAGGAAAAGGTGAATGAGTCCTAAGATAAGTGGCATATCCAATTCAGGATATAATGAAACAACAGTGCTGGGATAGATGTCATCTCTAATGCCTATCTCAATATGGCTTATAGACACTTTATGCCAAGAGGAAATAAATTCATCAAAGTTTTCCAGGACTTCCTGTATGATGGTAAATGCACTAGGGAGAGAGAAGCCTGGTATGGATGGGGAGTATGTGATAAATGTATATTTGAAAAGTTCTCCTCAGGATCCAAACATCCCATGGGGGAAGAATCATATCTATTTCACATTCTAGAATAACAGTGGCACTTGGAATGAACCAGGGGTGGGATGAAAGTCTTCCATGAAACATATCTATTCCCTTTTTTTAAATCAATTTTAAACTTAAATACTAAAAATTAAAGACACAATAAGAAAAAGAAGCATAAACTCAAATGCTAAAACTTAAATATAAAATAAGAAAAGAAAAAAAAAGCATTGCCATGTGCATAGCAGAATGTGAGCAGATTCAAAATATAGAGCAATAAATTTCCATGTCAAGAAAGCCTATATAATAAATACTATACGTTGTGTTCAGAGCTATCCATCTTTTCTTTGCTTCCTTATAAGTTTTCTTTTGTGCTCTGCTGTACACTTTTCACTTTGTTCTTTTTCCTCCCCTTCCTTTTCCCCCAAGAAGACTATAATTAAGCAAGGATTTACACACATATACACATACATACGTAAAGATACAAACATATGTAGACATATACATACATATGTATATGTCTATACATATGTAGACATATACATATACACATACATCCAATAGCATACATATTCATATACTTGGAAATCTATAGTCATACTCATATATAGACATATATATTCATATGCATCTATGTAAGACTGTACTATACTTATTTGTTCTTTGTTTCTCTGAGAGTGGATAACATCTTCCTTGATAAGTCCAAGTCTTTCCATATTTTTAAGCCCATCAACTCATCATTTCTTACACCACAGCAACATTCCAAGCTTATGCTGTCTAGTTATTTTAAATAATCAAAACAATATTGATTAATATGACTGACATATAGTATAGCTTCCCTATTTTTCTCTTTAGATTAAATCTATTTTAGCTTTACATTTATCTGAGATCAGATTCCTGCTTTTTTCCTAACACATTCTACTCCTGGCCTTTATTTTATGTTCATGGGTATCTCTTATTTCTTATCCCTCCTGACCCTTCTACTTTACTTCCATGTGCTACCTTGCCCTCCTATTACTTAACCTACACCCCTCCAAAGATACTTCCCTTATTCTCTTCCCCCACCCCCATTCCCCTTACTCTCGTTTCTAGATGAATTTAGAAGACTTTTAAGCCATCCAAATGTATCTCTTATTCTCTCTTCATCCTATTCCCATTAATCTAGACACCCTTCTATACCCCCTTTATCCTATTCCCTTACCCTCTTATTTCAAGATCCCCTTATTTTCTCCCCCTCCCTATTCTCTTAGCTTTTTATTTCTTTCTGAATTTAAAAGACTTTTATGCTCCTGGATATATATATATATACACACACACATACATATATATATACATATGTGTGTATGTATACATATATGTGTGTGTATGTATATATATATGTGTGTGTGTGTATATATATGTATGTATCTATGTACATATATACATATCCTTTCTTTCACACCTCAGTCGTATAAGATAATTACTCTTTTTACCTTTTCCTAGATGGTTTACTTTTTAGTATTACATCACACTCAGCTCTACCCCAATCTTTCTTTCAAACTACCCAATTACTAATAACAATCTGAGACACACAATTTACATTTCCTCATATAAAAAGTAAATCATCTGTCCTTACTAAGTCTCTTCTATTTAGTCTTTGATGTTTACCTTATATTTCTCTTGGATCTTCTACATCAAATTTTCTATTGATTTCAGGTCTTTTGCAAGAAAATTCTGAAAATCTGGAAATTCATTGAATGTCCTTTTTTCATTCAGGATTATGCTTAACTTTCCTGGGTATGATATTTTTGGTCACAATCTCAGTTCCTTTGCCCTTCGATATATAGTGTCCTAAGACCCGTGTCTTTAATGTAGCTGCTGCTAGGTCTTGCGTATCCACTGTTCTGTTCCAATTCTTGTTTATTTTTACCACTCTACATTTGTCCTGAGGTGCTATTTTGTCTTATTTGTGGAGGAAATCTAGAGAGCTTGGAATTTTCTGACCTTCTCCACCATCTTCCCAGAATCCTCTCTACCTACTACCTTTTGACAGTTTTAATACATTAGATATATAGAATGATTTATGCATTCTAAGATAAGGCCAATGTTTTGATTTGTTTTGCTGGAAATATACATATTTGTAACAAGGGAGGGATTTTACCAGATAGGTAAGTTAGTGGGTAGTAATAAATATGTTCCCCCAAAAATATCAAACATTTCTAACGTACAGAAGAAAACAAAAAGTGCGGAACAAGGGACAAAATCAGAGCAGCTTTGTTACTACCTTGGTAAATTGATAGCTAGACATAGATATAGATGCATGTGTAAATATAGTTATTCTTCCTTAAAAACAAATTCTCCTGACAGAAGCCTACAGTTTCTTATGCATACTTTTTTTCTTATGTTTTTCCTAAATTTTAAAAGACTTTTGTTGATTATTGTTAAGTTTATTTTTTAAAAAGAATTCTAAAAGTTGTTGGCCTTGGCTCTCTTCCCCAGCAAATGTGAATTTGGATCTCTGCCAAGTACATTCTTGGGGCGTATATCTCAGTATAAAAGGAAGAAAACAATGGTCCTGAATTAGGAGATATCTCTTAATATAAAGGATATAGCCCTTTGAAAAGAACTTGGGGAGCAGATGCCTATCCTACTGTTTGCAACTAGAGCACTCAGGATTGTGGGCTCACAGATTGAGATCTATAAGGAACCTGGGAATTCGTCTAGTACAACCCCCTAAAATGCCAGTTTGTAGATGAGGAAACTAAAACCAAAATAGTATAAGTAAATTGGCGTCTTGGGTGGTGACAGAACTAGATCTAGAAGTTGGGTCTTTTGACTCCCAGCCCAGTGCTCTTGCCTATACTATAATTCCCTCTCTTTGTCTCTAAAGGGTGTTGTTATTCCTAAGAGGAATGAATGGAGGGAATCTTCCCTTATCACCCCCTTGTTTATTGATCATGAATGGTGTGTGATATATTTCCCTCATTTATACATTTAAAAAGAAGGAAGGAAGGAAGGAAGTGTGGAAGGAAGGAAGTACAGGAAGAAGGGAGGAAGGAAGGAAGGAAGGAAGGAAGGAAGGAAGGAAGGAAGGAAGGAAGGAAGGAAGGAAGGAAGGAAGGAGAGAAGGAATGAAGGAAGGGAAAGAGGGAAGGAGGGAGGGAGAGTAGAGAGGGAAGCAGGAGGGAAAGAAGAAGGGAAGGAAGGAAGGAGGGAGGGAAGAAAGAAAGGAGGGAAGGAAGGAGGGAGGGAAGGAAGGAAAGAGGAAAGGAAGGAGGGAAGGAGGGAGGAAAAGAAGGAAGCCTATAAATTAAGTACTTATAAAGCTGAACAATTGAATTTCATGTGTTAAAAGTGACTTCTGAAGAATGAAATTAAACATGAAGAAAAAACTGATCATGGTATTGATTTGCTGTCGATCTAAATAGTTTCAAGTTCAATGAATTTTCACTGTCTCGGATTTTCTCACACTTATTCCCAATGTTTGCTAATCAGTTAGGAAATTCTAAAATGTATAGAAATACAAATTATAGCCATGGGATCTTCTGTTTTAAGCATAAACTGTCTTATACATATCAATTGTTCATTTTCTCATCTGGTAAAATACAAATTCTTTAAACGCAAGGACTATTTCACTTGTTGTCTTGGTAGCTCCAGCACCTAGCACAGTGTCTGGCATAGAGTTCGTATTTAGGAAATGCTTGCTGACTGATCGATTGTTTCTAAACAAGAAGTTATTGCAGCCTTGCAGTATCTCTATCCTTACATCCTATCTAGCTATCCTCCTTCAATAACCATTTAATGTTTGGAATTGATTGCTGTTTTTATATTTATATCTCTATGTTTCTTTAATAATTTATTCTGTGGAACACTGTCACTGATAATGTGCATGAATAAAATTCACACTAGTTGGAAACTCACCAGTTTTTTTAGTTGGAACAAACTTTGTAGATAGTCTACTCTATTCTTATTCTTTCTTAAAGCTGAGACTCAAAGGAGTCAAGTGATTTTCCTAAGTTCACAGAACTGGACAAGAGCAAACATGGGTCTAGAACCTGGATCCTCTGACTTTCAGTTAAAGATGATAAATGAATAATATTTTTTAAATAAACAAAATTCTGTAGGCAACTGGATTATTCCTTGGCAAAGTATTATTGATTGTGTCAGGTCAAATCTCTACAGACTTCAAAAAGCAATGACCCTCTAACAGCTTCAATACAAAAGCCTCACCTAGGAATCATTGGATTAGGAAGTTCTTTCTCAATGTGAATGTTTCATGAGTTGTTTATATGCCATTGACTTTAAGTCTATAACCTCAAATATGACATAGAGGTAGGACATTGTGTGAAAGAAACTGGACATCAAAATTAGGTTTAAGATCTCCATTCATAAATTCTACATGAAAATTTAGGGACAAACTCAGCTAAGTCAATAGAATAAAAGACCAAAGAAAATGTCAAAAGCATTTTCTTCCTGATGTGTTGTCCTACTCATAAAAGAGCAAATAACTCTCCAACAATTGATCTGGAATTGATTGGAAAATGGCAAGGCTGCTCATTATTCTGCACTAAATTGTGTGAATGTGGATACCTCTTGTATTGCAAATATTTGTTTTCCTGCTAACATTTAAGTACATATTGCCATACCTATCCCTAACAATACACTCTATTCTTATCTCTATCTACTTCATCCGCTGTTCAGTTCATTTCCACTTACAAAACACTTGGCACTTCAATAAAGTACGTTAGTGCGGTAATATTTTGTAGTTTCAGCATTTAGACAATACCATTCTTTTGCTCAACAGTGGTTCTTACTATGTCAGACCTCTTGTGGATTGAAGAGAATAATAGCAAATTTCCCACATGCAGCTGTGAAGAAAATGATGAGCTCTAATTACATTTACAGTACATAGTGACCAGCACAGAGACGGGGGGTAGGTAAGTCATCATTGGAGGCTTTCAATACAAGTGCTCTGTTATCCACTTCAGTGATTTTTAGATTATGGTCTGGGGGCTACCGAATGTCCTTACTGATTCAAAGACAGGACGGGTTACTATGCTAGGAAAGGAAGAGTTGTGAGAATTACTTGTGAGAGGAAAAGAATGAGTGACCATATATCATAAAAATGAAATAGACACTCATTATAGAATGGAAAAGATAGAAATACAGGTTGTAAAAAAGTTAACAGGGAGAATTTAAATAATGTCAAAGGGTCTTCCAGAGTCCCTCATCCAAAGATTAGGAAGAATTCCTAGACTTCTGAGAGGAAGTTATCCACATTCATATATATATTTATATACATATGGCCCTTCAGACACATCAATCCTAAATATACTAGTAAAATAATTCCACATGGCAGCTAGCTTACCTTGTCAATGCCTTGATTTCTACTCTCATAGGTATAAGCTACTAATTTAGAAAACATGTTGATATACAGAATGACATAAAAACCACCAAATAAAATTATAATATGAGGATCCATGCTGCATTTCCTCTACAACACCATCCTTTGCATTAAGTGCTATTAATTCATCTAAACCAGAGGAAATTTCTCTTGGCTCTGCTTCCATTGATGGGACTAATGAAGTCAATGAGGTGCCGTCCAGCAAAAGCACTCTTAAAAAAGAAAAAAACAAACACCAGCCATACATAGTAGGAAAATGTATTAGTATTGACCTAGAGAATTGCCTTTTCTTCCTTTTTTACTCCACTAATAAAATGACAATGGACCAATTTATCTCTTCTATTCAATTATATTATATAGCTAGGGCATATTACAATGGTAAACTAGCAATCCATTCTAGAATTGTGAAAGATGTAGTGTCCTTAATAGCAGAAAAGTTTTCAGTGAACAGATAGTAGAAGTTGAGGGAGAACTTCTAAATTTCAGACAATTTTAGATTCCTATGAAAACTAATATGCTATTATCCAAAGATTTAACAGCCTTGAGCAAGGGGAATAAATCTACTCATGTTAGATGTTGGAATCCAGAAAGTATCGTTTGGTTTTGCTCTAAAGAGATGTTAGATTTTTTTTCACATGTAGGTTTATCTTTGCTGAAGTCCTACTCAAAGTTCTCCTTTTAGCATGGATGTAACTATATATGATTAAAAAGCATAGAATGAAGGTTATTCAAAGGTTATTCCAGCAGAGTGCAAACTCTGCCAGGTCCTACTGAGCTAGACAAGCTTCAAGTAAGAATCTATTCATGGACTACATGCTTTTATCCAAAGACCAGACTAGATAAGTTCAGAGAGATTCATAATTATATTAGCCAAAGGGTGATGGATATTTTGGTCAGAGCAACCATCAAAACATTAGAAGTCACAATTTCTCTAAGCAGAAGCAATATGCACACCAGATAACTTATAGGTCCTTTAAGTATTAAAAAAGTCCCACATTTGATCCTGGTCAAATATACTAGATCTTACAGTTGTTTCTCTGTACCTCAAATATCCAGCTTTAGAAGTGAAAGAGGTCTTCATTTAACAAAGATGCTGAAGACACATTGTTTACCTCAGCTTTGCCAATGTCTATTCATTTTTCATCACATAAACACATAGGAAAAAGATGAACTAGTAAAATATTGGAAGAGCTAGTCATTTTGCAATGTTTTTATTCCTAATAATTCATCATTATAATGATGGGCAAAATGGGCACAAATCGTGCATGTGCCTAGCTATCTGTGTCTCTGAAATATGCACATTATTTGTATATGCTGGTTTCCTTGAATGATAATACATTTGATTCTATATCATAGATCTGTATGGATATGTTCACTTTAGGAAAACACGGGAAAATGCAGCAGAGTTGTGGGATTTAGACATAATTATTTCACATGTCTCTATCTTTGTAGGAATTCTGAAAGATTCCTTTCCCTACCCTCTTCAATATTTTTTCATTTAGGATGTATAACCACTACTAAACTACTCACAGTACTACAATTTACCAATAGGAAACTGCACGTGTTAATGTTCATACTAATAGTCTCTGTTTTTCTTTTCGTACTTCTAATACTACTATTATGCATAAATCTAACTTCCCCTTCTGAAAGTCATATGAAAAAGAATTGCTAAAAAGTTACTAGGTTCTGGTTTTACCCCTTTCCAATTTCCTAGAGGACGTGAAGTCAATTTGTGTCTCCTATGCACATCCAAGATATAGAATCTTTTATCTACCCTACATTTCTAACCTTCGCTGCATAAACAGAGAGATAGCGCAGTTTTCAGAAATTAAAACAATTACTTATGACAATGAAAGAAACATTGATTCCAAGGATTTTAAGCACCAAGGAATGAGGCAACAAGAATCTCTCAAAGAGCAAAGATAATGAATATGATGACTTTTGTTGAATGTCAAAAGGATTTACTATAATAGAAAATTTACTTATACTTTTAAGAGATGCTCCTGTTTGACCATCTTTTTTTCTAAATATATGTGCCAATAACAGATATCATTCATATGTATTCTCTTAAGCAGTGTGATATGCACCATTTGCCAGGATAGCACCATTTATAACCAATGTTCCCTCTGAACAGCCAGCTGTGGAAGGTTACTATCATGAAGCAGGAGTGCGGTGGATAATCTCTTTGAATTGTAGCTGAAGGTGTGTCTAAAATGGCATACTCTCACCCCAATCCTCATTCCCCCACTTTCTTAGATTATGAATAGCTTATAGAACTGGCATGCTTTTGTTGCTGCTGCCCCTGTAGATACTACTATATTCTTCATCCTAGGCTTAGAGGCCTATTTGAAAATTCAAATAGCCATTTCTTCACCATTTATGAATATCTAGTTTCTAGCTCATGTTGAGAAACTAGGTTGGAACTTGAAGCAAATTTTTTCTGTGTGTAAATAATTTCCCCTGCTATAAAGGATGGGCAGCCTAGGCAATAAGATCTCTTTCAGGGGATATGATTATGGTGGATCAAAAGTCAGAAAACACTCCAGAATGAATAATACCTAACTGAAACAATCAAATAAAGCATGCGTTTAGGAAGCAGAGCCAGGTTTCAAGGCCAAGGTCAGAAAGATGGAGCTCAGAATCTAGTGAAAAACCAATATGACTGACATTACTGAAGACAGAACTATGGGAGAATGATGAATTCAAATTAGGTATAGAAGAGTTCAGAGTCAATAGGAGTAAGGAAAATAGCCTGGCTCAGGCTTATGGGCTACAATAGAATATGGTCAGAAAAAAAATGAACTACATAGGAAAACAAATATTTATCAAATGTCTACTAGGTACCAGGCATCACAAATATCGCTCATTTGATCCTCACAGCAACCCTATAAGGAAGGTGCTATTATTACTCCCATTTCACAGTTGGAGAAACTGAGGCAAAGAGAGATTAAGTCATTTCCCCAGGGTCACACAGTATCTGAGGCCAAATTTGAACTGATGTCTTCCTGACTCCAGGTCTAGCATTCTATCCACTAGGCCACCTAGCTGTTTCTTCAAACAGATTTTTTTTGTACCTCTGCCTTCCTTCACTTTCATTTCAACAAACGTTTTTAAAGCACTTACAGTGTCCACAACCGTATACTGGGAGATGGGGGAGATACAAAGAACAGCCCAAACAAACTCTCTGGCTATGGAAATTACAATTTACCAGAGATGTATGTGACACACACCTATAAATAAGACGTAGATATTAAATCATAAGGGTACTGGCAAAGTCTGAAACGAAATGGTGAGTGAAATCTGAAGTAACACAAATTCAAGTCATTTGCCTATCTCGCCCCCTTCCTATGGGCTTCTGATGCTCACATTCACATTCATGAAAAGCTTCTTTTCCCCCCTCAGTACAGAGCCCAGTCGAGTCAATGTATGTCTTTTTATGACATTTGCATGCACCTAAAAGCACAGATATCACATTATGTGATCTGTGTATTCCCCAAAGAATTAGGTTCCATAACAAAGTCTTTTTGTATAAAGATGATAGTACTTTAACCCCTCTACCTCTCTCATTCTGTAGAGGCAATTCTTTTTCTAGTACTGATAGTGAATTTTTACTTATCTCATTCTTACCTCTATCTTTGTATGGTCAATTACTTGCATTTTCTGGTAGAGGAATACAATATAAATAACCCGAGTAGTTTACATTCATAGAACATAACCAAGCCTTATCCAACCGTGTATACTTCCATAGTATCCAATGTTGGATACATTCACGCAGCTTCTGCCCTGCTTCAGACCTAGTTTGTCTCTCTCATGGATAACTGCAATAGCATCAGAATTGGTCCAATAGCTTCCAAGCCCTCCCATTATATCCATCCAGTTGCCAACATCATCTTTCTATGGCAGAGCCCTATGGCTCCCTATTACTTCCACAATAAGCCATAAATTCCTCATATTGGTATTTAAGACCCTCCACAGTCTGTATCCTTCCTATCCTATCTTCGTATTATTCCCCACCATGCACTTTCAGGCCACTCTGAATTAGTAACTGTTCCTCAGAGGTCCATATTCAATCTCCCACCCCTATGAATCCAAATAAGTTCATCCTCCATGTCTGGAATGTCCTTGACCTCCTCATACCCATTTCTCAGAATCTTTTATCTTCTATCAAGGCTCAGTTCAGATGCTATTTTCTGCACGAAGCCTTCCCCAATCTCCTCATTTGTCAGTGTTCTCTCCTGCTTCCTATACCTCGTCTTTGTTTATTCTTGTATATATTACCTCCCTAAGTAGAATTTAAGCTCATTGAAGGCAGGGACTCTTTAGTCATACGTCTCAAACCAACCATGTTGCCTCACAATAGTAAAAGAATAACAAATAGTTGCCGAATTCAGCTCCTAAAGGCCTCAAACATTCTAAAATCATTTTTGTTTAGATTTACTTAGATTAAAATTCTTTTTCTTCCACTGACCAAGTACAGAGTAAATTTCATCTTTAATAACCTAAAACTTCACTAGGTTTTTTGAGATGTTCTGTATACTACTGACTTCCTCAATCTGCTTATCTTAACCCTTTTGAGAAACTTGCACAGATCAGAATTTAGATTCTGCTCCTTTTTTGGGAGAGATTCACCCAACAATGGTGATCACTCTGATCACTAGCATGTGTTATCTTCAAGGGAGATTTAGTAGACAAGATGAACTGCAGGAGGAAAGAGGAGTCAGGAATATCAGTTATAAGGACATTGTAAATACGGGTGAAATGTAACAAGGGTTTAACTAGTTTCCATGGTTGAAGGAAGAAAAGAGAAAGGAAAGGAAGGAAAGGGATAATGG
Organism: Phalanger gymnotis; assembly: GCA_028646595.1. Classification (NCBI taxonomy): domain Eukaryota; kingdom Metazoa; phylum Chordata; class Mammalia; order Diprotodontia; family Phalangeridae; genus Phalanger; species Phalanger gymnotis. The sequence continues at coordinate 78,062,437 of CM053626.1, forward strand.
AATAAGGAAGATGAAAGAAGTAGAAGAGAAGGGAAAGTATGGGCAGGGGAGAGAGGAAAAGATACGAGAAACAATCCAAAGGAAGGCTTAATAGCAACTGGCAAGTAATTGGATGAGAGTGAAGGAAGGATAGAGGAATATGGGCTGATGGAAAGATTCTACTGGATAGTTCAAGAGATCTGTGATTTTATTGACATGGATACTCCTCCTACCCATGCAGATCATAATCCCAATATACCTTCTCTTCTTGGATGACTCTTGTCCATAAAACTGAAAAAAGAATGAAACAGAAAAAATTTCAAGGATCCTCTTATGTTTTCCTTCTGCTATAATAATCTACATCAAAACCCAAAGCTCCTGTTATACTGGGCAGTAAAAATGGTTGGGCCCTCAGTTTCCAGCAGGATAGGTCCCAATTCTGCTTGTACCTGGACCCTTTAGATGTCCCAGATGGCTTACTTTCACTTTCAGTCATCTTCCTAGTTAGGGTGAAAACAAAATCATAAGCCCCTCTGCCAAGCAGGCTGCCTGCCAGAATACTCCCTGACTCCAAAAACTGCATTTACAGGCAGAGCAAAGAGACACATTTTTTTCCAAGATGTTCCTTTTAATATCTGGAGTTATTTTCCAAAGAGCAGTTCAATTAGTGATTTTTTTAATTTCTATATTAAATGAAAAATTTACAGCCCCATGGTTGCTTCTAAAGGCCATTTTTGGTAGAGGTTTTTTATAGACACAAAATCTTTTAAACTTTAATCTTTTGGGGGCAAAGGAGGGATCTCTATATCTCAGAATTAATGGATACAATTTTTAAAAAAAATCCCTTACTATACATGCAGTTGGATGAGGAGATCACCCTTCAAGGCATTTCTTAATATACATTCTTTGGCAGAACTAAGATTTACAGGGGGGGCATCATCAAAGTACCCATGTAAATGGGGACATATTGACCACTCTCCCCATCAAAGACAGAGGCAAAAGGGATTTATATGCTCCATGCACAGCTCCCTTGAGAACCCAACAAGGGACTTATTTCGTTTCTCTTTTAATAGCTCCTCTTGGGGACTTTATGGACCAGTTCTCTCATCTCAAGTGTCTGATCCCAAGACATAAATTAATTTTAGATGCACCTTTTATCCATCTTGTCTGCTAAGGCAATATTCACTATTTGTTTCAGTTGCCATGGAGATAATTGACTTCCTGCAGTGGCAGGAGTCTTGTTTGGGGGTATTAAAGGGGTTTGCGTCCAGGGATTCTTTAATTTTCACACAGCGAGGGAAGCCATTTCATCAACTGAGCATTTGTATGTGTCTCTCCTTCATAATTGAAATGATTTTCTTTATCACCTTGTGAATATTTTCCTCTTTACTTTCCATCATTTTTTGTAGGTTAACCTATCCACTCCAAAGGGCTGACTCTAAGTGTTGCAAAGGGCAAATAGTCCATTTATTACTGTTTTGTAGACCGGTTGGACACATCCTCCCAGAAGAATATGGTCTGATGAAACAGCTAAAGAAATGGAGAAAATGGTGGATTATAAAACCATATCCTAGTGGAAGAAGAGGCTACTTTTTATCAAAGGGCAGGAAGGGAGTTTGAATACTAGTTTATGCAATCAATCTTCCTGTAATCTACTTAGGCAACTCCAGAACCATCTCTCTGGTTTACGTACCTGTTCCTGCTTGTTTATAAAGGAAACTGCTACATTTTTGCTATAAACTGACATAACAGGCAAATTGAAAGCGCCTTTCATGTCAAATTTAAAAAAAACTTGAAAAAGGGTATCAGTTTAAAAAAAAACCTGTTTCAAATAGATGAGTATCAGAGAAATCCCATGCATATACTATTATTCCCCACTATTTATCCTCTCCAACCATACCCTTATCCTACCCACATCCTACCTAGAAGACAACGCTTTGAAAACATGCCTATCACAATGTGGAAATCTATTACAAATCATCCTGGAGAATCATGTGAGTTATGGTATTCCACATGTAAATACACAACACAAAAATGCCCTAGGAATTATCTAGCAAGTTGTTTGGGTTTGGGGTTTTTTTGTTTGGTTTGGTTTGGTTTTTGCTCAAAACAAAAAAAAATTGCTTTTCATATCCCTGTTACCAAAAGAAAAATAAATGTAAAAATCAATGATGAAAATAGAAATCTTTAGGAGCAATAATAGTGAAACAAAACTCTGAAAATCTGCCTCAGTTTTTTTTAAGTGCACAGCACAAAATCAATTTGCAGTGACCCTGAGAACCAGCCTCCCTCGCCACATGACAGCAAGAGAAAAGGGGATGAAAACCAATTCTGGTTTTTTCTGTTTTGCCTTCCAAAGATTTTAGGGTGTCTTTGAGCTCTGCATCTTTTGAAGTCAGCTTTCTGAATGCTTATCCATAGCATTGTCTACCTTTTTGCAGTAATGACTTTTTAGTCTGAACCAAGCACACATCATGAATCACTCTCTTCTCCCTCTCCCTTTTGTCCTTACTCATCATTTTTCTCTCCCTTTCTCTTTGAATCTGAAGACTTATATGAGAATCTCCCATGGTCTCCGTTATAGTATCCTAAGGCCCCTATAGGAATGGGGTAAATAGGCTGGGAAAAAATATACTCAGGTAAAAAGGGGGCAAAGGGTCACTATATTATTTGCCTCTGAAGCCCTGCTTACCTTTGTTTCCTCACTCTCTCTCTCATTTATTTCTCTTTACCTGAATGCTGACTGTGTATTGTTAGGACTTTTGAGCCTGGAGCAAATAGGTGCTATGTTTCTCTTCAACTCCTACATCCTATGCTTGATCTTAAAAGAAATGTTTTCTTTTATGTTTAGCTACATGTGAATCTTCTAGTGTTTTTTAACAAACTGAAATATGGTAAGCATGTCAGGAGCATGACCCAAAGATCCCCAAAATGATAGTTTTCAATACATCATTTCAACTGTTCCATATGGTGATACAGAATACCTTGCCTATATACTAAAATTAAACAAACCATCATACTTTGGTTTCTTGTTTTTAAATAATTGTACATCAGCAAATCCAATATGCAGACTTCAAAATATTTCATTCATTCAACCTGTGAAAAATTCTCACTCATATCATATATATTGTACACACACATGTCATATATATTATGTGCACACACACGAAAACCCTAGCTTTGAGTTTCACCTCTGACACATGCTTGCAGTGTTACCCTTGACTTTCAGTGCCTTAATAGTTCTTAAAGGCTGTAAGTTGCAGACTAGTCAGTCACCAATCTCATTAGGGAGGAATTTCTTACACCAACACAATCACAGATCCAGTCCAAAAAAGAGATATATCCATTATGTAGCCAAAACCCTGTGATTTATGTCAATGAGGGACCTATCTTCAGTGTATAACTTAGTAGATCTGTCCTAGAAAGTCCCCTGAAGCACATAGAAGCAATTTTTTATAATAAAAAGAACACAGGGTCTGCTGTTAGAGGACATGGGTTCAAATCTCACTTTGGATGCTTGCTATTTATATGACCTTGGGCTAGTCTCTTCACCTCCTTGAGCCTCAGTTTCCTCATCTGTGAAACTAGACTAGATCACCCCTGAGGTGTCCTCCAACTCTAGATTTGTGATCCTATGACTTACCTGAAGTCACACAAGTAGTAAATATCAAAGGTGAAGATTTGAATTCAGGTTCTCCTCATGCCAAACCTAATGCTACCCACCATACCAGGCTATTTCATAGATAGATAAGTAGATAGATAGATAGATAGATAGATAGATAGATAGATAGATAGATAGATAGATAGATAGATAGATAGATAGAAGGATAGATGATAGATAGATAGATAGATATAGATATAGATATAGATATATAAATAAATGGACAAATGATAGATATATAGAGATAGATAATAAAGGATGAATAAATGTTATAGATAGAAATATACAAATACATGCATATATAATTTTTGTTCCACCAGACCTGTGATTTTGTTGTTCTAGGGTGTTTCAGATAAGGGTATTCCTCTATCAATGCCTTCTCTGAAGCTTAGAACCTTACACTGTTTCTTGAAGAACTGAGAAGGTAAATGTCTTGCCTGGGGTCCCAAAGCCAACATCTGAACCTAGGTCTTCTTGATGGCAGAAGCTTGATATAGATACTAGTTCAACAAAATGTACAAATGGATACTCCATTGAAAGAGGCTTCTCACTCAGGTGGGGAACAACTAGTAATAATTTATATTACCATTCAGTGCAACATTTCTAACAAGAAAGCCACAAGTTTCTAAGAGATTCAAAGTGACATTTTTGAAAATACAAGATTTAATTTCACTAAGAAATCATGAAAACAGCCTAAATATTCAATATTTTTAGGGAAAGTAGCCTAAACAAAGTATCTGTTTTAACCAATTTGGGTGCTAAACTTTAAAATACTGTATATAAAAGTTAGTTATCTGAAAACTCTGATTGGTAAGAATACATTAACATATTTTAAGGTCAAATTACATCAGGTTCTTTCCAGTAAAAAAAAAATCTTTAGCATTGTACTAAAATGCTAATATGTTTAAAACCTCAGAGACCCAGTATCATGATCTTTCAGTATGATTTACTGAAGACAAAATGGATGATATGTAGCAGCCTTTTAGTACCCACTTTTTTATTCAGAAGGGAAAAAATGATTTCCAGGAGACACTCTTTGGAGGGGGAAATTCAACTTATGATTCCTGAATTGGAACTTATGGTTCAAAATGCCAATATGTGCAAAAGTGGGGTCTTAGTTCACCATTACAGGTAGGGAGGGATATACAGAGCTCTCTGTAGCTCAGCATGATTCAGAAACACTACACTGATTTTATGGCTGCAATTAAGGAGACAGGTCTAAGAAACAAGAGTCATTTCCTTGATTTCCTTCCTTTTCTTTTCTTTTTATGTTTGTTCAGCACCAATCCCAGACTGTAAACCAATACCAAACTGCATGGAAAGCCCATTCATCCAACAAATGTTTATAGAGAAATTACCCTGTACAAGGCACTTTGCTAGGCACTCTTGGAATGCAAAATTACATAAGATTTGGTGGCTCCTTTCAAGGAGCTTCACCTCCTTTGAAAATATTTTATATAAAACTAAGTGTCATTTACTCTTTTATATCCCAACAATTCCTTCAACTAAACAGAACCCTTCCTTGTAACAAATAAATTCAGGCAAGAACAAATCAGCACATTGACTTTCCCAGGCACCTCTTGGAGCTGGGTGGTACAATGGAGAGAGTGCTGAGGCTGGTGTCAGGAAGATCGGAATTCAAATCAGCCTCAGACACTTACCAGCTATGTGACCCTGGCTAAGTCATTTACCCCTGTTCATCCCACTTTCCTCAACTGTAAAATAAGGATAATAACAGCACCTATTTCATAGGATTGTTGTGAGGCTCAAATGAGATAATATTTGTGAAGTATTCAGTACCTGGCACATAATAGGTACTCTACAAATTCTTTTTCCTTCTTCCCTTTCTCTTCTCCTCTTCCCTTCCCCCTCTCAGTTACTAGTATCTTACTCTCTGAGAGTACCTTCATCTATTCTGTATATATCTTATGTATGTATACTTAGACATTCACATGTTTCTCCCTCTCTTCCTTTTGAATATAAGCTCCTTCTGGTAGGGACCTTTTTTTGCCTTTATTTGTATCCCAAGGTCTTAGCACAGTGCCTAGCACATAGTAAATACTAATAAATATTGGTCGACCACCTGACTAACGTTGGCCATGTCTAAAGTATATTCCTCTTTCTGCACCTGTAGTCTGTCACCTCCTTGCTTAATCATTATTCCTCCAAGGTCACCTTTGCTTATTGCGCTGAAGGAGCTTTCGAAGAGATAAGGCAAATCCATAAATATCTGAGCCACAAAACAATATGTTATTTGTGCCAAATGAGCAATACAAACTAAGTGTCATCAGAGTGAACAGAAAGGGTCAGCTATTCCCAGGGTCCGGACTAAATAAGATTTGTGCATATTTCCTAAAACCCGAGATGAGACTCCCTTTTCAGTGACATAAAGTTTAAATCTGCAAAGGGACTCGTCAGCAGCAGTGGCAGATGTTTGAAGCCCTGTGCTATGAATATGGAGAGTTAATGACTACAGGTGGTTATTATACCAAAATGACAAATAAAAAAAATCCATAAAAAACCTGAGTGGTTTCTGCTAGCTTTGCTGGCATATTTTCAAACACTGAAAAATGTTGCCCATAAATTATCTTTCAAGTTGATTTCCTATTGCTATTTATGATATTGAAAAGTTTTAATGAACACCCACACCACGATTGGTATTTAGTGTTACTGGGAGAAATAGGTGAGGTTGTTGCTCAAGGACGTATGGGAAGTTTCTACCCTGGTGATAGCAACATTGAACTATAAATCTCCTGTTGAATATGGTGTGATCTCAATGGATACACGAGCAAAGTTCTGAGTGTACTGGGAAGTTGCTCAAGTATAACTTGCCAGTGGGTTTAGTCTAGGATCCTCTCTAAGCTTCTACACCTGATGCTGAAGGCAGGTCCCCAGAGCCACTGCCTAGGCCTCTAGCTTCAGTAGAAGCTGAAACACAGGTCACACTGGAACACAAACAGCAACAACAAGAGATTCGCCATTCGTGGAAAAAGGCCCCGTGGAAACAGATCCCAATGAAGTGGAAAGAATCTTGAGTTTGGAGCTACTTGCCTCCTATGTGGCTCAGGCAAGTCATTAAAGCATTCTGGGCCTCAGTTTCTTCATGTATAACCTCATAGACTCAATGGCTCTAAGATCTCTTCCAACGCTAAATCTATGCTTCATGTTGTTTCTGTCATCTCTGAGTCTTTGTAACTCCATTTGGGGTTTTCTTAGCAAAGATACTGGAGTGGTTTGCCATTTCCTTCTCCAGTTTATTTTACAGATGAGGAAACCAAGGCAAACAAGGTTAAGTGACTTGCCCAGGGTCACACAGCTAATAAGTGTCTGAGGTCAGATTTGAACTCACATCTTCTTGACTCCAAGCCTGGCACTCTATCCACTGAGCCATCTAGCTGCCCTTGATTTTGTATTGTACATATACATACATACATACATACATACATACATACATACTCCCATATACATAATTATAAGTAGAAATACTTCAAAATGGTCCCTAAGAGAGAATAAAAGAGAGCCACAATTAGGATTACATCTAAAAATGAATTCTGACTTCTTGTTTTCAATACAGTTCAATTCAACAAGCAGTTATTAAGCACCTACTAAATGCAAAGCACTGTGCTAAATGTAGGGGACACGAAGGCAAGAGAAAGACAGAGTCTGGGCTCATACAGCTTATATTCTAACATTAGAGTTAGGGAAGATGAGAATACAACAGTTATACAGACAAATAAGGGCAAAATGTTTGAAGATATTCAATGAAGGCTTCCTAAAGGACATAGTTTAAACCTCATTTTAAGCCTTAAAAGGAAGCTAAGGATAGTAAGAGGGAGAAGGTAGGGAGGAAACGTATTCCAGGGATATGGGGCAGCTATAGAAGTACATAGATCCATAGAATGCGGCCAGGTTTGTTGGCTCTCCCAGACACATCCAGACTACTCTCTAGGGCACAGCCTAGGCAAAAGCATGAAGAAGGGAGATGATAATGGTCACATCAGAAATCAAAACACAGAAGGTACTAGTCAGTTAGCAAGTCACAGGCAAGATGCGAACCCAGTACTTTGCCTCCCCACTCGAACCTTATCTCCACTAGAGGAACAATTACTGCTTCTACTTACCCCCTAGGTGGAAACCCAAGTCTTTTCTAGGTCAACCCAATGTGTTCTCCCTGGACTTCCCTAAACAACCAACTTCTTTTCTCCCTTTCACTTTTCACTTTCTTAAGATGCCCTGAGAGCTACTAAACTTAGTCCTCAACTTTTCCATCTGCCCCAGCCAATCAACGCCTCCATGATTTTTCAAAGATCACCAATATTGGCTCAGAAATCTGATCCATGATTTCTGTCAGTATCCTGGGATGAAGTTAATCTAGGCCTGTATGAATTCATTGGGGGAAGCTAGCTACTCATTACATCTCATTTATCTAAGGTTTCAATTCCCTATTGACCATTTTGTTTTATATTTCCTAGTCTGAAGATTACTCCCCCTGACAGAGGAAACAGAAAGACGAGTTGAGTAGTTGCATCTTCTCTCCGTTGGTCCTCCTCTTATCATGATCCCATCCACCATAAGGAGCTGTTCTAGCCTCCCTTTGAACTTCCCAGAATTATTCACAGATCAAACAAAAACAGAATATGTATTAAAGTACTTTGAAAATTATAAAGTGCTATTATGGTCATGATTCTGGAAGCAAAAGCCTACGTGAGGATGAATACACAACAGTGACCTGGTTGTGTAAGAAAAATGTTAAAAGTCCTAAAGCCGAGACTCAGGAGAGTAAGGACATGAAATGCAAAGCAGTGGCAACAACAGGATGTTTGAAAAACTATGTTAGCAACAAGAGGAAGGTCTAAGAGAGGGAAAGATGGCTACTCTGGGTGGATGGGATCACAATAACAGAAAGACCAATGGAGAGACTGTAACATGCCATCAGTCACAGAGATGGATCTGGAACCCAGGGGCCCTGCTTCCAATTATCCACCAGGAATAGGCAAGTTAAAAGAGAAAACATCCAGCCTATGAAGTAATGATTTTAATTTCCTACTAATCAAATCATCACCAACTAGAAAGTAATGGGATTTAAATCAAGCAAAATCAACCTCTCAAAGGCAGCAATTTTTTGTGCATGTTAGTTTTAAGTGAGATAGGACAGGATTAAGAAGAAGAAGAGGAAGGTAAATATAAGTTTATCTAGCAGGTCAGGCAAATAATCCAGTATCTTTTTTTTTTTACCATGGGAGATCTTGGAAAAAACAAAATCTTATGTTCAATATTCTAAAAATTTAGATGTAGGGACAGAGGGGAGACTTCTTCCCCCCACCCCCCAAAAAAAGATTCCAATTACATTAGCAGGAAAAAGTAATGACTAGGTAGGCTAAATACTGACTGGTAACATTGAGAACTGCTTCTTCTAAAGCCTGTTTCAGTCCTCTGCACATGCATAGTGAATTATTCAACAGAAGCTGGCAGAAGCATACCTATCGAACACCAGATGTTGTCTTCTACAGCTATTGGATCTGGTCACATAGTGAAAACAAATTAGCGACATCTCTGGGAACACAGTAACAGGAGACTAAAAGGGGGAGGTAATAGACCTTTTGACTTAGCTCTTTCCTCAGTCCGTCAACAGAAGCCAAAAAGTTGTAGGGCAAAAGTCGATGATAATACTTGCAAGAGGATCTGGCCAAGTCATCTTGTTAGCTCCTAAGATGAAATTGTTGTGTCTCTCACAAATAGTAGAAAAGGACCAGCTCGCTGAAATGTTTCATTCTGCAAACAACTTAAGAGCTAATGTGCACCACACAGACAAGACTGATCATGTAAACCGAAGCTTTAAAGCACAATGTCCATGCATTTCCCACCTGTATGTGATGTTTCTCTATAATCGATAAATTAAAAATGTCTTAAAGAGGGTTTATTAGAAGCAGACTACCAAAGCTTCTCGTGAACTTACTTTTCTCATTTGATCTATGTAATTTTCTTTTTTTTTCTTTTTTTTTATTATTTAATATATTTAGTTTTCAGCATTGATTTTCACAGGAGTTTGAATTACAAATTTTCTCCCCATTTCTACCCTACCACCCACACCAAGATGGCATATATTCTGGTTGTCCTGTTCCCCAGTCAGCCCTCCCTCCCTTCTGTCACCCCACTCCCCTCCCATCCCCTTTTCCCTTTCTTTCTTGTAGGGCAAGATAAATTTCTATGCCCCATTGCCTATGTATCTTATTTTATAGTTGCATGCAAAAACTTTTTTGTTTTTGTTTTTGA
>CM053626.1:78072849-78088443 GCA_028646595.1 Phalanger gymnotis
GTAGACTAAAGAGTTCTATGTTCCAAGCCTGGGGGGATGTGCCAGCTCTGCCACACTAGTACTCCTCCTTCCCCAAAAACCCCCAACCCTGGACTGGACTTAGATCTTCAGCAGGCTCTGCACTCCTGCTCTGATCTGCCACTTAATTCCTCCCACCAGGTGGGCCTAGGGCCAGAAGCAACTGCAGCTGTAGTTCTAAAGCTGGCTCACCTCCCCTGCCCCCAGGGTGGTGGCCAAAGCACAAACTCTATCCCAGTCCCCAGCAACTTCTCCCACTAACTTACTCTGTTGTCCTAGGTGTTTGTGGGTTGAGAAGTCTGGTAACTGCTGCAGCTCACTGATTCAGGGCGCCTGGCTCTTGGTCCAGTCCGGTCTGTCCATGCTGGGCTCTGCTCCGCTCAGCTCTGCTCCCCTCCACTCCCAGATCCGTGTGGGATAGACCTTACCCAGAGACCATCCAGGCTGTCCTGGGCTAGAGCCCTGCTTGCCTCCACCACTTTGTGGGTTCTGCAGTTCTAGAATTGGTTCAGAGCCATTTTTTATAGGTTTTTGGAGGAACTTGGCGGGGAGCTCATGCTAGTCCCTGCTTTCCAACCACCATCTTGGCTCCACCCACCCATCTATGTCATTTTCAAAAAAAAAATCTTAGCCGTGAAAATATCCAGTGTACACAATTTTAAACCTAAGAGTGGAGCTGTAGGAAAAGATGCATTTTTTTTTAACATGCAAGAGATGATTTTGAGTTTTTATTTATTTCACAGCAATTATTCATTGTGCCAGCAAAAGAAGAATAGAGTAAAAGCCTGAGATATCTAGCAACTCCATCCTGTCCCAATTTGGACCTGATTTCATTGGTGTAGCATTTTATCACCCAAAAATTGTAAACAAGGACAAATCTTGTTATTTCTCTTCTAAACGGGGAGTAGGGTACAGGAGTGAAACCTGTTTCTCTGGATCTTTCATTTTAGCAAACCTTTATTAAATGTTTAATTCACTGTACTGAGTACAGCATGAAACTCCAAGAGAATAGAGGGTCCCTGACATCGAGGAACTTACTATTTGGTAGAGCAAGTAAGACAATATACAAATAATTAGAATACAAAATAAAATAATGGTACAATGTACATTCCAGTTGTATTTAAAAACTTACAAAACACTTCCCTTACAACAACCTAGAAATGTGTAGGGAATAAAGAACAAAAGAAAATAATAGCCTCACTTTCCATTATCTGATTTTTACGAAAGTGTGTCTCGGAGACTTGCCTAGATTCACACACACACACACACACACACACATGCACATTCACACACGTATTGAGAGTTGGAGCTGAAATACAAAGGAAAGTCTCTCAGGGTCCTAACGCCAGCTCTTTGTCCAATACAAAACATGCCTCTCCTAGTTGCAAAGTGCTAAGAAGGGAGAAAATATTTTTAGCTAAAAGAATCAGGGAACAATTAATGGAAGACTTGGCATCTGAGCTAGGCTTGAAGGATGATTAGTATTTTAACATGTGAAAATAGTTGCGGGCGGGGCAGGGGAGGAAACACTGGATATAGGAAATCATTTGAACAAAGACACAGATGTGGGCAAAGAGATGGCGACTCAACAAGTGAAGTTGAATGAAGCACCAAGTACTTGAGAGGGATCTGTCTGTCATTGGCACTACCATCCTTCTGATCATCCAAATGTGCAACCTTGGAATCATCCTCGACTTTTCAAGCTCCCTAACTTGAAAAGCTCCCCAAGCACCTCTCTTTCTAATTTCCCTAATTTTATCATGAGGTCCATCCAGTCATCCAGGGTTACAACCCTGGAGTTGTCCTCTACTCTTTAATCTGCCTAACTCTAGATCCATTCAGTATCCAGGTGTTGTCATTTCCACCTCCGGCACATCCCTCACATCCAACCCCTTTTCCACTCACCCTAGTCGATCTCACCTGGACTACTGCCTCCTAACTGGTCTTTCTAATTCCAGGCTCTCTTCTCTCTGATCCATCCTTTACATAGTTAAGAAACATAATCTTTCCTGTGCACAGCTTTGACCCTGTCACTCAGTTCAAGACATTTCTGTGGCCTCTTATCATCTCCAGAGTAAAATTCAAACCGCTCACCTTGGCATCTAAGGTTCTTCACAATCTGTTTCCAGTCTATCCTTCTAATAACAGATGGCATATAAATAGTACCTACTATACACCCAGCACCGTGCTGAGCATTTTTATAAATATTATCTCATTTAATCCTCACAACCTTATAAACTAGTTGCTATTATTATCCCTATTTTATAGTTAAGGGAACTGAGGTAGAAAGAGGTTAACTGACTTGCCCAAGGTCACCCATCTAGTAAATGTCTAAGGCTGGATTTGAACTCAGGCCTTCCTAACTCCTGGTCGGGCACTCTATCCACAGTAATACCTAGCTAATTTCTAGACTTATTTCGCATGGTTTCCCTTCACAAGTCCTGAGTTCCAGCCAAATTCACCTACTTGGCACCCCTCGCCCCCCTCCCCCGCCAATGCAATTCTATTTTCTTCCTCTGTCTTTACATATGATGTCCCTAGGATGTGACCACTCCTCTCCTTTGCCTCTGATAAACTTTTTAGTTTCCTTTAAGGTTCGACTTAGGTGGCAAACCTGTTTCAGGAGGTCTTTTCTGTTTAATTTTAAATGTTGTCTCTCTCCTGAAATTACTTTACACTTACTTCTCTGCATAAAACTTTTATAATCCCTCTAAAATGTCTTTCTTAAAGAAAAATTGATTTGTATTTTGTCTTTGTAGTGCAAGTGCCTGGCATAGCATCTTGTGCATAAGTGTTTAATGAGTATTTTCTGAATGAATAAATGAATATGTCTGAAAAGATAGGTTGGAGCCAGACTGTGTGGGACCTTTAACAGAAAATGGAAGATTTGAGATTTTATTCAGGAAGCAATAGACAGTCACTGAAGATTTTAGAGCAAGGGAGTGACATCATCAGTGCTGTTTTAGAAAGATTACTGTAGCAGCAATGTATAGGATGAATTGGAAAGATTTAGACTTTTAAGACCAGGAGATCCTAAAGGACACTCTTTCCATAGTGCAAGCAAGAGGCCTAAACTAGGTTTGCAACAGAAATGGAAAGAAGGGGGCATATTTGGAAGTCCAGAAATAGAATAGACAGGACTTGGAAATTGACTGTGGAACACAAGGCACAGGAAGCAGCCAAAGATAACTCCAAAGGTTTTGAACCAGAAACTGGGAAAATGTCCTGTTTAGCAAAAATAGGGACGTCAGAAAGATGAGCAGCTTCCAAGGAGAGGCATGCATTTGGAAACATCACATTAAATAACATTTGTTTTTGCAAACAATGGTGATTTGTATGTCTATCTCTTAATTATATATGATTGTTAATTGTTTTAAAGCATATTTATTTAAAAAAAGATAAATCACAGATAAATGCTTAGAAAAATAATGACTTGGAATTTATGTTTTTGGAGGGATTTAAAGTATTTTTAATTGTGCAAAAAATTCATTGAACTGAAACCATTCTCGAATGTTTTCTGCCTTTAAGTAGGATAATACCTACCTTTCACAATTAAGGAGTTGTTCTGTGTCCTCATCAAAAAAAAATTGATAATCCATGTGCGACAGCATTAATGAGATGTGAGTGAAAATTGACAAAGTATGTAATCAGCTGTTATGGTATCAGTAATGTCTCCAGTAACAGGGGATCTCATTGGGTCTCCAGGCTAAGGGAAATCTTCAGGTTTAAGCCACTTTGGGGAGGCTTAAGAATACCCCATGAATGCTTACTTGCCTAAATAAAGATTAAAATAACAAGATGCAGCCCACATTCAATAAATGGGCCAAGTACCACTCTGTGTTTTACTAAATCCTATAAGTAAGCCGCAAATTGTTGTAGTCTTTTCGGAGGCGGCTAGGTGGCACGGAGAGGGTATCTAGGTGATGCAGTGGATAGAGTGCTGGGCCTAGACTAAGGAAGACTTCTCTTCCTGAGTTCAAATCTGGCCTCAGACCCTCACTGTGCGACCCTGAGCAAGTCACTTAACCCAGTTTGCCTCAGTTTCCTCATCTGCAAAATGAGCTGGAGAAGGAAATGGCAAACTAGTCCAGAGTCTTTGCCATGAAAACCTCAAATGGGCTCACAAAGAGTCAAATGTGATTGAAAAATGACTTGAGAGGTAGCACAGTGGAGACAGTACTGGCCCTGGAGACATGAAGATGTGAGTTCAAATCCTGCCTGAGACACTTACTATCTGTGTGACCCTGGGTAACTTAACATCTGTCTGTTTCAGTTTCCTCAACTGTAAAATGGAGTTATTATAACACTTACCTCACAGGATTCTTATGAGGATCAAATGAGATATTTATAAAGTACTTGGCACATGGTAGTTGTCCTTCCTTTCTTCCTTCCTTCCTATATAGTACTATATAAAAAAGAGCCTAAAACTATTCATATTCTTTGACACAGAGATCCTACTACGATAAAACCCTAATGATATTATTTGGGGGAGAAGGGGGTACAGAATGGCCTATCCTTACCAAAAATTTATAACAGCATTATTTATAAGGGGAAAAAACCATAAATAACCTATCTGTCCAATTACTGGGGAATGGCTGAATAAATTAGAATATATGGATATAAGGGAACATTAATTTACAAACAAAAAGAAAGAATAACAAAGAAAACAAAAAAATGAAAGAATAATAGAGATAACAAAAAATAGATTTTTTTTGTAAGGTGTTGCAGAATTAAGAAAATGGAAACAAAATTAATGATACATACAATATATACCTATCATTACAACAATAATAGGAACCAATGAGAGCCAGCATGGCATCATAGTGAGCAGGCCTTGGAGTCATAAGTGGGTTCAATCCCATTTTTAACACATTTGACTGGGTGACTTTAGGCAAATTGCTTAACCACAGTAACCAAAGCAATTATTGATGGCTAAGTTGCAGAGTAGATATGGATAGGCATTGGGGCAGTGAGTTTCCTTATTCCTACACAGGGAGCAAGTAGAAGCATTGGAATTCAAACCTAGGTCCCTTGACTACAGATTCCTTGTTGTTTCTATTAAGCCATAGCTACTGGTCTCCCTTCCCTTTATTCCAGTCATTTCAAGATCTCCGGAAAAATAAAGCACGTTCCTCCCTAAAAGCTTATGCCTCCTTGATCTAAACTAAAAAGCAATGATGTAGAAGTATAGGGTGGTGCCAAGGGAGTAGATGCTGTGCCCTTAAATCTCTATTTTACTTTTATGTTCTGTTTACCAAGAAGGAACTTTTACTCAACAAGAAAGAGTTCATTTCCATGAAACTGAGAATTTCCAAGAGAGATTTTTCCCCAAAGTCTCACAAATCATTTCTCCTCCCAGAGCAGACTTACCATCCCCAATACTGAGAGTGAAATAAAAAGGGGTGAACTTTGTACTCTCTGTGTAAAGCATATTTTTTCCCTCTCACTCTTCCCCTGATCTCATAATGTTTACAAGTACATACTATGACACTAGTGGTGGAAAATCTGATACCATCAGCACAAGTTGAACAAAATGAGAAGGAAAAAAACTCCAAGCCCATCTGGACTTCCATATGTTCTGTAGCCCAGAGGCTAATATAATTCTTTGAATGTTGGTTATAAAGCACTGTGATATGTATAACTGCAACACAATGAGCTTACACAGAACAATCCTGTTTCGACTCAATAAACCATCGGAAGAATCAAAGAAGAATCAGTTCCCAATTATACGTGCATAGGTCATTCAGTTGTGGATGGTCTCTACTGCCAAGGTTAGTCATCCACCTATGGGAACTATTCACCTCCACATATCACACTCTAAGAACAGTTTCCCCACCATGTAGTTGGGTCATAAGGTCTCTGCTTTCCTGCTTTCAACCTGGTATGATCCCTGACCCAAAGCCCTCTGCCATTCAACATTCTCCAGGAAATTCCACCCTTCCCTAATGGGACTATAGGAGGCCCCCGACAAACAATGATTACAGGAAGATGATGGCATAGAAACCAATCTAGCAACGAGGTTCCAGTTAAATGACAGAAACAGCAGGTAAAACCTGCTGGGGAATCAATGGTATGCCAACTGAGTATCAATTGTCAACCCAGGTTATCCATGCTAAAGGTCTTCTCCTGGACAGATAATTAAACATCTAATCAGATGTCAAATAAATTTTTTTTCATGCATGGACATGGTACTGTTATTCCCCTATTAGAAAATTTTCAGCATCTATCTCTCTATTCCATCCCAAGGAAAGTTCAGACTCCTTAACCTGGCATTGGCATCCCACCCCAATCTGGTGCCACACTATCTATTCAGCCTTATTTCATACTCTTCCTGTCCATTCTGCACTAGATATTCATTAAATGAACTTTTATTAATTATTTATTAAATATGGTATGGAAATCACTGTGCTAGTTACTGGAGGAAATATAAAGTTTAGAAAAATCAAGGTCCCTGCCTTTATGGAATTTACATTTTTGTAAGAGAATAAGACACAAACACATTAGAGGCTTACAAAATAATGTGTTAAAAGGGAAATGTACTGACTTAGGAAGCTTTCATGGAGAGGTGACCTTTGAGTTAGACTCTTAAGAAGACTTTTTATCAGGTAACATAAGTAGAGGAAAGTAATTTCAGGCACAGGGAGTAATATGAGAAAAGGCCCCTGAGGTGGCAAAACAGAGGGTAAGTTTCAGGAGCATGTTGTTTTGTTGCTGTTTAATTATTTTTCAGTCATGCCCAACTCTTCATGACCCCATTGAGGATTTTCTTGGCAAGGATATTAGTTTGCCATTCCTTCTCCAGTTTATTTTATAGACGAGGAAACTAAGGCAAACAGGATTAAGTAACTTGCTCAGGGTCACACAGTAAATGTCTGAGGCTAGAGTTGAACTCAGGTCTAACTGCCTTCTTCAGGGATACATAATAGGCCAATTTGACAAGGACAGAGTTCGCGTAGGGGAATAGTAAGATTATACCAGATCATCATTAAATATCAGACAAAGGAATCTGAATTTGACTCAACAGCCAATAAAGAGCCACTCAAGTTTTGGATCAGAAAAAATTACATGGCCGTATCTTTGCATAACAAAGATTATTCTGGTTAAGTTTTTACCAATAGATTTTAGGTAGGAAAAAATGGAAGCAGGAAGTTTGTTAGGAGATTAGTGTAACAGTTCAAAATGGTGAGAATGGAAATAGATACCAAAATCTCAGAGTTGGAAGAGACCTCAATAGCCATCTAGTCCAACCCCAACCCAAAGAGGAACCCAGAAAATGCCTATCCCACTTCACTGTTTGAACACCTCCAGTGAGGAGGAACCAATTAACTACCATCTGAGGCATCCTATTCCACTTTTAGGCAGATCTAATTATTTGGAAATCTTTCTTGGCATTAAGCCTAAATTTACCTCTGTCCCTTAGACCCATTGTCCCTGATTCTGTACTCTGGGGCCAAAAAGAATAAATTTAATCCCTCTTATAGTCACAGACTTCCAAATACTTGAAAATAGTTCTCATATTACTCCTCCACCTTATTCTCTTTCAGTTGAATATCCCCAGTTCCTTATATGACATAAATTCAAGACCTTCGCCATCCTAGTTAGTGATTTTTTCCTTAAACTGTATTACCAAGAACTGAACTTGGTACTCCAGATGTGGTCTGACCAAGGGCAGATGTAAAGAGACTTCTTAGTTATGGAGGGGATGCCTCTCTTCATACTAGCCCCAGAATATGTGAGCTTCTTTGTTTGCCACATCACATCACCCTCCATCTTAAGGTTCATAAAAACCTTCTAAATGATTATGGCTTAACTATACCTTCCCTATCTTTACTTGTAAAGTTTATTCTTTGAATCTAATTGTAAAACTTTATATTTATGTTTATTGGATTTCATCTCATCACGTTCAGCCAGAATTTCTAGCCCATTAGAACTTTTTTGGATCCCGATTCTGTTATTCAGTGTGTTTTCTATTCCTCCCAGGCTGATTTCATCTCTAAAGTATATAAGCATCTACACCTTCATCAAAATCATTAATAAATATGTCAAAAAGCCCAGGGCCAAGTGCAGATACCTGAAACACTCCGCTAGAGACTTCTTGCTAAGTTGACATGAAATTACTAATGATTATTCTTTGAATCCAATCATCCAACTTGTTCTAAATCCACATACTTTTATTATGTTCTGGACCACAGCTCTCCATCTTCTCCACAAGAACATGATATACTATATCAAATTATTTGTTAGAGCCTCTTTATCAAATAGTTTAGCAAAACTGTCAAAAAAAACAGGAAATGGCAATATCATTTCTTTGGCAAACCATGGTGATTCTTTATATAACTATTTCCTTTTCAAGCTGTTCATTCACTTTTTAATGATCTTGCACTTTCCCAGGAACTGAAATCAGCATCACCAGCCCACAAGTGCAATCTCAATTCTCTTACCTTTTTTTTAAATTGGACCATTTGCCCTTTTCTGTAGTCCTATGATATTTACCTCTCTCAGTCTCTATAATCTTCCAAATATCACTGACATTGGCTCAACAATTATATCCACCAATTCTTTCAAGGGTATAGTTCCAATGCACCAGATGACTTGATGTCATCAAGCAACTAAGTGCTTTCTCATCATCTCCTTACCTAACTTGAGTATCAATTTTCTATTAGACATCTCTCCAATATTTACAATTCAAATATCATCCTCCTGGGTAGAAAAAAAATAGAAAGAGAAGAAAAAGAAAAATCGAATAGATCTGCCTTCTATCTGTTGTCAGATACCATAATACCGTCTACTATAAGCAACAGTCCTAGCCTTCCTCTGATTATCCTCTTTCCCTCTCCAAATAAAGTTCATTTTAAAAAGATAACTCAATTGCATGCACAGAGTACCATGGGCAATGCAGAATTGGGAGATTTAATGGCAGTCTTCTTATGCCAGGAGCTTCAGGCACTTGTTAATTGCTTAACACAAAGCCTGGCACATAGTAGGCATTTAATAAATCCTTGCTCCTTCCCCTTTCTAGCCCAAGAATGGTCCTGGCAAGGATGAAGATGTAGAGGACTGGGTCTCTACAGAGACCTGCAAGTCTTTCTGTTCCAATGAACAACAAACATGGTATCTCTTTTTTTTTCCAAAGAAAAAGATGATGATGATGATGATGATAATGAATTGGATTTAAGTGAGGCAAAACTGTGCAGTCATCAGCCCCACTTTCTTTCTCCTCCAGAGTCATCAGAGTCCAGTTGCGAGACATAAGTCAAAATGACCGGCGATGACCCAGGACTCAGTGGGAGACCTTGGCGTTTAACAGTGCTTGATACATAGTAGGTCCTTAATAATTGTACAATTGAATTGAATGTCAGTCCCAAGTCAATGACTTCAGAACCCGAGGTGTTTTTTTTTGCATTTCCTAATACATACAGATTAAACAAAACTAGAGCATATCCGGGCTTATAATATTCAAAAGACAAAAGTATCTTTCTATGCCCACAGGCTTATTCATTTTTCTTTAAGGTAATAACAAGCATTTTAATTTCCCATCTTTACATTTCATGATCTTCTCAATTGAAACCTGCACACACACACACACACACACACACACACACAAACCCCTCTACCTCTGTTTTTAAAAAGCAGAGTTTTCTGAGTTCCAATAACAATCTTTGTTGCTAAATATGAAAATGCCCTTGACTTTTGTTCCTATCTTTTCTCCAATGTTGCCCCAATTTTCCATGTCTGAAAGCCTTAATAGCCCTAACTACAAGCCTTTTGGTCTCCTTCATTATGAAATTAAATCTAAATTCATTTTATTGATCTTATTTAATTTTTTCTAATTTCTCTTTTACTGACATCTTTTAAAAGTAGAAATTGCAATGATTTTTATGCAGATAATGTGAAGAAAAAAGAGTGGTTTTATGGTTTTTTTTTCTTTTAAGATTTTGTCCCCTTGTGTTAAAATCCAGTCAAAACTATCGATTCGTGAAAGAACTTAAAAGACCCATGACTGAATATCCAGAATTAGCAAATGGTAAATGTCCATGTATAATTTACAGTGATTGCAGTATGCTAATGAAAACTTCCCATTTACTCATACTTGGAAGCAATTATGAGCTCAAAGACTCCAAGCAGTGAGGAAGAAAGAACAGGACAGTTTTGCTGAACTTTCTATCATAGATAAACAGGTTCAAGGTCATCCTTTTAGAGATAAAAGATGATGGAATTAGGGTTTGAGAACCTGAGTTCAAATTTGACTTCTCCTACTCATTACATGTTAATTCTGGACAATCATTCTCCAATTTGGGCTTCAATTTCCTCAGCTACAGTTGAAAGGACTGAGCTGTATCAGAGGTGTCAAACACACATCCACAAAACTCCAGTGTTACTGAACCAAAATCAAATGCAATTGGGAGATTTTAACAAATTAAATAAATATGTAATACAATGTAGATAATATTAATTTGAGGTTTTCTAGGTCAATATTCAACCAGTGGGGATCTTTTTTTCTATTTGAGTTTGACACAACTGAACTAGATGTCTTATGGAATCTCTTTCAGCTCTAAATCTATGATCTTATGAATCGATCATGGATCTCAGATGGGACTGAATCTCTGTGGCCCATGGATGCTCAGTAAAATATGTAATAACATAGAAAGAGGGAATTTTAAGGGCTTTCTGAATTTGAAGAAGATGGAAAGAGTCTTCAGTGACTACACCTGGGCCTCTCAAATATAAATTTCTAGTCCTGACCTCTCTTTTCTGCTCCATTCTTGTATCTCCAACTTCTTACGGGACATCTCTACTAGTATATCCTGAGTGAATTGTATCCAAGTCAAATTTATTCTCTGTTCCCCAAAATCTGCCCTTTCTGATTTTTCTACTTTTTTCCCTCGTGACATCACCATTCACCCTCTCTCCCGTACTTGAGACTTTGGTATTACTTTTGATCCTGTCTCATCTTTTAGCCTTCACATCCATTGTCCAGAGGAGCAATCCTTGTTAAGAGGGGGTCCTTCATATCTTCCACAACCAAAACCAACTACCAACAGCCACAAGTGTGCCAAACCATCACCTTCCATCAGTCCTCAGTGAAAGCAGCCCAGGACCCTCTGCCCAAGAACCCAGGGAATAACAGCAGAGGGAGCAAGCTTTGTGGAACCCCACTTGTCTCTGCCTCTATAGGTACAGCAGCCTCCACCTCATCAGAAACCAAATCTACTGAAAACTCGGAAAAGGAAGTTGTTATCACCAAAATTCTTGGCACAATTGAATGACTCCATATAAAAAACAGATATGGTTTTGTCAATGGAAATATCGTTAAAGAAGATACCAATTGGCTTGCTACTACATGCTAAGGAACACGAGACCTTTCTATGTTCCCTGCAGCTGAACCCAATACATGGTCTTTCCCTCTAGAAGATGAGTTCCTTGAAAGCTGACACAGTCTTGCTTTCTATTTGAATCCTAGAACTTTAAACATAGTAATCACCTAATAAACGCTTTCTCATTCATCCATTAATATCTAGTCAGTAGCCAAGTCCTGTCAATCCTACCTCTATTATTTCTCTCACAGCCCCATACATTCCTTCTTCTCTGTTCCCAAAGCCAGTATATTCCCAGGGACAATAGCCCTTAGCAGGCTTTCTAGACTCCATTCTTTCTCTCTTCCCATCTACCCAATACCCCAATGTCAGACTAATCTTGCTTTTGCATGTCACTACTTTGTCCAAAAGTCTCCCTGTCTTATCTACCATATTTTTCTCCCTTCAGTCCCCCTGATACCTTGTACAACATTGGTGTACATATTAGATGCATGTTGTGGGAATTTTTTATTTCTTTTCATTATTTGGGATGCAAAACCATTCTTCCTACAAATTTTGGTTCACTAAAAGTCTGTCTTAATGATTAAGCTCACTAGCCCAAAATCTGTTCCATCGAATATGAAAATTTACTTAGACCCTTAAACATTCTATTGTTAAGAAGCCAAAGGAAGAAATTCAACTATCCCTGACTCCCGGGTAATATGTAATTCCTCCTCCTCAACTAGTCTATTTGTAAATCTTCTAAATGAGGTTTAATCTGTAACCTGACTTAGTTTACTTATAGAGCATATTTGATGAATGATGTATGAGAATATGACTCTGTTTAAATTTGTCAAACTTTCATGACACTAAAGGAAGCATGAGATCATGGGATCCATTTTCCCCTTAACTTTTGTGGCCTAAGAGGAATGTACAAGACAGCAGTATGTAAATGAAATATTTCTCTGTCACTCTGATGTAATTTTGCCTATAAGAAACCTTGTTAGAAACCTTTTGATTATTCAGATTTTCTCTGAGGCCTGAACCTATGTGTGAGCACAATAGTAAAACCTAGATATTTACCACCATCATTTCTACATTGTGGTAAATATATATTTGGCAGCAATTGCCCACCCCATGAACTCAGAGAGAAGATATGTCTCTTATAACATGCATAATCAATGTTGGTTAAGGTGAACGAATTCTTTTGTGACCTTGAACAAGTCAATTTGGCTTTAGTTTCTTCAACTATAAAAGGATGGGGTTGGACAGCATTGCCTCTAAGTTCCCTTCCAGGTCTGAATCTGCGATTCCCTGACTCTGTGGTCTCTACGGTGCCTTCATCCTCTAAATTCTAGTAATTCAATTGAAAAGCAGGGAGGAGAGGGTTGTATGAGAAATCAATCTGAGGAACAACAGTTAGGGGGCGGTGGGGGAGGCCAGTGGAGAAAGGGAAACCATAAAGAGTCTTCACCAGAGCTCTCTAGGAAGGCAGGCCTGGCCTCCCTAGAGGAGAGAAACAGCTGTTTCTTATTTCTTCTTGCTGTTCTCTTTGTTATGGAAATGAAGACACAGGTTAAAAACAAGAGCTTTTGTTGGGCCCCCAATTTGAAGAACTTACTCCACAGGCAATGGAGCACCAGCCTCTGTTACTGTCATCGCCTTTCCAGGAAGGGCTGTGCTAGGAGACCAGCTCTTGGGAAGGAAACAGGCTTGTCACATCACTTAGGAAACAGCAGACCAGCTGTCACTCTGTTGCCCAACACTTAGGTTTTAATTTTATCCTGAAGACACAAGAACAGACGTCAGATACCACCTTTTATTTCTCTTAAGTAATCTGATGGAACTGAGATTCCCAGAGTTACAGAGAAAATGTAATCAGACTTGTTGAGATAGAAAAAGGAGGGAGGAGAAAGGAGTCTGTTTATTCAGGGCCAAATTTTCAAAGCATCTTCTTAATTAGGGCTGTAGCCTTTAAAAAAAGAAAAAGCTTCCATTTTCCCCAGTATAAACCTCCAATACAAAAGGAAATTGGATACCTGTGTGTGCCTGAATGAGCAGGCTGTTAGGCAGCTAATCACTGTTTGCAATTCAATTACCTAATTACTGTAGGCTAGGGAAGGTATTTGTGGGAGCAAACAGCTCCCACCCGAAATATTGCAGATTTGAATAAGGTTTAAGGAATAAGGTACAGGAGCTACATCGCCATTGCCTAATGAGCTCAATAAAGTCTTGAAACCCAGGAAGATATTAGCTAAACGCCATTTACGGCATAGTAAAGAGACAAGTGCATGTGGGTCCCCTGAATAGTCTCCCCTCTAGCCAAATTTAAGATTGTTCTAAGGGGAGCAAAGAGCCAATGACAACCTAAAATCTGGCAAGATGTTCATTTCCAAAAGGCACAAAGATAGTTATACTGCGTTCCAAGTGAAGCAGAATCATTCTCTTTAACACTGGGGGCACAATGGACTGACTAGAAGATGGGACTGGTAATTAGAAAGCATGAATGATATTCCTGCTTTGCCACAGACCTTACTGTATGACCTTTGTCAAGTTAATTAATCATGGTTCTTCAAGGGCCTCATCTATAACATCATAACATATTAATAGAGCCAAAGGAAGTACAAATATCATTATTTCTCATACTCCTCACACACCTGATAAGTGGAGCTCCCAAACTCCCAATTCTGAGTCTCATATTCTTTCTACTATGCTGCCACGTGTAAAGCCAATCAGTAAGTGAAAGATCTTTCCTGCCCATTGAATAGGCTTCAGGTGGGGCCAACAAAGGGAGGCCTGATTAGAGACAGGACCACACCCTTTCACTAACTAGATGTGAGGCCCCAGTCTAGTTAGCAAACTAGTTTGCTAGTTTGTAAGAGGCAGGAAGCCCTCAGGAACCTAAGGGGAGTTGCTAAGACCAGAGCCAAAGTTATCTGGCTGAGTTCTAGTCAATCAGATGATGGCGAGGACTGTATAAAAAAAGAGCCCTGAACTGGGAGCAGCAGAGCGGGGAGAAGCAGGATTCAGAAGCAGAGAGCCAACATCGAGAGAGAGTGCTAAACAAGAGGGAGTTGTGGAGATCGAGGAACTCAGAGTCAGCAGAGCTGCAGGAGAGAGTTCTGAGCTGAAGAGTTAGAATTTGTGAGTGATCTTTTATAGGAAGGGCCTTGCAGTGGGGGGAGGCTACAGTATGGCTTGGTTCCTTTCTATAATATTGTGTTATAATTCCTTATTACTAGAGTGAGGTGGGCTTATAGGTTTTGGAACATTATTCCTACTACATCAAATTAGGGATCCTCGGCCCTCTACCTAGAGAATTCCTTATACTTCACTATTCTGAACTACTCAGGCACATCCATGGCCCTTGAATTTTGCCTTCCTACTCTACCACATTGTCTCTAAAATGAGGGTGATAGACAGAATGCCATAATTCTATGGAAAAAAAAGCACTGAATAGGTCAGACCTGTAACAGCTGACTCATGTTGACTTCTTCTCCTTTCTTTCCCCATTCTTCCCACTGCTCCACGCCAAGCCCTCCACTCCGAACTCATATAATCCACTTTCTTCCTAATCTGAGCTAGGTCAGGTTCACTTTTCATGCCTAAACTTCTAGGTGACATAGTATGCAAGACCTGGATCCTGAGAGGTTGACTTCAAATCCCACCTCAGGTGCTTACATGTGTGACTCTAGACAAATTACTTAATCACTGTGTGCCTCAGTTTACTCAACTGTAGAAAGAAGTTAATAGTAATTATCTCATGAGATTGCTATGAGAGTCAAATATTGCTGTTGCTGTTGTTTATTGCTTGTTCTTCATTCTCAAAGAGGACCATGACATCAGAAAGATGATGCCACGACTTGCAAGTCAATTGGATTTAAGTGAGGCAGGGCTGTGTAAAGTCACCAGCTTCACTTTCTCCTCCAGAGGCTTCTGGGCCCAGTGGCAAGATATAGATCAGGACAACTGGAGATGGCCCCTGATGCAGTGGAAGACTTTGGCCTTGCTATGAAGGAAAATAAATGAAAATTCTATGATTATAAAGAGATCCTGTGGATTTATAGAACGACAACAAAAACAACCAGAATGATTTAAAACAGAAAATAAAGCTTTTCTTAAGAGTGAAATTAGATCAGAAACTTCATCTCTTTGAATTTTTTAAAAGTAGATGATCTGGGGCAGAGCCAAGATGGTGGCTGGAAAGCAGTGACTGGCGTGAGCTCCCCACCAAGTCCCTCCAAAAACCTATAAAAAATGGCTCTGAACCAATTCTAGAGCT
>CM053626.1:78088943-78172663 GCA_028646595.1 Phalanger gymnotis
GGGGGGGGTGGAAATGGGGAGAAAATTTGTAATTCAAACGCCTGTGAAAATCAATGCTGAAAACTAAACATACTAAAAATAAATTTAAAAAAAAAGTAGATGATCTGAAGGAAAATAACAGAGTTGGAAAACAAAAATAGAGAAGTGAAAAAAATTTTGCAGGAAAGAAACAAAAGGCAAGAACTTAAAAAAGAATTGAATTATATTTAAATTATATATTATATATATGTGTGATATATTATATTATGTTATGTTATGTTATATTATATTATGTTATATTATATTATAAATTATATATTAAAAAGAAATTAATTATATCCATGCCAAAGTGATTGTCCTCAATGATAGGATGTTTAGAGATGATAGGTCTACCATAATATCATATATAAAAATATCTTAGTAACCTTGAGTGAGTGTGATACAGTGGGGGAAAAGTACACTGGCTTTGTATTCAGAAGAGAAATGAGTTCAAATCTTGCCTCTGTTACAGCCATTCTGACATTAGCAAGGCACTTAGCTTCTCTGGGCCTCAGTTTCCTAATATGTAAAATTAAGGGATCAGATTAGATAGCCCCTAAGTTCTCTTCCAGCTCTAAATCTGTGGGTTTTTATGGCATATGGCAAGAAATAATACAAGTAAACTGCCCTAGAACATTTTAAAACAGACAACAAATTACTGTTCATTTGGGTGCATGGATCACTACCAACAAAAAATACAAAGGATATAGTAGTTAAATTTCATAATTTCAATAAGAAATAACAAATTTCACAAGGAGCCAGCAGAATGACCTTTAGCTTTGAACAAACATCAATTCAAACACAGAATTACTTTACGGTCATGAGAAATCAGGGGACAAAATTGAATACTGTAGTTTCAATCTATAACAAAAAAATAATATGTTCTGCAAACGTTTGTCTAGCAATCAATGAAAAAAAGTTAGACCTTCAACAAAAGAGAAATATTTGAGACATTATTTAAAAAAACAGATGTGAACAGAATATTCAACTTGGAAGTACTCTAAATAAGAAAAACGCGAGAAAGTTAAATAAGCATAATTGTCTTGAATATACTAATTAATGAAACCAATTCTCTCATGTTTTAGAAAATTATTTTTAAAAGGAAATAAATTGAACTGATGAGAAGTAAGAAGAAAGAACAAAGAAAGACAAAAAGGACCTGAGGTGCTAACAAGCTTAGAAGAACTTAATCAAGAGAAGGGAAGGTAGAAGAATTCAATTTATGCCTAAATTCCATGTTCTCTTATAGGTGAATAAGTATCTTCTGTAGGAGTGATAACCCAGTAAGAAGTTCTACAAGTGAAGAGAAGAGGAAGAAGAAATAAAGGGGAGATGATGGGGCAGCTAGGTGCCACAGTGAGAAGAGTACTGGCCTTGGAGTCAAGAGGACCTGAGTTCAAATTCAACCTCAGACACTTAACATACTTACTAGCTGTGTGACCTTGGGCAAGTCACTTAACCCCAATTGCCCTGCCTTCTCCCTTGCAAAAAAAAAAAACAAAAACAAACAAACAATAAAGGGGAGCTGTAAATGTTCCCTTTCCCATTCTATAGGTGAGAGAAGGAACCAGTAATTTCTTTAATTGACCAAGGAAAGTATGGCCTGTGGAAAAATAAGAAATGAAAAGTACTTCAATGGCAGAAGTAGAAATAAGGATCTCAACCTAGAAGGGAAAATGAAGATCATTAAAAAGCATTTCCATTGGGGGAGAAAGCATATGCTTATGATGAGATGGGAAATTTTACATTGTTTCGCTTAAGGGAAATTTGTGCATCAGGAGAGCTTCTCCAATAAAGGGTTTTTTGTCTCAGAACTTCATTCCACTCCAGGTAGTAACAAAGGCAGAGACTTTATGATGCCCAAGGATAGTTAGCACCTAGGATGATAGGAGAGGACCAACATGGAATAACTTGGCCTTAAGAGTGGTGAGACCTCATGCCTATCAGATTGGCTAATATGCCAGAAAAGGAAAATAATAAATGGTGGATGGGGATATGACAAAATTGGTGCACTAATGCACTGCTGGTGAAGTTGTGAACTGTTCCAACCATTCTTGAGAGCAATTTAGAGCTACGCCCAAAGGGCTATAAACTATGATCCATCCCTTTGATCCAGCAATACCAGTCCTAGGTCTACATCCCAGAAAGATAAAAAGGGGGGTAGTACCTATTTGTTCAAAAGTATTTATAACAGCTTTTTTGTGGTGACAAAGAATTGGAAACTGAGGGGATACCCATCAATTAGGGGAATGGCTGAACAAGTTGTATTATTGCAATGGAATATTACTGTGCTATAAGAAAAACTGAGCAGGCTGATTTCAGAAAAACCTGGAAAGACTTAAACAGATGCAAAATGAAATAAAGAGAACCAAGAGGATATTGTACACAGTGACAGCGACATTGTACAATGATCAACTGTGAATGACTTGGCTATTCTCAGCAATACAATAATCAAAGACAATTCCAAAGGACACATGATGAAAAATGTTGTCTACCTCCAGAGAAAGAACTGATAGAATCTGAATGAAGATTGAAGCATACTATTTCTCACTCTCTCTATTTTGTTCATGGTTTTTTTTTCCCTGTGAATCTGTTTCTTCTTTCATAACATGACTAATATGGGAATGTGTTTTGTGTTATTAAACTTGCATAACCTATACCAAATAGCTCACTGTCTCAGGGAAGAGGGAGATCAGGGATAGAGAAAGAAAATATGAAACTCAAAAAATTTTTAAAGCAAATATTAAAAAAGTGTCTTTACATGAATTAGGAAAAAATAAATATATTATAAAATGTTAAAATATATAAATAAAATATAAATATAAATTATATGAATATAGATAAAAATATAAAATGTTAAAAGTATGTTATAAAATGAATGTTAAAAATTGTCCTGTCTTGTAACTGGGGAAAATTTTTTTAAAAATTTTAAAGAGTGGTGAGAGATCATAGTAAGAGCAGGAGATAGGATCAAACTTCATGAATTGGATGGAACACAGTGAGTCTTACCATATAGTATTGCTTCCATTCAATACTGTTTCATGGACTGATATTTCTAAGAGTGGGCCAAAATGGGATGGGGGTGAGGAGGAGTGAAGGATGTAGAAAGTAAGATCTAGAAATGCAATAAAATAGCAGGAGAGAGTTCAAATTCAACATTTCAAAAACTCAATTCCACGAGAGACACAAAAAGAATTCAGAAGAAAGAAGTGAAGGTGTAGCAACAACTTAGAGGCTAGAATTCTACCCCTTAGCACTGATTATCTTCCAAACTTGAAATGCTCTTCCATTCCATCTCTTGACGATCTCTGGCTTTTTTAAAGACTAATGGCATCATTGTTTGCAGGCGGCCTTTTTAGTCTCTAGCTAATTCCTTTGATCCTCCTTTCTTCTAGGCTGAATCTGTTGGGTTTTTTGCATGCGATCTCTCCCATAAATATATAAACTCTTCAAAGGCAGTAACTAGTTTCATAATTTTTGCCTTTTTTGCATCCCTACTGCTTAACCCAATGCCTCTCATGCAGTCATACATAATAAATTCTGGTTGATTTATTGGTGCTGTTAGGCAGAGTAAATGTTTAGTTGTTCTTGCAGAACTTCTTTTCTCCTTTTGTAATCTGTTTCACAAGGTATGGTTCATTAGGAAGAGGAAAAGATATATCCAGAAATGAGTGTGATGTTCAAATAAATGGCACTAAATGTTTTAAAATGTGGGTATGAAATAGCGCACCTACTTGTTTGTGTATGCAAACTCCCATCTCCTAGATGAATGAAGGCATTGTGTCCCACGGGTTGGAATGATTATTAGTACTTAAAAGTTAATTAAGGTTATTATGCATAAAATCATCATCTAATGTTCGATTTTAGGTGGGCATTTAGTGATATCATCAAAACTCCTATTTGAAAATCCCATCGATATATTTTCACTTTAATGATCATTATTCATCCCCTTTAGATGATTTGTCTTAGATGGTTGTCTCAGTCTATGTCTCTGCTTTCAGGGGAAAAATCACTCTGAGAAGTGTTCCAAATCATAAGTTTTAGGCAAGCCATTCAATCGAATCTTCTATGTAATGATGTAGCACGAGATTCAAACTTTGTGGCCTCTGCCAATTTCTGTATAGGTGGATCTTGTTAACCAACTGACCCACAAGTTACAGGTGGTACCAGAACTGGGACCAAGCATTCACTCATCCTAGGCAAGCTCTAAAAATTCTTCATAGTGCATTTGGAAATTGCATTCTGGTTTACTACTGTTCAACTGAGACTTTATGCTTTCACTGCGACACATGCAAATTAACTTAGCACAAAATAAAATCCTATGTCTCCTGGGGAGTAGAAGTTTCTGGTGTTGAAAACATGGACATTTTATAAAAATTTAATATTGAAAACTGTCCATTCATTAGAAGTAGCATGACATGGTAAATAGAGTCTGCCCTGCAGCCAAGAACAACAGGGTTATAGTTAAACATCTGATACCATACTGTCTGTGTGCCCCTGAGCAAGTCACTTAACCTGCATTTACCTCAGTTTCCTCAAATGTAAAAGGGGGATAATAATAGCACTTACCTCCCAGGATCGTTGTGAGGATCAAATAAGACAATATTTATAAAAGTACTTAGCACAGTGCGTGGCATGTAGTAGATGCTCTAGAAATGCTTATTGCTTTTTCTCCTCCCCAGTAGTCCCTATTCCTTCCAATGCACTGTCTACCTACCTTGCCTATCCCAAGTCTCAGAAATTAATACAAACTTGCCCTAGGTAATACTTCCTTGACCAAGTTTTTTAGAAATAACTTTACTGATAGCTCATAACCAAATACTGCTGAAACATATCAAACCCTAAGCTGACTTTGTTATGTATCCCACCCAGGGAGATCTGGTTGTTGCTCATCTCATCCTACCCCTCCCCCCATACACACACACCTCCTTCAATGGCATTCCTGCATATATCTTCCTTTGCAACTAATTGCTTTTTTATATTGTTTCAACAAATCATGAAATTGTGGTTTTGTGGAGTCAATTGAAGATATTAGAAGATGTATCCCTGTATATTTAGAGAGAGAAATTTTCTACTCTTATATAACCTCCCCCTTCATCAATCTACCTCATTCTGTAAGTTTCTGGCTTGTAAGAATACTACTACACCTGAACAAAATTGTGAAATAGGTGATTTGTCTTCATGCTACAAGAGAAAAAACTCTGGTCGAGGTGCCACTATTCCTGAGTAATAGCTCCAATTTTGTGAATCATCAAACCTCTCTGAATCTCTTCCTTCCTATTACAATATCATCAATATCACTACCACCACCACTACCTCCCCCTCTGCCAGACATAACATTGACCCTTCAAAATTTAAGCAAAATTGCAATACCAAATATTCATGACCTTCAAATTATGGCAAACAAAAGACTCTCAAACTATAGACTTAGCAGAAGAAATCAAAACTATGTGGGAAGAGGGCAAAGCACATATCCACCCTGCCGTCCTGTTGGCTGTTAGAGCTGTCCTAAAGAGCTTTTGGTGAATCTACAAAAGAGGAGCTTACATATTAATACTTTTATTCAATTACAAAAAGCTCACATTCTGTCCACCTAAGCAATAGTCTATGGAACAGAACATTTAATGTAAAAGTAATAGGAGGATAGCACCTTATCCCAGGACCATTTCTGCTGGATATGAGAACAAGAATGATGGTAGTAACAGCTTTACATTTGCGGAGCTCTTTGAAATTTGCAAAATCCTTTGTATACATTTTCTCATTGAGCATTCTAGTAAAATGAGAAGATGGATCAAAAGAGCTCTGGAAAAAGGAGGACCTCTTGAGTCCCTTCCATCGCTGAAGATTATAGGATTCTCCGACCTACACTGAACACTCACCCAAGCAGTTAGAGGGGGAAATACCAGCGGCAGAAGAGGAAGAAGAGACAAAAAATAAACCTCACATGTGTATTATTGGTACAAATCAGTCATTCTGTCCCTCCAAAGAAAAGTGGCTGTTCTACTTTATCTAACATATCGTTCATTATCACGAAGGAATTTAAGAATATCTTCCTGGCATTTAGAAGTCACCTCTACAAAATAAAGACTAATAAAGATATTCTTAGTGGCACTGATATAACAAGGCAATTACCCATTAGCAAGCTTTATTTCCTGCTAATGAGATGCAAAAATGCTGTATTTATAATACCAGATTTTTTCAGCACTAAAATATGAAAGCTTTCACGTGTCTTATTAAAGGTTGTCACATCCCATTAGCAAATTTGATCTTCACCTGAGTGGTGGAGGAAGAATCGTGTGAATGGCAGTCTTTATTAATATATATATATTAATAAACTTTGGGAGGGTGCATGTTGTCCTCCCCTAGTATTCTTCTCCGGTTTCTTGGTTGCTGCTAGTGATACTGTAATTTATTAAGATGCAATTATCTTCCAAAGTAAGACCATCTGTGTTCCAAATTACAAAAGCAAATACACGATCTGCACCATTTATAGGAGGCTCATCCCCCATCCCAAAGATCCTCTTGCATAAACTTGCATGAGGTATTATCACAGTAAAGAAAGCATAGCAGTTGATCTTTGGAGAAGGGGAGGTAGCAACAACTCTAGTGATGGCCCAAGAGTGGATATACCTATGACACATGGGAATACAAACACATATACACAGACTCCAATGCCATACCCCTCCAACTGCCTTGGGCTGCCACGACCAACGCAGGAAAAGAGCTCTGAAATCAGAGGACCTGGGTCCAAACCCAGCCAACACCCTAGTTCAGAGCTTTATCACCTCTCCCCAAAACTATTTCAATAGCCTTTAGGTCTCCCTACCTAGAGTCTCTGTCCTTTCCCATACATCTGTCACACAGCTGCTAAAGTAATTTTTCCAAAGGAAATCACCGCCTCCCCAGCCAACCCCAACTGAATACATTCTAATAGTTCCCTATTAACTTCAAGATAAAGCCCTTTGTTTGGCACTTAAAGTTCTTCCACCCTAGCCCCTTCTTACCTTTTCAATCCTCTTAAACTCTCATTAATTCTCTTCCTTGAGCTGCAGCCTACCTTGCATGCTCTCATCTCCCCTCTCTGAACTATTTCATAGCTTTTCCCGTGTCTGGAATATTCTTCCTCCTCACCTCCAATTCTTCTGATTCCTGGATTTCTTCCAGATTTGGCTCAAACACTGTCTTCTGCAAGAGGCCTTTATGGTGCCCCTAGCTTCAACAGCCTTTTTTTCTAAGGCTACCTCCCATCTATTCTGTATGCATTTTGTATGTACCATTTATTTCTATGCTTTCTTCCCCATTAGAATATAAACTCTTTAGGAGAAAAAATTGTTTGTCTTTCCTTGTATGCCCAGTGTTTAGCACAGTGCAAGCCCTTAATAATTGTTGAATGATTGATGTATACATATATGTGTGTGTGTGTGTGTGTGTGTGTGTGCATGCACTAGCAAATCATTTAACTTCCCTGGGCCCTAATTTTTTCAGCTATGAAATTAAGATCTTGAACAATATGGACTTCCAGTTTTAGAGCTATAGTCTGTCTTTTATTCTGCCCTCAAAAATGATTAGATAGATAGATAGATAGATAGATAGATAGATAGATAGATAGATAGACAGATGTGTGTATACACACACACACACACACACACACACACACACACATACATAATAACTGGCTAACCTATGATAGCAACCAAATTCTTTTTTCCTCTTCTTTATATACTGACAATAAGCAGCCTCCAGCTTGGAAAATAGTCTAGTGCCCTTGGCCGCTCCCATATTTTACTTGGTACATCTTAGGCAAATTTAAGCAAGATGGCTAGGTAAGCCATAGCCTAGAGTTGAGGGCTCTGGGGCAATGGAGAGAACTTGCTACTAAACTCATTCCCTGTGGCTTTGGGGATGCCCCCACCCAGAATTTCTCCATGCAATCACACATTATAGCTTATGAGAAGGTATCTACAGACGTTTCTAAAGGGGCTCCCAACCCCCATGCAGGCCCTCGTGCTAACAATATTGAATATAGGACACCCTTTATTTTACCCCGAAAGGAGAAAATGCAAAAAACATAAAGGACTCACAGTAATCTATTAAAAAAACGAATTCTCTCTCCCTATCAAGTGAGTCTCATTTTGCCTCTAAAAGTCTAGATTCATAGCATCATCCTGTAATTTGAACTCCTCCATGAGGGAAAAGCATTTGAGGTCGCTGGAAATCAAGTTCTCACCCACTGAACCTGCACAAAATGAGTAACTCACCATAGTCATGAAAGCCAAATGGTTCTATCTTTTCTTCCCAGGACTGGGTCTGGGACCTCAGCATGATTCAAAATTCCCTCTGTCCTTTCTCAAGTGGTGCTATACAAAACTCTTCCCTCTTTTCTCCATTGTCTAGGGGCACAGCTCTTATCACTTCACCACTGAACTCCAAATACTTGGAGTCTTGGAGTCCTGGGCCATGTCATCGGGCCCTCTTCTCAGGATGCCATGTCACTTTGTCTCTTCCTCCCTTAGCTCTTTGTGCAATCCTGCCATTTCTGGAACTGAGATATTGGGGATAGGAGAGGCTAAGGACATGTGTGCATGTGTAGGTCTCCTTTTTTGTTGTTGTTCAGTCATTGCTGAGATACCATGACCCAATTTGGGGTTTTCTTGGCAAAGACATTGGAGTGGTTTGCCATTTCCTTCTTTGGCTCATTTTACAGATGAGGAAACTGAGGCAAACAGGGTTAAGTGACTTGCCCAGCATCACATGGCTAGTGTCTAAGGTCAGATTTGAACTCAGATCTTCTTAACTCCAGGCCCAGAACTCTATCCAGTGTGCCAATTAGCTGCCCTAGATCTCTTTTACCAAGGGATAAAAGGCTACTAACAGGTCTGTAAGTTCCAGCCAATGTTCTGTTCTCTTTGGCTCTTTCTGGGAAATGATAAATTCTGATATGTCTGTGAACTTCCCTTTTGTAGGCCTATGGCTCAAATCTTCAATAGTCTGACCCATTTAAATGATTTTGGAAGGTTAAGAACTACCATCCTGAAGGTCAAGGATATTTCCATCCCTTCAAATGTGATTTATCAGAGTCCCAAATGAGATGTTGATGAGAATGTTCACACCTCTTAAGGAGCTCTAATCAAAGTCCTTTTTGGACACTTTAATCTCACCAAACTGACCAGGTTTTCATCAGCACTCTGTAAGGTTTGTCTTATCTACTGCTGTAAGTTTCCCAAGGTCATAGGTACAGAAAACATCAAAGAGCTTAGTCACGGCATTTTTGTATCATTAAGTTAATCATTGCTACATCCCTAGCAATAGCTTCTGATCTTTTCTCCAACAAATGCCATTTGCAATGTATATAGAATCTCCCTATGCAGCTGAAGAGTCCTGCAGAAGTCCAGGGGTACCAGATACACTAGAGATAGTTTGTCCTGAGCAAGGATAAAAAACAGATAGCTGGACTGCCCAAACATATAAGCCGGATTCTATGAGATTATCACCAAACAACCTAGGAGGCAGGTCACTCCTGCCTCTACTTTTTAAACCTCCCCACCTTCAAAAATTCCAACTCCGAAAATTTTCAAAGTTGACTTTGCTCTGCATAGCCATGTACTAGATCTCCAATAATTCCCATGATAATTATCTGAATACATGCCCATGCTAATTTATCATCAAATGTGCCAGATTTATCAAGGATCTCTTTTCGTCATCATTCTTTGGCTGATGCCCCCACCCAGATTTTCTCCTTGCAACCACAGAATAATGTTCGTATTTTTTTCATCAGTTGTTTGACTATTTTATTATTATAGCACTTTTTCCCTCCACTGAAATCTTGATGTGTTACCTCAGACTGTTTCTTAAAAGTCTATGCCAGTGGAACATATACTCTGGAAAATCCTACAATGCTGGTAAAGATTCAAGGATGGGCATTTTGTCTCATCTGTATCCTAGGACCAGGATAAGTTAGAGGAGGTTGATCACCCAAGTGGAATGTGAAGTCATTGGGAACACGAGCTTTGGAAAGATAAAGAACTTTAGGTATCATTTAACAAACAGATGAAGAAATTAATGACTGGAGAGACTGAGTTTGTTTTGTGGGGGAAGAGGGCTTTTACCCTCAATCAGGGAGTTCAGAAAGCCAATACCATTCTCTACTTGTCAGCACAGCTAATCTCACTGTGTCAAAAGCAGACCTTATTAAAATGCACAAAATTAGGGAAAATAATTTAGAATGACTGTAAATGTCATTGTTTCTCATTTCCTTTCCATCAGGGTCTTAAGACTAGTGGACTGGCAGATGACCCCTTTCTGGAGGGAGCTCCACTAAGTCCTCTAAAATCAACAAGGCTTTTTATATACTACTCCATACCAAACCCAGTTCCTATCTCTCTTCACTCCTTCTGGGCCAATATTCTCCTCAGTCATTGCCCTTCTGGGTGTCAAGTTGCATTTTTGTCAGCTTCCTGATGATACCTGGCTGATCTTTGAAGTTACTGTCCCACTGACAACCTCAATATGAGTCTCTCAAGATCAAGATTTCCTTGTTATCCTCACTAAATTGCACCCCCATTCCAGAGCAAACTGAACATTGGACTCAATATGGATACTTTACCTACGTGTTAAGATAACTTTTAAGATCATACAGCTAGTTAGTAATAGAAAAACAACTAAAACCTAAATTCTCTGTTAGAAAGAAGATAACCATTGGCTGTCCCTATTCATACAAAGCTAGGCCATTAATAGTCACGTGATCCTGGACAAATCTTTTAATTTCCCTAATCCTTAATTTTCTCATCTATAAAATGGGTATAATGATGTATGTAATATCCACCTTCATGGCTTTTTATTCAGAAAGTGCTTTTTAAATCTTAATATCACTACATAAATGAGAACAATTACTAGACAGTGAATTTAACCTATGTGAAAAGAACACAGGCTATGAGTCAAAAAATATGTGTTCTAACTAAAACTGAAACTGGCTAGCTAATGTAACCTTGGGAAAGTCATTTCTCCTTTTTTGTCTAAGTTTCAGTTTCCTCATAATAATAACTGACTTTTAAATAGCGCTTTAAGTAAAGAGTTATAAACCTATGTACATACATGGGGATATGTCATCAATGAGTCACTCGACCAGCATTTATTAGATGCTTACTTCATATCAGGCACTATGCTAAGTGCAGGGAATGCCAAGCCAAAGAATGGAAATATCTACTCTCAAGAAATTTTAATTCTATCTCATTTCATTTGCGCCTCACAACAATCCTGTGAGAGGTAGGTGCTAAAGATATTTTTATCCTCATTTTTCAAAGGAGAAAATTGAAACTCAGAGAGATACTCTATGATCATCATATTGGCCTTCTTCCATCACCACCTCCCAAATCTGTGGTTTTTCACTGGCTGTCCTCTCATGCCTAGAATGCTTTCTCTCCTCACTTCTGCCTCCTAGCTTTCCTAGCTTTTTTTAAGACTCAGCTCAAATTTCACATTCTGCTGGAGGCCACCCGAAACTAACTGTGTGACCCTGGACTAGTCGCTTAATCTCTATTCGCTTCAGTTTCTTCATCTGTAAAATGGGGGTGATAATAGCACCTACCTCCTGGAGTTATGAGGATTAAGTGAGGTAATAATTGTGAGTACTTAACACAGTGCCTGACACATAGTAAGCACTACACACATGTTAGCAATTATTAGCTATTAGCTATCATTTAGACAGGAGGGGTGACATCATAAGCAAATTAACAGAGCATGAAAGAAATTACCTGTTAGACCTATGGACAGAGAAAGAGTTTATGACCAAACAAGACAGAGAAGATCACAGAAAGCAAATGGACAACTTCGATTGCGAAAAGTTAAAACACTTTTCAACAAACACAACCAATGCAGCTAAAAATTAGAATAGAAGCAGGAAATTGGGGTGAGGGGAATCTTTGCAAGTTTCTCTGATAAAGGTCTCATTTCTAATCTATATTAGGAACTGAGCCAAATTTTATAATAAAAGCCATTCCCCAGTTAATAACTGGTCAAAGAATATGAGTAGACAGTTTTCAGAGGAAGAAATTCAAGCTATTAATTGCCATATGATAAAAAAGAAAATGCCTTAATCACTAATCATTAGCGAAATGCAAATTGAAATAATTTCAACGTATCACTTCACATGCATCAGATTGGCATAGTTGACCAAAAAAGGAAAATGGCATGCTGGAGGGGATGTGGAAAAATAGGTTCTTTAATGGTCTGTTGGTGAAGCTGTGAATTGGCCCAGTCATTCTGGAAAGCACCTTGGAACTATGCCCAAAAAGCTATTAAACGATGCCTACCCTTTGACCCAGCAGTGTCACTACTAGGTTTATACCCTAAAGACAACAAAAAAAGGAAAGAGATCCTTATGTACAAAAATATTTATAGTAGTTCTTTTTGTAGTAGCAAAGAATTGGAGATTGAGAAGATTTCCGTCAACTGAGGAATGGCTGAACAGCAATGTTGTGGGATGATCAACTGTGAATGACTTGGCCTTTCTGGTCAATATAATGATTCAAGACAATTCCAAAGGACTTATGATGAAAAATACTATCCACCTCCAGAAAGAAAACTGACAAAGTCTGGATGCAGACTGAAGCATAATTTTTTTCACTTTCTTAATTTTTCTTATCTTTTTTTTTTTTTGCAAAATGGCTAATATGGAAATACGTTTTGCAGGATTTCACACATACAATTGATATTACATTTCTTGTCTTCTCATGGCGGGAGGAGGGAAGCAAGAGAAAGAATTCAGAATTCAATTTTTTTAAACAAGTGCCAAAAATAAATAAATAATAAATTTGGAGGCCAAAAACCAAAAAAGTTTGTTTCACTATTGTGCTATAAGAAATGACAGGCAAGATGGTTTCCGAAAAACCTAAGAAGACCTCTCTGAACTGATACAGAGTGAAGTATGAAGAACTGAGAGAGTAATTTTTACAATGTCAACGGTATTGTAAGGACAATCAACTCTGAAAGACTTAAGAACCATGATCAATAACAATGACCAACCATAATTCCAAAGAACTCAAGATGAAACATGTTATCCACCTCCACATGGAGAACTGATGGACTGAGAGCAGAACAAGACATATTTTCCTTATGTTTTTCTTTCTTTCCTTCACTTCTTCCTCTCTTCCTCCATTTCTTTATTCTTTTTTCCTTCCTTCTTTTGACATGCTAATATGGATATTTGTTTTCCATAACCAAATATATTTATGATGGGCTTTGTTTTTCTTGTCTTCTCAATCGTTGGGAGAGGTGAGGGGCAGAAAAATAATTTGGAACTGGAAATAAAATACAATTGAATTTTAAAAGAGTTCTTCCCTCCTCCACTACTAGTATCTTCCCTCTGAAATGACCTTCTATTCGCACTATGTATATCTTGTATGTACAGCTATTTGCTTTTGACTCCATCCTTATAATGTGAACTCCTTGTGGTCAGGGATTATGGTTTTGCCCTTCTTTGTATCAACAGCAATTAACAGAGTCTGGCACACAGTAAGCACTTATAAGTGCTTGTTGACTGATTCACAAAACTTATGAGTTTCAGAAGTGAGATTTGTTACCAGATCTTCCTGGCTTCAAATCTGAAACCCCATACAGTATATCACGTTGTCTCTCAACCTGTAAGGTGAATGGGTGAGGCCGGGTGATTTCTAAGGTCTTTTTCAGTTCAAGATGCTATGATCCTGTGTGCACTGGAGTAGCCTGAATCAAATTTTATGCCATCCTCCATAAAGATAGTAAATAGCTGGTCATCATCTATCCCTCTGCACTGTTGATGAAACTAAGCATTAGTAGCAGCTAACAGATTTACAATGATTGGAAGCATCATCCTGCTATAGGCTTCCTGGACCCCTTCTTATTATATAAATCTTTCATCATGAAGCACATTATCAGAGCATGCTCAGCACTGGAATGAGGATAATCACCAAGTGGAGCCAGCCGCAAATGTCATGTCTGGATTTTACATACTAAATAAATGAGAGGCTTAAAGTATAAAAAAAAAAATCTAATGTCAATTATCATTTAAATTCATTGCCATCCCATTAGCAGCGGTATGTCTCAAATTGTATTGTCTGGCTCCCTGGGAATAGCCCTGTGACAAAGTTGTAGCAAAGAGGTGGCTGCTTCTGAGGCCAGATGCTCCTCTGGGGTGCGCCTGCAGACAGCTCCTCTCCCAGCAGGCAGTGAATCTTGAGCTAGCTGTCTGGATGACAACCAGAGGAAGCCCTTGGGAAAGTGCCAGTAGAACTTTGACTTTCGACTGCTCCCTGAAGGATGTGAGAAGCCTCTAAGAAGAGAACAGCAGGGCATCATTGCATAGTCTTTCTCCTTGATTCAGCAAGGGAAAGAGGCTGCCTCACACAAGGGTGCAAGAAACAGGAACACTTTGATAGGAACATTCTAAGTTAGGGTTATAGGTATAGAGTTTGGGAGAGGGGATTCAGAGGTTCTTCAGGCTGCCCCACACCACCACCACCACAAATAGATCCATTTTACAATCTGCATTTTGTCAAGGGTGTCCAAGCACCAGGACGTTATGAATGAGAACATATCTATATCAACCTGGAAAAAATCTTAGGAGTCTTCTGGTCCAATCTCCTCATTTTGTTGTTGTTCAGTCATTTTAGTTGTGTCCGACTCTTTGTGACTCCATTTGGGGTTCTCTCGGCAAAGATTCTAGAATGATCTGCCATACCTTTCTCCAGCGCATTTTACAGATCAGGAACCAAAGTAAATGGGGCTAGGTGACATGCCCAGGGTCACACAGCTAGCAAGTGTCTGAGGCTGGAATTGAATTCAGGAAGATGAATCTTCCTGACTTCAGGCCCAGCACTCTACCCACTGTGCCACCTAGCTGCCCCCTCTTGTCACTTTATATATGAGGAAACCAAAGCGCAGAGAGGTCAAGTGACTTGTCTGAAATCACACAACTAGTGAGTAGGAAAAGTCAGAATTAAATTGAGATGTCCTGATTTACATTTCAGTCTCTTTCCACTATGCCTTACTGTCTCCTGAATAATTCTGACCAGAAGGGAGAAAAAAATATTGAATAGTCTTTGTCCAATTTCAAGCCAAATGTTTTTTGTGTAAGACAAATGGCAGAACCAATTACAGTACTTTGTAAATAGTAGATATTCAAGTATTCATTGGATTTAAATGAAATTAATTAGGGCAAGTCAGTCTCTCTGGGTGTCATTTTTCTCCTAAGTAAAATTGGGTTGGAGTAGCTAACCTGTTTCCCCTTCTAGGTCCAGCTCTATATACCTATCGAGGCAGCTAGGTAATGAAGTGGATAGATTGCTGGAATTGGAGACAAGAAGATGAGTTCAAAACCATCCTCTGACACTGACTAGCTATGTGACACTGGGCAAGTCACTTAACTTCTACCTCAATTTTCTCTACTGTAAAATGGGTATAATAATGGCACCTACAGGGTTCTTGTGAGGATCAAATTAGATAATATTTGTAAAGTGTTTAGTGCAATGTCTGGTACATAGTAGGTACTGTTGTTCTTGACAACAAACCCTAAAATCGAAAATAGCTTTATTTTTTTAATATACAATGAATAATTTATTAATGTTTATGTTATATGCAATATTGCTTTAATATTATATATAATATGTAGATTATATGCAATACTATTTTAATAGCACATATTATCTATAGCTCATATGTAATTATATAATGCACAAATAGCTCCTCAAATGTCTATATAATATATATATTTATATATACTTAAATATATACAGTTAGCTATTAATCTGCATTCCTAATGTAAAATGTCTCTGTGTTACACATTACTTAGGAATTTTCATTCCAGCCAAAGTGGCCTACTTGATTGAGATGATATAAACAGCATAAATATTCAAAACACAAGGGAACCCAAAATGCAAGCTCGGGTGGACCCCAAGCTAGTGTTGGGCACAGAAAACAAGAATGTTCTGGATAGCTCCAGGACCTGAAGGAACCCAAAATACCTTTTAGCTGCCTCTAGCATTTCTGAGGAATTCTGGGGTCAGATAACATTCTGGGTGCAGACAACTTTTAATTACACAAGGTTAGATTCAGACAGTATAATAATTTTTCTGAACAATAAAATACATCATTTTTCCTATAGTATTTAATAATAACTTCTTCCCTCTCCCTCCCTTCTCATCCTATGAGTTGAAATTGAATGAATTGGATTGAATCAGATATGTTTCCTTAGGTCACAAACTTAGCACGTTACCAACGCAAATGTAGTTTGGACCAGAAAATCCAAAGGAGTCTGAGTTCCTTTCAAATCCTTCCACACAGTGCTAACTTATAATGAGCCATCTGTGAAAATCAATGCAAAAATGTTGGCCATGAGTTATACAAAGGAATGCTGGTCCTAAGGAAAGAAGGAAAAGTATTAACTTGTGGTGATTGGCTTTGGCACAGAAAAAGATGTGTTGGCTCTCCTGGACAAGTAAAGACCCCCTCAGAAGGCCAGGGGGGTTAATGCACAGGAGGCAGTTTCCCTTGTGAAGAGATGCTAGGTGGGTCATGCAGCAAACAAGGATGAACTTAGCAAAAGCATATATTGGATTCCACTGACTTATAAACAATCAGCCAAGTGGGAGTAAAAAACTTGGAGGGGTAGGCATTTGGTGAAGACAAGATCACTGCTTCTGGTATTCTGGGCTTGCTATCATGCCAAATGATTAAAATATGAATGAATGAATGATGATAGCTGACATGTATGTGTGTGTTATTCATTAAATTTTGCAATGCACTTTCCATACTTTAACTCATTTGAATTGAATATATTACATATCAATTACTTTGTAGTTTGTTTTTTAAGTCTTGCAGATAGCATTTATAAGGCTCACTGAAGTTCTGCAAAATCTGCATTGGTCCCACCCATAAAGAGGTGAAGAAGTCACTTTGCATCCCTGAAACTCAGTTTCCTCCTTTGAAAAATGGAAATAAAAACACCTGGAGAGTTGAATTGTATTGTATTATATTTATCCTTGACTCAGGAAGGGAAGGAGGCTGCCTCAAGTAAAGGAGCAGGAAATGGGAGCACTTTGATAGGAACTGGGCGAGCTGGAAGGTGCAATATTCCCGCTTCAAAGGGTTATTCTGAAACTCAAATAAGACAGAAGAGAATTTATGCTCCTGAAGAGCAGGGATTGTTTTCTGCTCTTCATCACTCTTAACTACCTGCCTTTCCTTCTATTGTTGCTTTAAAAAATAGCATTTGCCAGCACTGAGCATGTTCAGAGCTTTGCCAAAGCTCCACGAAAACCAAAAGAAGGACCGAAGAGTCCTGCCAAACACTCCCTCAATTATCCCCCTGATCAATCTAAATACAGTTTAATTTAACAAGTGCTTATAGTGTGATCTATTATTCATTCTGCACTGTGAAACACAAATAAATTGTAGATTAATGTTTTCATATCTTTTGAATTAATTGGGTTTTTTAAAATATTAGGTATTTACTGTATGCCAGGGACTATGTTATGAACTAGGGAGATAAATATAAAGTGAGACAAGTCCTGTCCTCAAAGAGCTTAAATTATGAAAAAATCAAATGAAATAATATTTTCAAAGTACTTAGCACAGTGTCTGACACATAGTAGGCATTCATTAAGTGCTTGTTCCCTTCTCTTTTCTTACGGAGGAAGACAATACTTCCCTGGTGGCCAGAGAAGGGAGTTTTGTTCTAGGCAGGAATGGCAAATTGATGGATGTACATTTTCCAAAAGTAATGATAGTATTGATTTGATCACTATGCTGAGAAAAAGAGGATTAGGGGGAGGGAGGGTACACACAAGGCAGCAGATGACAAAGTGGCCCTAGAGGATAGGGCCAGCTTGACATATTAGACTAGGGGAGTTTGGGCTCGCTCACTCATCAATTGACACAGAGCATTTCCAGACTGGGGACTCCAAAGCTGCTTCCCCAAGCACTGAGGTCATGGATTCTAGAGGTCCTAGCAGAAGGAGCCTATGCCATGTAAGGCAAAGCAGGGCAAAGTACAGGTGACTTTTCTCATCATTGGTGGTCATTAATTTAAAAGACAACAGCTGTTACCCTAAGGAGAGAAGTTCTTTGTGGAATAGAACTATATCATGTGATTATGGTTCCAAGTCTTTATTCTCTTTATCCTAGACAGAGAAGAAGGACTAAGAGTTTTGTTTGAGTGAAAATTCTCCCTTCATCCAGACAGTGTTGAACTAGAAGAAGAAAAACCCAGAATGTGAAGCCTGATGAACACGTTTTGCTTCAACAAAATAGTGTTTAGGGGGATGTCTTTGTCACCATCCCCACTGCCATTACCTTAGTACAACAGATATCTGTACTATTCCAATACCTTCCTATTAGACCTTCATCTGTCCAGTCTTTTTCTCTCACCCAATTCATCTTCTTACCACTGATAGAATAATCTTTCATATGTATAGATCTGGTCATGTTTTTTTTGTTGCCTGATAAGGCCCAAACTACTTAACCTGGAACTCAAAGCTTTTCAAAATCTAGAACTACTCGGTGTTTCAAGTCTTATATTCTACCGAGTCAGTTGATAAACATTAAGTGTCTACTATGCAACAGGCACTGTGCTAAGTGTTGGGGATACAAAGAAAGACAAAAGATAATCCCTGCACTTATGGATCTCACAATCTAATGGGGGAGAAAACATGCAAATAACTATGTACAAACAAGATATATACAGGATAAATTGCAGATAATCATTAGAGGGAAGGGATTAGAATTAAGGGGGTCATAAAGTCTTCTTTAGAAGGTAAAATTTTAGCTGGGACTTGAAGGAAGCCAGAGAAGCCAAGAGGTAGAAATGAGGAGGGAGAGTATTCCAGAAATAGGGAGCAGCCAGTGAAAATG
Organism: Phalanger gymnotis; assembly: GCA_028646595.1. NCBI lineage: Eukaryota > Metazoa > Chordata > Mammalia > Diprotodontia > Phalangeridae > Phalanger > Phalanger gymnotis. The sequence goes on from CM053626.1 coordinate 78,107,844, forward strand.
CCTGAAGTTGGGAGATAGAGTATCTTGTTCAAGGAATAAGAAGCAGGCCAGCGTCACTGGATCACAGAGCAAGTAAGGTACGTGTGAGAGAGAGTAATGAAGTCTTCTCCTTTGTCTGTTGTTCTCCAAGAGGACCATGACATCAGGGAGGTGATGCCATGACATGCAAGTGAATTGGATTTAAGTGACGGAGGGCTGTGCAAAGTGACCAACCTCTCTTTCTCCTCTGGAGCCATCAGGGTCCAGTGGCAAGATATAGATCAGGATAACTGGAGATGGCCCTGGATACAGTGGGAGACTTAGATCTTTTTAAGCTAAGCTCTTTCCCAGGTCTCAGTTTGCCTGAGGCAATGCCCATTCAGTAATTAAGGCTAGGTAAGAAATGAGGCAGAGAATGGTCTCTTTTGCCTAGTCAAGTGATCCAGTGTCACTGAATCACAAAGTAAGTAAGGTATGTGTGAGAGAGAATAATGAAGTTTAAGAACACTGGAAAGGTAGAGAGAAGGGTGGGAAAAGTTATGAAGCGTTTTGAATGCCAAAATTGGCCTTCTTAACTGCACTTCACCTTTTCTTATCTCCATGCCTTTTCCCTTTTGTTTCCTATACTCTAAATGCCCATATCCATCCCCAATTCTGCCTCTTGAATTTCTATCCATCTTTTAAAACCTAATTCTAATGTTATCATTTCTGTATAATTGGTAGTTATTTGCCCTTCTCCCCTATCTTTAGGTAATATATAGCACTTTTATTTCTCTGATGTCCTTACCATCTGTTTTTGGTTTTTGATTTGCCTGTTTTAGTTTTTTACACAGGGATATTTGCTGAGGAGATATATCAAGAATAGAAGTACAAAGCATTCCCCTTAACCTCAAGGACCCCCTTTCCCATCTACCACCATGTTCCCTGAAGAGAATCCTCAAACTTCAAATGGCTGCCACAGAGCATCTACCTCCACCAATTTTGCTTTCAAAATGCATCAGTTACTGGAAAAATCACTCCCTTGTTGCCAGAGGTAGTGTCTTGGCTGCCATGAATCCACTGCTACCCTGGGTCAAGCAAGTTACTCCTCAGGACCACACTGCTTCACCAGACTTAGATACCAGCAAATTCTGGTTCCAAGACCTCTAGCAGCTTATGATTAAGGCAAGATTGCAGATGCCTCACTAGGTTGAGCTTCTGAAAAACTCTGGTATAGACTCTAATTCCTAGCCCTCTAGCAATTTACTTTTCCAACCATTCACCAAATTGCTCACAAAATTGCAGCTTCTCCTAAAAGCAGAACCAAAAAGACATGACAGTGACAGAAACAATAGCTCTACCATATATTCAGAGCTTCTTGGAGACTCAGGTGGTAAGATAAAGCCTTGTGACCTCTTTGCCCATCTAGAGGCATAAGCATTTCATCTTCCTCTTGTAGCCAGCAATGGAGAGACGAAAGTCAGTCTGGCCATCTAGTATTTTGTACTATAGTTATGCATGATTATCATTTCCTCCTCCTAGATTGTAGGTTCCATGAGAGCAGGGGCTATGTCTTTTCTCAACTTTAGATCTCACACTACACCTACCACAGAGCTCTATACACAGCAGGAAATTAACAAATGTATTTAATTGAATTAAACTGAACTGAATAATCATGATTATTCATTGTTTTTCTGGTTTTGTTTTAGGGGAAATATTTTAATAAATGTTTCCATGGAGATGTGGTTTCCTAAATTCCTTCACAAGATGTTCTCCCACCTGGAAGTTCACTTAAATGGCAAACACCAAATTCTGTCTTTTCAATGTTATGACAAGTATTAGAGCACATAGACATTCCTATGATGGAGATGAAATAGAAATGAATACTGAAGGCACATGCTTGTTCATTCAGACGCCTGCTATACTGTATTGTCCCTAAGAACTCTTCGGTTGGGCCAATATTTATCTCAAAGTCAGGTTTAAGACACATCACGAGGATCTCTTCACATCCAGCAGACCTTGCAAATACTATAACAAGAGAGACCTATGTCTTTGAAGTGGGTCACAGAATTCTTGTCAGTAGATGTCTGAAAAAAAAAGCTAGTTTTCATTTAGAAATGCAAACTGTACAGCTCTGTAAGTAATTAATCGGGGAACATAAGTTGTATTTGAACTAGAACAGAACCTTTGATTATACTTAATGTCTGGCGAATGATTAATGTATGAAGCGTTTCGCTGTTTACTAAACAAGGGATTTGTCTTTTCTTTACCATTGGAAAAATCTTGTTTAAAACACTTAGTTTCAGAGATGTGATCATTTCTTTGGCACTTACTGGGCTGTTAAATTAAATTCATACCATCCCTCCATGTTTTCGAGCCTACCCAAGAAGTATGAAAATGGGAACTGATGAGCAAGGTCTGAACACGTTTCCATATCCCCTGTTAATGTTTATTAATGCAGCCTGCTGCTGCAGAAAAATCCACTCCTTAGAACAAGTTAAATCACGAAGAATACACTTTGCTACTTGGGCAGCATCCTTTTCCCTATCTTGAATTGAATATATTTCCTGACTTGGAAAGTGATTAGAGTCCAATCACAAACCTTATTGATGTCATTTTTGGAAGGGTCAGGAACTATGTAAGATAACACAAATGTGTTCAACCATTTCAGTGACTGTCAGCTTAAGATATCAAGAGGAAAGGTTGGTGACATTGGCCACTCTTCAGGGTAGCTGGACTGGACCATGGGAATATTTGGCCTTTCCAGCTTTCCATATGCTCCACTGACCCTGAAATGTACCAACTTTCAACTTTCTAATCTGTTGTTGGATTTATGCATCAAGGAGGAACTGAAATTTATGGGTCGAACTAGGAATCTAAAGCATTACCAAAAAAACAAGTGGAATTAGAGTAAGGATACTGATGTCCTTTGTTGCCATGATCCCTAAAGTGGCCAAGTGATGGCGAGAGAGCACCTAATACTAGTGTTTGTCACACAAGAGTTAAATGTCGGAGGAGAGGAAGGGAGAGAAAATTTGGAACTCAAAAACTTGTGGAACCGAATGTTGTAACCAAAAAAATAATTAATTAATTAATAAAAATGATCTTAAAAAAAGAGTTAAAGATCAATGGACTGCTGATTGACTGTGTGACTGACCTTTCTCTCATCCAAGTTAAGCCAGCTTTTCAAAAAAGGTCTTGAGGGAGATATTCCTCTAGAGTTGGTTGGTTCAGGGAAATAAGGGCTCAGACCAGTCATGTCACTTTCTCATTGCCAAAATATAAAGCACTCATGAGAAGCTGGAAGAGCTTTCAGGTGCTTGGCAGGTAAATCACAATGGAAATGATTCGCTCAGTTAAATCAACTCAAGGGTTCCTAATGCCTATTCTTGTTGAATAACCTTCTCCTGCTATGGCTTACTAAATCTCCATTTGTTAACTGTTGAATGGCCTATAGGTGTCTCATTTTTATCCCAATATGAAACCTAAACTACCAGGAGACTGACCTGAGACAGGCCCAAGACAGAACAGGCTGATATCCCAGGACTTTGAATATCCAGGTCAAGGTCTGACTTAGATTCCAGACTTAAACCTTTAATGCCTGATTCTCTCCAATTACCTTTCTCCTCTCTTCAAATGAAAACTAGAAAACGTAACCTGAAGTTACATTAAATGAAAATGCAACTAGTGTCCATGTTTGGGGATCATAGGATCATAGATACAGAGCTGGAAGGGACCTCAGAAGTTATTGAAGCCACTGCTCTCATTTTACGAATGAGGAAACTAAGGCACAGAGTGGTTAAGTGACTTGTCTAGGATCACACAGCTACTAAGTGTCTGAAGTGGCATTTGAACCCAGTTCTTCCTGATTCCAGGTCAAACATTCTAACTACTACTTGTTTCAACAATCCAGCTGGCAGCTGTTGTGGGGGTGAAAGACCAACACAAACCCAACAAGAAGGACACTACCAGCAGGTTCTTTACTAAGGAAAGCAACATTAATGGGTTAACAAGCTTACTTTAATCCAGCATACAAATATCATTCATTTAGTTCAGGGGAAAAAGCCAGCATCCTGAACTTCAGAGCAAAATACAAACAAATTACAAACATCGACAGACAGACCAAATACAATTCATAGTTACCAACATCTAAGTTCAGCCCATAACAATGGCTGGCCCAGAATCATGAGCGCCACCATGGCTGTGGGTAAGAGCACCGTAAAAGAGAAAGCCAACCCCTGGTTTTATGTCTTGTGACTCACCCACGTGACCTGATATCATCACAAAGAGGCGACTTAAACCCACATGGTCTAAAAGCCTCTGATGTCCCAAACATGCCACCCAAACCCATGTATACTAGGCCCTCCCCTGAGGCAAGGAGGTCACCAAGGACTCCCGATCTAATCAAGGTAACGAAGGCCAAACTCTTCAAGGGCACTTGGTTGAACTGAATGCTAGGAGCCCATTTTGATTGCCAACACACTACTCCATACTGGGGACAAGGGAAAAGAAAACCTAATTTTAAATGAAGATACAAAAAGACTACTTTTGTTTAGAGAGTTAGCCTGGAATAGCCTCGTTGTTCTTTTTCTTTAGTCATTTGGTCATGTCCAACTCTTCATGACACTATGGACTACGGCATGCCAGGCCTTTCTATCCTCCACAATCTCCCAAAATATGCCCAAGCTCATATTCATTACTTCCACAACACTATTCCTCTCATCCTCTGCCATCCCCTTTTCCTTTTGCCTCTAACTTTTCTCAACATCAGAGTCTTTTCCAATGAGTCCTGTCTTTTCATTACATGGCCATAGTATTTAAGCTTCATCTTCAGTATTCGACCTTCCAATGAATAGTCAGAATTAATTTCCTTAAATATTGAATGATTTGATCTCCTTGCTGTCCAAGGGACTCTCAAAAGTCTTCTCCAGCAGCACAGTTCAAAAGCATAAATATGGCACAAAGCTTTCCTCCTGGTCCAGCTCTCACAACCATACATTGCTACTGGAAAAACCATGGCTTTAACTATATGAACCTTTGTCTGCAAAGTGATATCTCTGCTTTTTAGTATGCTGTCCAGATTTGCCATACCTTTCCTTTCAAGGAGCAAGTAATTTCATTGCTGCAGTGGCTGTCTGCAGTGATCTTTGAGTCCAAGAATATAAAATCTGACACTTCTTTCATTTCTTCTCTCTCCATTTGCCAGGAATTGATGGGACCATCTGCCAAGATCTTAGTTTTTGTTGTTTGTTTTTATGTTAAGCTTCAAGCCAGCTTTCACACTCTCTTCTTTTATCCTCATCAAGAGGCTTCTTAATTCTTCCTCACTTTCTGCCATCAGAGTGGTATCATCTGCATATCTGAGATTGTTGATATTTCTCCCAGCAAGCTTAATTCCAGCTTTTGATTCATCAGGCCTGGCATTTCATGTGATATACTCTACATATAAGTTAGATAAGTAAGGTGACAATATACAGTCTTGTCATGTACTCCATTTTCAATCTTAAACTAATCAGTTGTTCCATGTTCAATTTTAACTGTTGCTTCTTGGCCTACATACAGGTTCCTTAGGAAACAAGTAAGAGGTGATTTGGCGCCCCCATCTCTTTGAGGACTTGTCACTTTTTGTTCTGATCCACACAGTCAAAGTCTTTAATGTAATCAATGAAGCAGAAGTAGATATTGTTGGTTGTTGTTGTTTCTGAAACTCCCTGGTTTTTTCTATAATCCAGCAGCTATTGGCAATTTGGTCTCTAGTTCCTCTGCCTCTTCCAATACTAGCCTGCTCTTCTGGTAATTCTTCATTCACATATTGCTGAAGCCTAGCTTGCAGAATTTTGCACACAACCTTGCTGGCATGTGAAATGAGTGTAAATGTTTGGTAATTTGAACATTCTTTAGCTTTGCCATTTTTTTATGATGAGGACATAAATTGATCTTTTCCAATCCAGTGGCCACTGTTGAGTTTTCCAAATTTGCTGGCATATTGAGTACAGCACTTTAACAGCATCATCTTTTAGGATTTTAAATAGCTTATCTGGACTTCCAACACCTCCACTAGCCTTATTGTTAGCAATTGTCTCCTAAGGCCCACTTGACTTCATTCCCCAGGATGGCTGGCTCTAGATTAGTAATCATACCATCATGGTAATCCCTTCTACTTCTGTTCAGTCACTACTATTTTTGTGTTATTAGCCATAACTAAATGCTAGCTCGGGATGGTTCTGGCATAAGGAGATTTGTGTTCAAATCTTAGCCCTGTGTTCTTGCTAATTATATGTTCATTAAGATGGGCCTTTATTTCTGTTAGGCTCCTTATCAGAGTTATGCCTTTAAGAATATTAGCCTGAAGGTACATTTTTGTGTATCATTGAAATAAAATATTTTAATAAGAATTTTTAATATCTAGGAGTTTTGCCTAAGTAGAAATCATATGCAGGTCATATCTATCATACCAATATGGAATATGGAAAAGACCTTTTTAAATATAAATGAGTTTCATCTAGCTTAGAAAAAATCATCTAAAGAAGTACTTTATTTACAAATTAAAATGAAGGCTAATGTTGGCCATTTGGTAAGTATATAAAATTCAGTTACTATAATCCTTGGAAAGTATAGGCGAGTAGGCCTCCTAGGATGATTGTTATTCAATGATTTCCCCCAAATCTTACCAACTTCACCTTGGATTTTAAACCAACTTATCAGATAAAGGACTTCCACTGGGTGGGAGGATGGTGGTATTAGGGATTATGAATCCTTTGACAGGTTGCCCCAAACCGTGGGCTTAGATTGACCTGTTTCTGTAAGGGAGATTATAATCTAAAATCATGTAATGATGATGGTGATGATGATAATTATTTTATTACTATTATTAATAGCTAGCATTTATATAATGCTTTAAGATTTGCAAAGTGCTTAACAAATATTTCATTTTATCCTTGGAAGTGATAGTATTGTCCCCATTTTACAGAAGAAGAAATCAGGCTATTTTTTTCCCTACCCAGAGTTGCCTCTGGGTAATCTCCAAAAATGGTTCCTATATAGCTTTGTTCATTTCCCTCTCTGGTGTGTGCCACCTTTCCTGAAGGGGCCTATATGGTCCCACAGACTCATAGCACCACCCTGTGGTCAGGACTCCCAACAGAAAGGAATTTGGGATTGCTAGAGAGGCAATTCTTATGCGTCCCACTTCAACATAGGGACTGTTAAAGGTATATCCATCCTTATGGTACTGCCCTGAACTCCTTTCTCATCAGACCTGCACATACTGTATCTGAATGGCTCATAGTAATAGCAGGTCTTTTGTTTTCCTTTGTCTCTGCTTTAGTTCCTTGCTACTTCGCTAGCTCCTGGGACCATATGTGATAGCCTCTTCTCTCAGAGAAGCTAGCACTGCCCAAGAATTCCTGACTTGTCTTTTTAGAAAGCTGGGTCCTGGAGCTCCCAAACTTAGGATTGCTAGAGAAGCAATAACAAGGATGCCTCTTCTCAGAAACTCTGCCTTGTCTCACCAGAAGGCTGGTTTCTACGATTGTGTTACCTAAGACATAGCCCCTTCTCTATCAGGAGATCGATTTTCTGGAACTCTCACTGCTGGGACCACATGGTTCTCCTTATAATACAATTTTTCAAGCTAAGAGTTTATACCACTCCCTCTCCAAGGCTGGGTCCAAGAGCTCTCCTCTGAGGACAAATGGACAATGACACGTGCAACCTCTATGTGTCTCTGTCCCAAGCCAATTATTAATATTTCCTGGGAGGGAATCCTCAACTATGCAGGGATCCAGGGTCACTATTAGCTCTCATGCTCACTTGAAAAATCACAGACAAGATTTGATTGTGCAAATGCTTCTATTTTAGGTACAGAACAAAGGGTTACCTCCAACTTTACAACAGCCTGAGCCGAGTAGTTTGTCCCCAACCACCGAGACTTAGTTTCCATTAGACACCAAGGCGCACATGCATGCTTTTTATAGGAAAATACAATTAAAAGTATCAAATATAAGCCTACCACCCTCTAAAGTCTTCAAGTTGTGATTAGGTAACTCTCCAGACCAATCCCCTAGGCTAACTTTGGGCAGATCATAACACCTCTCTGTCCTCAATTTCCTCATCTGTAGAATGAGGAGTTTGGATTAAATGGTCTACAAATTCTCTTCCAGCTCCAGAAATCTGAAATTCATTTCTAAGACATTTTTCATTTGGAATTTATGTCAAAGATATATTCTAACATGGGATAGGTTGTTGGGGAGTTCTGTCTTTCAAATATTATCTGAAATCAAGTGGTCAAAAGTTATACCCAGGACAGGAAATGATAAAAATCAACCATAGTAGCCCTCTGCCCTAATTCCAATTCTGCTACCTTTATCACACATCTTTCCACCCCTTTCCCAAAATTTTGAGACAGCCATGATATTTTTCTTCATTTCCTCCTCAGGCAGCTGTACAATGTTGCCCTTCACTGTTAAACATCTGCTATATTCCTCTTTAGAAAAGGGGAAAAAACTTGTTAATGATGAGATTATTCACACATTTCTAATTATTTTTTCATGTCATGTACATTCCAGATATAACAATGGCATGGCTTTTGGAACTGCAAAATTACAGGATACCTAATGCATACGTCTCAAGCTCTCCAGGTTAACTCTGTAAACATCCTTACTGGTTATTGGTAATCTCCCCATCTTTTGAAACAGACCAACAGATTCTTGTTGGAAAATCCTCCCCAGACTCCTGAAAATAACTCCAATCTAACTTAGTAAATCCTACCCCCTCTCCTTCAAGCAGATAAGAAAACTGCAGTGCATCAGGATGATGAAAAGTAGCCTGTTTTAATCCTCACTTTTTTCCTCCCCCTACATTCCCATAGTAGCCCTGCTATCTTATGATCTCTGCTTCACAACTGTAGAGTGGGGAAGAAAAAGAGAGGGCCAGAAGAGGGTAAAATCTGTGTATGCCTATGTGTGTGAGCCTGCGTGACTGTAGAGGCATGTGAGGGAGATAGATGGAAACAAGAATGAATGTTACATTTTTTGGTGATTGAATGGATTAGAAGGCTCTTAAGAGTATGACTAATTAGAGCATTTATGGAGTCCAGTATTTAGGGGACCAGAGATTCAGACACCTAGATTATTAGAGGTTAGGTAAAAGAAAATCAGTTTCTTTCCCTGCGTCTACAATATATATTCTACATTATAAATGATGCAAATACAGAAGAGAGTTAGTGATTTTACCCAGCTTACGTTTCCCTTATATTGACCTGTTGTCTTGGGACAATTAAGATCTCTTTTACACATGGTTGTGAAACTGGTAACAGAAATTATCTATTTTTTCCTTCTTTTTCTGTAGCGTTGAAGACATCTCCAAAATTAAAAAGAAAGAAAGATGCTTTCCTGTTTTATGTTGCAAACTTTGGGTAATCATTAAGTGGGTTGTAAAAAGTCATCACACTATAGCATCCCCAAAGACTGAAGTAAGTCAAAACTTCTTCAGATATTACAGCCTTTGCCAAACAAAGACCATTGGGGAAAATCCACCAAAACTTTGTTCTTTTGATATTTTCTTTTGGTCTTTGACCTGTGATTTCATTGGCATAGGTTACTTCCAAGGAGGAAATTCCCTCTATCAATACAGGGCACTTAGTCAGTCAACAGGAATTTATTAAGTGCTAACTATGTGCCAGGCACTGTGCTAAGCACTGGAGATAGAGAGAAAAATTCAGAGAGTTCACATTCTAATGAGAAAAACCATCTAGGTAGATGGGTTAAAGCACATTGAAAGTAACTGACAGGACTCAAATCTGCCAGTAAATTAGGGGGATGCTGTAATGGCAAGTAAGGTAGGACTTTTTGTTGTCTTTCATTTTGGAGTGCTTTTCAACACTAAAGTAATCGAGTGCCTTTGAGTCTTGCCTTTGTTTACATCAAGAGTCTTTGATTGAACTGGGAGTGTTTGATGCCCTGCTTAAGTTAGGTCACATGGGTTTGAGTTGCATTGTTGTGATGCCCTTTGACCCTGAAAAAGTATATGTGTGTGTGTGTATATATATATATATATTCTGAAGTGAGCATTTTGCTTGGAGCTCACTCACTGGAAGAATGTCATATGATTTGACCAGACAAGATTCTGGGTAGTTGTTAAGGAGCCCCGCCAGCTTTGAAAAACCCAGATGTTGGTGCTTCTCTCTCTGGTATGTATGCAATGTCAAGGTCAGACAGAAGCCTGTCTGTTGATTGATGTTTATTTTGCTGTATTCATAATTTCTGCTTGTAATTTCTGTTTGTATTGTCTCTGAAGTCCAGGGTGCTGGCTTTTCCCCCTCAATCAAGTGAATGTTATATGTGTGTTTAATTAAAGTAACATTGTTAACCCCTTAAAGTTGCTTTCCTTAGAAAAGCAGATCAAAGAACCTGTGCTAGCAGCCCTCCTGTGTGCTGGTGTTGTTAGTCTTGTTATTGGCCTTACACAGCCACAGTAGCAGCAAGTAGCATTGTTGTTACAGATGGCTACCCCAAACATGTGAAGGCCAAATGAGTGGATGAAAACAATTAGTGCCATTGGCCAAGAAGATGACTGAAGGAGGGGCTGTAGAGTGCTTGAAGCTTGGCCAGACAACAAAGATGCCAAGATCATCTACTGTATGCCAGGCCATCATCAGTTGTCTTGATTTTTGTCTTGCCGTAGACTCGAGTCAGGAAGGGAGATTGAGATTGACAGATTTGTGCAACTCTATCTCACTTAAATCCAATTCACAGGCAGGTCAAGATGTCATTGTGATGTCATTGATCTGCTTTAAAAATTAATGATAAACAACAGACAACATGGAAACAGCTATGTACAAACAAGACCTATACAGAGAAATTAGAGGTAGGGGGACTGGGAAAGACTTCTGACAGAAAGATTTTAGGTGATATTTGAGTCAGGGAAGCTAAAAGGTGGGGATGAGGAGTGGGAGCACTCCAGTCATGTCCAACTGTCAGTGAAAATGCATATAGTTGAAAGATAGAGTGACCTATGTGAGGAATAGCAAGAAGGTTAGCGTCACTGGACCATAGAGTGCATGAAGAAAAGTGAAGTATAAGAAGATTGGAAAGGTAGAGAAGTGCTAGGTTGTGAAGGGCACTTGCTCCGGGTCTTGGAGAGTTGCCTGAGGAACTGAAAAGTTCAGTAATTTGCAAGGGTCATACAGCTAGTATGTGTTGGAAGGAGAATTGGAACCCATGCCATGTTGCCTTTCATTTCATCAAGTGTGTGTGTGTGTGTGTGTGTGTGTTGGAGGGGGGGCAGGTAGTTGGTAGTTGGTAGTTCTACACGTGCAGTTCAGACTGAAAAGGTATTACTCAGATGACTAATGCCTGGGTACACAACTCATCTGGTGAAGTAAAAGTTTGACCACTGTGGCCACTGCAGGGGATTAAGGGACTCCTCTAACATTAAAAACCAAATTTCATGCTAACTGAAAGGTGATTAGTAACAGAAAGAAATTCACATTTCTCTTCCTTTATAACTCTTTAAAAGCCAAAGACAGGGCTTTATTTATAGTGACTGTTTTTGATTGGCTGAAAGAATAAGGGGTCCATCTATGGGAATGTCTGGCCAGTAGCTATGATCTGGCATATGACTTTCAACCAAGACAATCAGTATTGTTAAAATACGGCTGAATATGGACAATATCCATTTTAAAAATTAAAAAAAAATCAGGGGAAAAGGAAGCTTGTCCTTGAAATCACTGCATTGAAATTCACCCTGGTCTACTTTTGGTGGTTGAACTACCACTGGATCGAGGGCTCCAGGGTGTGGTACAAATGAATGGGATTCGTTTTCCCTATGGGTTCTCCCTCCCAACAGTGGTGCCCACTGTCTTTTCTCTTATTTTGTTTTAATAATAGAGCTGCAAGCAGAAGCAATAAGAAGTTGCCCTGATATTAAGGGAATAGAGACTGTGAGATCTGATAACAAATTAGCATTATATGCTGATGATATCCTGTTATGTGTCTCTTCTCCTGTAACCTCAATATTGGATTTAATTACATAGATTGGGCTTTTTAGTCTTGTCTCAGGATATAAAATTAATTTCCATAAATCTCATGCTTTCCCTATTGTACTGTGTGCAGAGGTTAGCAAACAGCCCTCCTTTTCCCAGGCCATTCAAATGGTGTTCACCAAAAAAAAAAAAAAAGACACACTTAGGCATACATATTATCCCAAAAATGACAGACTTCTACAAAACTAATTTCCCCATCCCCTTATCAGAAGTCTCTACTGAAGCAACCACATGGAAACCACTATTTATAAGCAGTATGGGGGCAAATAAATGCCATGAAATAAAATTTGCTGCCTTAGGTATTTTGGCACTCCAATTCCCAAAGCTTTTTCTTTTCTAAAAATTAAATAATTAGTCATTTGCTTTAGCTTTGGAAAGGAAACCAAAGAAAAGGACAAAAGCATACATAGTAGGGCACTAAGGGATTGCATTACCCTACTTTAACAGAAAGCTTATTAAGTGTCCTATCTCGTGGGTTGGGAGACTCAGCCCATCATATTATCACTGCAGATAAGGAATTCTGACAATACACACTTCAGTCTCTGACCTGAAAGCGGATGCCCACGGTTATTCCACCTTGGGATTCTCCCAAGTAGTGCTTGACACATGTCAAAGAGGGCCTAGGAATATCAGCCTCATTTTCAGTTGTGAATAAAAGCTAGATTTGAAGTCAGGTCTCTGAAGACCAAAGGCAATGACATGACCTAACTTATCAGAAATGAATTTAGCATTCAGGAAAGAAAATGTTACAAGTTCAGTGGTACAGAATAAATTAGCTACCATTGAAAGTGCTTAAAACTTTCTAGGAAATTTAACTAAGTTTATAGGCTTGTGTGTTTTTTCCTTATTTAAAGTAATTATCACCCTCTAGGGAAAGCATATTAAAGATTTTTGCTTAGGGCAGTGGGGGACTGGTGAAAGAAAAGATGTTTTCATGTTCATTCTTTGGTAGTTTTCTTTTCTGTTTTTTTTGTTTCTTCCAGAAATAAAATAGCATCATCATAGGATTAAAGTTGGGAGGAACCTACAAGGTCATCTACTCCAATATTTTCATTTTACAGATGAGGGAAGGAGACCCAGAGACTTTAGTCTCTCCCCAAAAAAAACAAGACAGCCAATAATAAAGTGATAAATTTTAGGTTATTTGAGGAGTCATACAATGTGATGGAAAAGCATTAAAAACTAAGAATCTAGTCATTGAATTCGGGACCTAGTTCTATTTCACTAATTAGCCAATAACTAGTATTCAGTAAATCACTCAAACCCCTTTCCTTAATCTTTACAATAAAAGATAAAGTACTAGATTGATAGACCTTTAGAGTTGGACAAGATATCCATGGTCATCTAATCTGTACTTTGCCCAAAAATCGTGTATACTTTCCACAAAATCCCCAACAAGAAATAATGTTGATTCTGTTCGAACACTAGCTAGAGAGAACTCACTGTTCTCTGAGATAATGAATTATGTATTTGGGCAGTTTTGTTAGATAATTTTTCCCTTTTTTAAATTTATTTTTTTTATTTTTAGTTTATAACGCTAAGTTCCACAAGTTTTTGAGTTCCACATTTTCTCTCCTTCTCTCTCCTCCCCCTTTCCCCCCAAACCGGCATGTAATCCAACATAGGTTCTAAATATACCTTCACATTAAACTTATTTACACAAATAGTCAAATTGTAAAGAAGAATTACAACCAATGGAATGAATCATGAGAAAGAAGAAACAAAATCAAAAAAGAAAGAAAAAGATCTAATAGTTTGCCTCAATCTGCATTCAGGCTCCATAATTCTTTCTCTGGATGTGGATAGCTTTTTCCATCATGAGTGTTTTGGAGCTGTCTTTGAACTTTGTAGTGCTGAGAAGAGGCAAGTCTATCAAAGTTAGTCATCACAGATACTGTGTGTCTATAATCGTGTATAATGTTCTCCTGATTCTGCTCCCCTCACTCAGCATCAGATCATGTAAGTCTTTCCAGGTTATAATGAAGTCTGTCTGCTATTCATTTCTCATAGCACAATAGTATTCCATTACATTCATGTACCACAACTTGTTTAATCGTTCCCCAATTGATGGATGTCCCCTTGACTTCCAATTCTTTGCCACCACAAAAAGAGCTGCCATAAATATTTTTTTGTGTATAGGGGTCCATTTCCCACTTGTGTGATCTCTTTGGGATACAGTGGTATTGCTAGGTCAAAGGGTATGCACATTTTCATAGTCCTTTGGGCATAGTTCCAAATTGCTCTCCAGAATGGTTGGATCAGTTCACAACTCCACCACCAAGTGACAGTGTTCCTATTTTCCCACATCTACTCCAGTATTTATCATTTTCCTGTTTTGTCATGTTAGCCAATCTGACATGAGAGACATGATACCTAAGAGTTGTTTTGATTTGCATTTCTCTAATCAATAGTGATTTAGAGCATTTTTTCACATTGACTATAGATATGACAATTTTTCTTATGAGAAGTCAAAAACCTACCTCTCTGAAACTACTAGTTCTCCCCTGGGCTCCAGTGAAGGGAGAAGGGACTTGCCCAGAGTCACAAAGTAAGTGGCAAAGCCACGACTAGGATCCTGGCTTTCAGCCCCTGCAGAGGGCTCTTTACATGACACCACAGTGGCTGTAGTAGGTCTTGTACTTTCCGGTCCCTGTTGAGCAAACAGATCTGACTCCCAGAGAGAATGGGGTCTTCAGGTGGAGGAGATGTTTCTTCTTCCCTGTATTGTACTTTCTCCTCCTGTTCCCATCAGATGTTCACTTTGCTCCCCAAAATTTGAAGATGCCCTGATCCTATTCAATGAATATTTACTGAATGCTTACTATGATATGTTTACCCCGAAGGTCTTCCCCTCCCAGATTGATTTTTAACTAGGTAAAAGAGACTATTCTCTGTCTCGTTTCTTACCTAGCCTTAATCACTAAATGGGTATTGCTCAGTCAAATTGAGACCTGGGAAAGATCTTAGCTTAAAAAGGCTAAGGTCTCTTACCGCATATGGGACCATTTCCAGTCGTCCTGATCTATATCTTGCCACTGGACCCAGATGGCTCAGGAGGCGAGTGTGAGGCTGGTGACTTTGCACAGCTCTGCCTCAGTTAAATCCATTTTACTTGTAAGCCATGGCATCACCTTCCTAATGTCGTGCTCTTCTTTGAGAAAGAAAGACAAACAACCACAGTTCTCCCCTCTAGGCAAAGCAGAACAGGGAAGCAACATGGCATACTTGATAGGGTGCAGATTCCAGAGTCAAAAGATCAGGGTTGAAAACTCATCTCAGCTACATGATACCTGTGTGACCTTGGGCCAACAAGTCTCAACCTCTCTGAGTATCAGATTCTTCAACTGTAAAATAATGGAGTCAATCTCAGCCTCTGAGGTCTCATCCAGCTATGGATTTATGATCCTATGATTCTGTAAGTCTTCTGTGTGACTGATAACCCTTTTCAATTCAACCTTGACAGCCTTTCAAGTATTTGAAAAAAAGCTATCATGCCTGCCCCCTCTCCCTCTCTTTAAGCTAAAACTCAGAATCTCGAGGTTGGAAGGCACCTCAGAGGTCTTCTAGGACAACCTATCCATGCCCTGTACACCCTGCTACAACATACTAACAAGCTGTCATCCCAGCTTCCTTTGAAGAAACCCCGTAAGAGACAACCCTCTCCACTTTTAGAGGCTGTAACTCAGCATTTCTCAAAAGCTGGGCTGCAACATGCTAGTCTGCTGTAGGTTTTGCTAAGTGTGCTGGGAAATCTTTGATCCTGGCTATTTTTCACTGCCTGATCTTCTGGGCTTAAGGTTGGGAAGCTTACAATAGCAGCCCTGTGCTCAAAGGTGCAAAGCCACCTCCTTCCCTTCAAGTCCTAGAGAAATATAGAGAGAAGAGAGCAAGACAGTGGAGAAGCCCTGGAGAGCAGGGAAAGAAGAGGCAAAAGAGTCCCAAGGCCAGGTAATGAATCTGAAGGCCTGACTGCTGGGAAACTCTTCTTTGCTGCAGACTTGAGCTTTGTGTATTATGATTCCAAAGCAAAGAATACTGGGCCGTGAGCAAAAAGAGTTAGAGAACCACTACTCTCATTGTTAAGAAGCTTTTCCTAGCCTAAATCTTCCTCTCAGCAATTTTGGCCCATTGTTCCTAGTTCTGCTCTTAACTGCCCTTTAAGTATTTGAAGACAGTGAGGCACAATGGATAGAGAACTGGCATTAGAGTTAGGAAAGCCTGGATTTGAATCTAATCTCAGACATATAAATTGTATAACTTCAGCAAGTTATTTAACCCCTCTGGACCTCTGATTCCCTATCTGGAAAATGATGATTCCAGATCGAACGATTCCAGAGGGCCCATGATGACTCATGTTGTCCTTCCTCCTCACCCCAGCTGAGAAGGGGTGGACTCAGAGTAAAAACTGAGGTACATTTTTCGACATGGCCAAAGCTGGAATTTGTTTTATTGGCTATGCATATTTATTACAAGGATTTCCGTTTTCTTTTTTTTTTTCCAATGGGAGAGGAAGAAAAGGAAAAAAAAGAAAAATTTTTGTTCTTTCAAAAAAAAATTTTTAATGAAGGGGTTGGATTCAGTGACTTCTGAAGTCCCCTTCAGCTATAAATCTTTGACCCTATGATCCCACTAAATTTTCTCTCTTCTAACTTAAATGTTTTCATTTCTCTCAATTGATACTAATAAGGCATAGACTCTAGTCTTCTCACTATTATGGTTAGCCTCCTCTGGATCTTGCTAGGTAGTCAATATTTTTACTAAAATTTTGCACCCACAATTGAACACAATACTTGAGTTGTGAACTGATCATGGGGGAATACAAGGGGACTATCACTTCCATCGACGTAGATACAATATGTGAATGAAGTATAATGGGAGTGTGACATATGCCCAGATCACCTACAGTGGGGACAACCACATGGTATATTACATGTCCACATATGTGTCAATCTTCCTCTCTTCCAGAAGCAGGTCCTTGGCATCTCCCATGTGGGTGCCTCCATCTTAGGTGATCTGGATATGTGCCAAACTCTCATTACAGAAGTATTAGATTACATTCCCTTTTTAAAAATATCATGTTGACTAATAAATTCTGATCTTGCAGTCCTTGAAAAAGCTCATATATCTTTCATATGTGTAGCCACACTTCCATTTTTTATGTAGGGCTTTATATTTTTCTATATTATTTCTTTTTGTATCAGCCATTGTTCCAACCTATAGAGAGTTTTACTGAATTCTGACTCTGTCATCTCATGCATTACTTATTCTTCCCACTGTGTTGGGTGGATCTTCTACAGAGAATTTATGGAATGTCAACAGCAAAAGACTCACATCTATAGCATTGGAGGAAATGCCTACATTGATGAAACTATGAATATATCAAAGTATCACTTTAAAATATTCCCTCACCAACTCTTCTCTAATCGATGGACTAACAGATTTCTCAATAATCCTCCCATTCTAAAATTCTATCATATTTCAGAGATTATCTATCTGAAAACTTTGGTTTAGTACAACATGAATGTCCTCAAAGGATGATTCCCCTACAACACCAGAGACTAAGGAAACAGGTGGTCCTTACAAGGCATTCATGGTAAAAATTGAAATGTCATGGAAATATCGATGTTTCACCTCTATGCTTTTCTTACCATTTACTTTTTTCAAATGATACTAATTCAGTATTGTTTGCATATACAAACAAAAAAGAAATGCAAAAGTTTATACTCATAAAGAAAATCCAATCTGTTAGCATCACATGGATATGTCATTTTTCATTTCCCACTACCTAGATGGGAAATGAACACGCATTTTGGGTGAACTGACATTTTGGAGAACTTCATTTTTTACATTTACTGCCTTGGTCACATTTAAAATTTTCATTTCTGATATTACATGAATAAGCCTTGCAGATATATTCAAAACAAGACCTATAAAAATCTTTACCAAGCAGCAAAACATTCTCTTTCCCACTTTACCTTCTTATCCCAGTTGTTGTAAAGGTACATCTGTGGTTTGGAGGAGGGCGTGCTAAATAAGAAGAGATCAGGAGCTCCTGAGGAAATATTTCCAAATTTAATTCAAGTTTTTATTTAACATAACTTGACTTCTTTAAATCCGTGTCTCATGCTTTAAAAATCTGGGCTTATGTATTCTTTACAGCTGCCCTAATTGCAATAGAGACTTTATCTTCTATTTTATTGGCATAAGAAATTCCTAAGTGAGAAGGCTCCTTCTACTAATGCAAATTGGAACCTTCCTTGCAATTTATAGTTTTAAATAGTTGTCCGGTACACTAAGAAGTTAAATGACTTTCCCAGAGTCCCAGAGCCAGTATGGCCAAAGGCAGGACTGCCCTGATCTTCCTGTCTCTCTATTCATTATCCTAAGTTGCCTCTCATTCCTCAATTGGAAGGATAATTTGAAGATTCAACTCATAGGAAGAATTATTCTTGAGTTCCTGAAGGAAACTGTTGGTAGTTAACGGTAGAGCTGGATCATGTAGTATAAGGAAAGGAGTAGATTATAGAAAGACCTGAAAGGTAGGAAGAATCAACAAATGAGATTGAGGAGTGACCAGACAGATAGGATAAGAACTAGAAGAGAGAGAGCAGTCACAAAAACCTAGAAAGAAGAGAGTATACAAGGGTAGAGCCTGATCAACAGGGTCAAATTCAACATAGCAGTCAAAAGGAATGAGGATTAAGAAAAGGCAATTAGATTTGGTAATGAAGAGATCATTAGTAACTGGAGAAAGCAGCTCAGGCTGAACCATGAATTTAGAAGATAGAATACAGAGAATTTAGAAGAGAGAGAGAAGAGAAGCGGAGAAACCTAATGTAGACAGCTCTCATAAGGAGTTTAGTAAAGACAGTTGGGTGAAATATACAGTAAAATAGCTAGTAGGGATGGGAGGATCGAATAAGGGATTTTGAGGATAGGGGAGACATTGGTGTCCTTGCAGGAAGTAGAGAAGCCAGTAGATAGCAAGAGACTGAAAATCAGAGATAGAGCGGGTACGCTGGTAATGGTGATCTTATGGAAAGCACAAGAGAGGATGGGATCAAGGGTGCACCTAGAAGGCTTAAACTTGAAAAAAGAGAAGCTCCCTCTTCAAGCAAGACATGGTGAAGGAGAAGATAGGGGGCAGAAGATAACTGATGTGACATGAGGCAGACAATAGGAAAGGGAGCTCTCAGCAGATGACCTCAATATTTTCAGTGACTAGTTAATATTAGGGCAGCAAGGTGCCACAATGGATAGAGGACTGGCCCTGAAGTCAAGAAGACTCATTTTTCTGAGTTCGAATCCAGCTTCAGACATTTACTGGCTGTGTGACCCTGGGCAAATCACTTAACCCTGTTTGCCTCAGTATCTTCATCTGTAAAATGAATTGGAGAAGAAAATGACAAATTACTCCAATATCCTTGCCAAGAAAACCCCAAAATGGGGTCACAAAGAGTTGGACTTGACTGAACAATAACAGGTAATGTTATCTTGGACTGCAAACTTGCTATAAATCTCTTCCTTAGTTCAAAGGTTTTTCCTGGCTTTGCTTGCTTTTTGTTAGTGTTGACAAGAGTTTGTGAGCCAAGCCTCTCATAACCATAGACCTTTTCTCTGGAATAGGTGACCCTGATAACCCAACATTACTCTCAGATCAAGGCAGCTAGTTGGTACAATGGATCAAATGCTGGTCCTGGAATCAGGAAGATAAGTCTTCTGAGTTCAAATCTGGTCTCAGACTAGTGGTGTGTTCCTGGGCAAGTCACTTAACTTTGTTTGCCTCAGTTCCTCATCTGTAAAATGAGCTGGAAAAAGGAAATGGCAAAGCACTCCAGTAACTTTGCCAAGAACAGCCCAAATAGTGTCACAAAGAACTGGTCACAACTGAAATGACGAAACAACAACATTCTCACAACTCCCACATATGCCCCAGCATAGCACAAACAAATTCACTAAACCCTGTAGTGGGCTGATAATTGTGCCCCTATGACTAACTCTGGACCCTAGGTAAGGCACAGAAGACTCACACAGAAGAAAGAAGAGCCCACTACCCACAGCTATTGGGGGCCATCAGTGGGATTTTGCTCCAAAGATCCTCTCTACCACTAGTATAGTCTCTGCTAACTGGTTACATAGATCACAAAACTGGAATTCATCTTCTAGTTCTCCTAGAGCCAACTGCCCTTAGGTAGACCACCCAGCTTTGCCCCTGGTGGGTGGCATTCATCCTATGAAGTCATTCCTGTCCTGCAGCTCTCATCACTGATGCTGTTCCATGAGTTCCGAAGCAGGAGGGAAAACAGAGGAGTCAGCCCCTCACTCTGCTTAAGACAGTACCTGAGGCACTGACATTTGTTCCTCCAGACTTCAGGGGTACAGAGCAGATCTTTCCTGAAAACTTGGATGTACTATTCCTGCTACATTAGGCCTTCTCTGTCATCTCAAGGCTTAATGGAGCTGGGTTAAAAATACCCCGTAGGCAGGCTTTCATTTAGCTTCTTGTCTTATCAGAGCAGGGTTTTACCTTTGCTTCTCACTCTGCTAATTAGATGTAGAGTATAGCTTCCTTGGAGCTAGCCGCTTCCTTTCCTTGACAGAACAGCTGAGTCCCAGGTGCCTAGCTCTTTTCTTCCTCTGCTCTCTTCTTTCTTCCTTCTCTCTTTTTTCTTCAATATAAAATTTTGCTAAGTAGCTAGGTAAGTCTTATATCATCTTCCCTGGGACCCTCACCTTCAAGTGGAAAAAGGGTTACCTGGGTAACTAAGTTAACCCAACCATCTCCCACTCTTTAACCTTGGTACACTCTCTTTTCTGATGAATAGATTTTATCAGGGAATGGTTGTACATACACATAATAAAAGCTAGTATTCATATAATAATATTTCGAGGTTTGAAAAGTGTTTTACAAATATCATCTCATCTGATCCTCACAACAACTCTGGGAGGCAGGTGCTTTTATTGTCCCCATTTAACAGTTGAAGAAACTGAGGGGAACAGAGGCTAAATGATTTGACAAGAGCCACATATCAAGTAAGTATCTGAGGCAGGATTTTGTGATGAAAGAAAAACAGAGTTTCTGGGTATATTATAATCAGATTATTCATTAGGCTATCTAATTTAATTAATAAATTGATGATCAGTGGTTTCTCTTGGTAACCAAAGACACCTAATGGAGGCACTGAAAGCCTTAAATATTTTTGGGGGGAAGGAATGCCCCTGATAGGTAAAATCAATCCTGATTGGAGGACGTTTAAATGAGGTGGTGAGCTAAAAGTCTTTAGCTCCTCCTGCTGAGAACATGCCTTGATCGTGAGACTCAGCCACTTCTAGTAACCTGGAGAGAGTAATCCATCCCAACCCAGACCACTGTGGCTGTTTTTCTCCTTCATGAGCTGGGTCACGCTAAACTCCAAAGAAGGAGTGCACGGACATGGTCTTATTCCCAGGGTCAAGAATTCACTTGATTAGATTCTGTTTACACTATAGACAGAAGTAGGGTCCCCAATATTGAGGAGCACGTTCCTTGAGGATTAGGACCATCTCCTCTATAAGCAATGCTCTTCAGAGACTGGCTGACTGACCTACAGGGGCTGGTCCCTAAATGAGGAAATAAAGATCCTGGATCCTAATTAATAATAGGTAATTAATATAATAGAAAATAATCATTTCTCTCCACTCGAACTTAGATCTTCCTGACTCCAGGCCCAGTGTTTCATCCACTGCAAGGCCTGGCAGGTGCTAACAACTTAGAAAGGCTTTGAGTACAGGCCCAGGATAGACTAAGTGTCTCTTAAGCTCATCACCAAGTGGGCCACAGGGTGAGCCTTTTTTTTAACCTAACACCACCTGGAGGCTGTCTACTAAGTTATAAAGGAGTTGCTATCCATGAAAAATATGGACCATATTAATGAAATTATAGACCCTGGAAAAACAAGCATTTACAAAAGGCAGCTAGGTGGCCGAACGGCTAGAGAGCGAAGTCTTACCTCAGGAAGATGAATTCAAATCCTGCCTCAGACACTTACTAGATGTATGACCCTAGGCAAGTCACTTAGCTTCTGAGTGCCTAAGGTTCCTCATGTATAAGATAGGAATAATAATAGAGCCTACCTTCTAGAGTTGTCATGAGATGATATTTGTAATGTATTTCACAAATCTTAAGGTGCTGTATAAATGTTAGCTTTTTCCGCCCGATATTAAGACATTTCTAGCTGTTCCACGGGCAGCAAGGAGGCACAGTGAATAGGACATCATGCCTAGAATTAGAAAGACCTGACTTCAAATCTGGCCTCAGATACTTACTAGCTGTGTGACCCTGGGAAAGTCACTTTACACTATTTACCTCAGTTTCCTCATCTGTAAAATGAGCTGGAGAAGGAAATTGCAAACCACTCCAGTATCTTGGCCAAGAAAACCCCAAATGGGGTCACAAAAAGTTGAACGAGACTGAAAAACGACTGAATAACAAACAACTATTCCATATCTAATTTCTTATTCCAAAATGCTCACCCACTATAATGTTGCAGACAGACAAAAGAGAACTACATCCACTTAAGTGTAAAAAAAAAAGATGATGATAACAGTGATAAGCATCAACTGCCCTCAAAATTGCCTCTCACAAAAAGCAGGCTGTTTTTGCTTTTGGTACTTTTCTTTGTCCTGTACATGAAAAGATGAGACACAGCATGCCTAGCAGCTAGAGGTATGGCCTTTAGTGCCAGAAAGATCAGGCTTAAAGCCCTAATTCTGACCCATACTGACCTGCTACATAACCATGGATAAGTCACTTCAATTCTCCGAGATCAAGGAAGGAAACAAGCATTTATTAAGCACCCACTATGAACTAGGTAGACACGGCGCTCAGTGTTTTACAATGATTATATAAGTGGTACGAGAAAAAGAGCTTTGGATATGGAGTCAGAAGACCTGGGTTTCAACCTGACACCTATTGCCTGTGTGACACTAGATGGCATCTAATACTCCTTTAAACTCTAATCTATGATCCCTAGTTCCAAAAGTATAGAGGAGTTGCCTATTGGCATGGGTGGAGGAAATTTCTACACATCAACAAAATCACAGTTCTAAAACCAAAAAGAGGTGGGGGGGAGGGGAAGGGAATGAATCACTACTCAATTCCTTCCAACTGCAATGACCATACTAATATAATTTGCCCTTTCAATTTAATCATCAAATTCTTTTAAAGTTCATTCTGTGTGAGGAAATATTCTAGACTATATTATCACTCTATCAGCACCTATGTGCTTGTTGCCAAAAGTGAAGGAGATAAAAGCACTTTGGGGAACAACAGAGGAAAAACGTTAGCTTAAAAATTAATCAGATTAAATGTACTTCTAGGAAGGGCATTAGTGACCTGTAATATGTTCCATCACACCACCTTATGCGATAAAATGAGAAAGGTAATGGGGAAAACTACTGGAGAGGACACACGGTTAAAAGAATGATGGACTATACATAAAGGTTGGCTTGAAATCCAATTTATAATGCTAGACTGAACTCTGGGCAGGACAGCTAATTTCTCACACCAATCAGCCCATTGCTAGAAATGCCACAGAAAAATAATGAATTCCTGTTATGTACTTTCTTATTTCTCCACCCCTCTCCCCCCATCAAAAGGGAAAATTATTTGAGTGGGGTGGGAGGAGTGAGAAGAAAACTGGACTGCCTTTTCCCCACCACTCCCAATTTTCCCTCCATTCCTAGAGGGATTCCTGGTTGACAGGAAATGTGACCCAGAAGCCTGGTGACAGATTTGCTCCTTGTTACAGGAAGATGAATGTGTCTTGGACTCTGGATGAGCTCGGATACTCCACCTTTTGAAGAAAGGTTTAAGTAGTTGTAGCTGATTCCTCAGTCATGAGTCCTCCATTCCACTTTTAAAAAATATCTGGTAGGAACATAAGGAGAGGTGATCCCCTTTGTGGTATGTGCTGTGAATCGAATAGAAATCCTCAGGGGTCAGAACGATCCATTGACATTTTCCCCATCGTGGCTCAGCCTTTAACAATAGAGCCTTGAGCTATATTAAACCACCAAATCCATTTAAATCATACTAGGCTGGCAGTACCAGCTACACTATATTTGTACACCCTGCCAATCGCTTAGGATTCTTCTTGAACTTCCTGGTACTTTTTAAAATATTCCTAAGGATATGGTTAGAGAATGTTAGCTTTCTGACTAAATAAATATCTCTTCCATACCTGAGGAAAATAATGGAAGACCTGAACTGAGGGGATCAAGTTCAAGTTCAATGACAAGTCCAAGGTTCTGCTCTAACACTTCCTAGTTGTATAAACTTGAGCAAATTATCTTAACTCTTTTAAGCCTCAGTTTTCTCATTCATAAAATGAAACTAGTACTTTAACTTCCTAGCTCTCAGAGTTAGATGACACAGTGGATAAAGACTAGGTCTAGAGTCAGAAAGACCCTGAGGTCAACTCCTGCTTCAAATATTTACTAGATGTGTGACTTTGGGGAAGTCACTTAACCTTTGATCCTTTCAGTTTTCTCATCTGTAAAATGGGAGAAAAAAATAGCACCTAGCTCCCAGGATTGTTGTGAGGATCAAATGAAATAATATTTGTAAAATGCTTAGTATAGGGCCTGGCACATAGCAGGTATTTAATAAATGCTTCTTCCCTTTCCCTCCCTTGAGAGAAAATAAAATAAAATAAAGTCATGGCCAGCACTTTCAACTATAAACCAACATGTAATTATGTTGTTATTAGCGATTATACCTGAAATTTACCAAACTAAACCCCGGTATTACAAGCAACCATCATGAACAAAATGAAATAACTTTAAATTTGCACTCAGAAGACACAGGTTGGAATCTTGGCTTGGCCACGTAACTAGCTGTGTAAGTTTGATATGGTGAAAAGGTCATTGCCTCTGGAACAAGAGGACTTGAGTTCAAATCCTTCTTGTTAGTACCTGTATGACCTTGAGCAAGTCATTTAATCTCTGTGGACCTCATTTTCCTCATTTGGCAAATGAGGGGAGGAGAGGATGTTGGACTAAATGACTTCTGAGGTTCCTTCTAGCTCTAAATCTACAATCCTATGTTACTCTCTGAGGCTGAATTTCTTCATCTGTAAAACTGAAAAAAATTATGCTTATGCTACCTACCTCTCAGGAGTATTGTAAGGAAAATGCTTTGTGAATCACAAAGCATTATATGAATGAATTATGTGTCCACCAATAATAATAGTCACATTTTCTTTTTGAAATAGGATGGAATAGGATGGACTCAGGCAAGCCAAAAGAAGATTAAGGCACAGAGTCTCTGTTCAAAACCAAAGTAAAGAGCCTCCTTTGTTCTCAAGGCATGCTCTAAAGCAAATAAAAGCAAGAATTGAGTCACTGGGCGATCAGCACCACCACATAGATGAGGTAGGAACAGAAATTGTCTCTGCATAACTCTTATGGTTATATAAGTAGAAATCATAGTTCTATCATTATTTCTTTGACAGGGCTCTGCGAGCATATGAAAGTAGAGCACAGCCTGAGGCACTGAAAAGTTGGGTGAGTTGCCAAGGGTCACACAGTCAATGGGTGTCAGAGGTGGGGTTTGAACCCCATATTCATAGATTCAGCATTGAAAGGAATTTTACAGGTAATCTAGTTCAGGGCTTTTATTGAAACAAGAGACAATATATTCTGATTTGCCATTTTAGTGAGAGCTCTGCTGTAGCTCTGCTTGGTTTACTAAAGCATTTATGTAAATTTCTATGCTTGTAGGCCCACTGTGGGCTGCGTGTGGCCTGCAGGCACATTTTGGACAGCCCTGATCTAGTTCAATTCTCCTCATCTTGCAAAGGGGGAAAATGAAGTCCAGAGAAGCGAACTTACCCAAGATCACGAAGCTAGGAAATATCGCAAGAGGCATATGAATGAACCTCCTCTGACTTCAAATCTAGCTCGAGTATTACCGTACCAAGTCTTCCTGAGCAGGAGCCCCACTCTCTGTCCTCTATTCCAGCTGCTTCTTGAAAAAGTTTATGCCACGTACATAATGACTACACTGCTGTGCCTGTGACATTAGTCCTTGTCCAGCCTTTACCTCGGGGTTTGATTAATGTACCTTGGTACTTGCTAGTTGAAAAATTCCACAGAAAATGAATGGCTCAACACTAGAAGTGTAAGAATAGTGTAAGCTGAGCCATACACTTTAGAGAAGTGTTGGTGGGTGAGGGGAAGAGGGCTGGTACTTTCTATTATTTCTCAAACAAACATTCTAACTCAATATACAACAGATTTTTTAATTAAATTAATATTTTAAATAAACAAAAAATTAATTTTCTTTCCTCACCCTCTCATCATGAAAAAGAAAAAAGAAAACTCTTGTAACAAATACGCATCATCAAACAAAACTAATGCCCTTATTGGTCACATCCAAAAAATATATGCCTCATATGAGGATCTGAATCCATCACTTTGCTGTCAGGAGGTGGATAACATCCTATGATCCTGTGTCCCACTGGTCACTGGGTTGATCAAAATTCTTAAGTCTTTGTAAGTTGTTTGGCCTTATAATCCTGCTATTAAAAAAAAATTGTTTTCATACTTCTGCTCACTTCAATGTTCATCAGTTCTTATAAGTCTTCCCAGGTTTCTTTGAAACTATCCCCTTCCTCATTTCTTAAAGCATATAAGTATAATATTATACTTATATGCCATAATATTTGTATTTATTTTATTTATATAATTCATATTTTATATTGCATTTATATATTATATTTATATAAATTTATTTATATACCATAACTTTTGAATGGCTATTCGCCAATTGATGAGCACCTTCAGTTTTGCTACCACTAAATACAACAGATTTTAAAATACCAAAACAAAATAGGATGGGAAAAGGTTAGCTGCTGTCCAAATAACTTAAAGTAAATCATCTTTATTTGGTCCTTCTCTCTTCCCCAAGCCCTCCCCTCCATTTTGTTGTTGCCAGCAGATAGACATAAATGCTATAGCAGGCACAAAAGGAAAACAGAAACATATATTTATGTAAACTTGTATTGATTCAATGAGGAAGAAGCCCTACAGCTTTCAAGGTCTGAGTCACAAATCATTATGACCAGAAATGCTGATGCGCAAAGAATACATGAATGCCTTTGCTTGCTCACATTGCGTAGGCCTATTGTAAAATGAGAGGGAGTTTGAACTGTATTAAATATAGTGTTAAGCCTCTGTTTATCAGACAATATGTTGGGGAAGGGAGAACACAGTTGAGGTGCTTCTAGGATTTGTTTATTCAGCTCCATCCTCAGCAGCTGACAGATCCACATTTGGAAAAATCAGAGTGAGGTCACACCACCTTCCTATGCGTGAGAAAACTCTGTTCGTCTCAAGATGACCTGAAATGTTCTAATTATTGGTTATTCCCTCTAGCCAGTGATGAAGCCAACAAGCACGTAAAGTTCAGTGAACCCACAAGCATACAGCTGTTATCTTTGACTTGTGGCCAAAACAAAAATTGGAACCGAATTTACCCAGACAAGTGTAAAGGCTTCTGTATAGAGCAGCTATTTTCAAAGCCAGATAAACAGCTTTGAAACCAAGAAGAAATGAATCCTTTTCTAGGATATCTGAATCAAAGAGAGGTCAACATCTTTGAAGACGGGACGTTAACATACATTACCCACTTGACTGCACAAGTCTCCCAAAATACCCACTACCATCCACTCCTCCAGGATGGCCACAGCTCTACCTGAGTTCACTGGTAATGATTCCATCTTCACAAATGCCTTTTCATAATAGCGAAAGGTGACTCTGTTCATTTGGTTGCTTCTTATTATATAAAACATCAAGCTTATAGAGTATTCTTTTCTCTTATATGCTGGGGGGGCAGAATAAAAGAAAGTGGTCTCACTTTGGTTTCATTCATTGATTATATCCCTTTGATTTTTCCACTCAGAGACTAGGAGGAATTTAACAAATAAATCTCTTGCTTATAGGATGCCAGCCAACTGGTAAAGGAGAAGGGCTTCTGTAAGTGGAGGAAATACTCTTCCACTTCCTTACACAGACACTTAGGGCCTGTGCTAATCTTCAGCTCCAACCTGTATCACCAAACATTATATAGAGCAAGGCAGCAATTTGTCTTGGAATGGTGCTCCACTGCACTTTTCATACCTTGTTGCCTTTCAAAACTGCTTATATTCTACCAACAGGTGAAAATTAAAAAAAAAAGATTCCTAAACCTACATAAGCAGTGTCCCATAGTAGAAAAAAAGAAGAGGGTTTAGTTTTTGTTTTAGTTTTTGTTTTCCAACAGAGCAAATGTGCATATCAGTGTACCTGAATGGATATCTGCTTCCCGGTGTGCTATGTCATCAGCAACAAATCAGACTGTGCTTCCATCTCCAGTAGTCTATTCAGCTGATAACAAGGCTTACCCAGCACGGGTTTGAAAAGCCTGCTCCTCTTTAGTGGGCGGCAGGGGTTCCCACCACATCTGTAGGAGGGACGACATCACACGCCTTACTCTGATCCTCTCCCCAATTCTTTGCGATTTCCATTTGATGCAATAACAAAAATCTCAGCAGTTTACAGGAGACTTGAGTTTTCCAGATTAGCAAATGTCGTGAGCCCCAGGATGGGGAGAGGGAGAATAAGTGTAAGGACGAGTCATTAGGGCCCGTTTCAAACTCGGCAGTTCTGGGCCGACAGCAGCAGAAGCTGTGTTGCCTTCCTAATTGGCAGGGACGCTTTACAGGAGCCCATTGAGGCAACGGATAAGATGTTTCACCCAGCAAGCTTCAGCCTCTTCGGAAAAATCACGAGAAGTGACAGTTCGAGTCATGCTTAACAGGCTTGGATTCTCTATGTGAAATGGTTTTTCAATCAGCCCTGCTTTTGTGCTGGGAATGAATGAGACTTAGCCTGCGCGACCATGGATGGGGAAATCCCTATCAAAGCAGAAGTGTTTTGCTTTGTTCTCTGGGCAGAGGGATTGGATATCTCTAGATAATACTTGAAAGGACTGGGAAATGTGTGGCAACAGATGGGTGGGTGACCAGTGCTATGTAATAGCAATGTTCTAATCAAGGGTTTCTGCTGACTTCACATGCAAAGACTTCAGAAAGCATCCTTGTAACTATCATGGAACTGATTGTTCATTAGCCATTTGTTTATCTGGGGTCTTCTAGGGAAATACTATCTTCTATCTCCCTATCCCTGGACCCTCTCTTTTCACCCTGATTATTATCACTGGCTTATTTCCCCTTTGTTGCCCTCCTAACTCATAATTTCCCTGTCATTTTCTTTAATATATTGGATCAGAAGCCCCAGGCAATAGTTACACAGATTTAGAGCTGGAAGGGGGGGGTGGCATCTAATCCAACCTCCACGTCCCATCAATTACTATGTCTTGTAGATTCTAACTCCACAACCTCTCTTGCATCCATCACCTTCCCTCTACTCATACAACCACCAAACGCCTTCTTTTCAGGCCTGTGGTCCCTCCCACTTGGAATGTTACAATAGGCTCTAAATTAGTCTCCTACCTCCAGTCCCTCATTTATCACATCCATACTCTACATGCTGCCAAAGTGATGGTCCTAAAGCACAAGTTTGACCATGTTGTTTCCCTATGCAAAAGGTTCCAGTGGCTCCCTGTTGCCTCTAAGACAAATTCTTTTTAGGTAATTAAAGCCCTTCACAATCTGACTCCAGCCAAGCTTTCTATTATGACCCTCACTGTACTCTATGGACAAACTGGCTCACTTGCTGCCGCTAATGAACAACATACTGTCTTCCATCTGCATGCTTCTGTATGAGCTGAATCCAGGTCCTGCAAAGCATGATATCCTCCCCTCCACTTCTCAGAATCTCTGGTTGCCTTCCAAGCTTAAGTTCTCCAGGAAGTCTATCCTAGTCGTTAGGGTTGCTTTGGGGGCAGTTATGTGGTACAGTGGCTAGAGTGCCAGGCTGGGAGTCAAAAAGACTCATCTTCCTGAGTTCATATCTGACCTCAGACACTTACTAGCTGTGTGAATGTAAGGTTAATGGGGAATAAGATCCTCCCCGCCCATCAATAGGCCTCATGTGGAGCCCATTAAGGGAACCTTGTTTGCCTATAGGAAGGCTTACATACCTTTTGCTAATTACTAAGTAGGCACTGAGTCAGGAAGGTTGTGATGCCTTCTGGCTCAGAGCCTATTAGCTGAAAGAGTATATATTCTGAGAGGTGAGCTTTTGCTTTGGGGGCTCAATTATAAGAAGGATTTTGGGATTCCCTGGTCGAGATTCCGAGTGGCCATATGTTCAGAACTCCCCAACTGCTCAGAGGTAAAGGCTCTCTCGATCCAGTGGTGAATGTAAATTATATATAACAATATTGTTTTGATTCAGGCAGTAGAAGCCTGTTAGTTTTTATTTCTCTTCTCTGTATTTCCTCTATTTGTATTTTATGTAATTAAAGGCGATTGTTGACCCCCTGAAACAGTTATCTTTCCTAGTAAAGCAGATCTAAGAACCTGCACTAGCCGCCATCCTGGGTGTGCCAGTGTTACAGTGACCCTGAGCAAATCACTTAACCCTTTTCCTTCAGTCTCCTCATCTATAAAATTAAGTGAAGAAATAAATGGCAAACCACTCCAGTATTTTGCCAAGAAAACCTCAAATGGGGTCACAAAGAATTGGACATGACTGAATAACAACAAAGAACTGACTCTTTTGATCCCAGAAAATCATCCATCCATCCATCCATTCATTCATTCATTTATTCATTTATTTTTTTATGTATTAACCTTTAGTTACTTTGTACGTATTTTGAATCCACTCATATATTGCTCCTCCCAATAGAATAAAAGGAAGTTTCTTGAGGATAGAGGCTGATTCATATTTTTTGTCCTTATGGTTTCAGTACCTAGAACATGGCAAACAGCATATGCTTCATAAGTGATTTTAATTGACTGATTTTGTAGATGAGTTAACTATAACCAGGTAAAAGTCAGGATAATTTATTAAACAATAATAAAAATTAAAAATTTAATGAGCATGCTTGTGAGATTGTTTTCTCTATTCTCTATTTCTCCCTTTGGTGTTTCTCTGTTCCTTCCAGTGGTATC
This sequence comes from Phalanger gymnotis, assembly GCA_028646595.1. Taxonomy (NCBI): domain Eukaryota; kingdom Metazoa; phylum Chordata; class Mammalia; order Diprotodontia; family Phalangeridae; genus Phalanger; species Phalanger gymnotis. The sequence continues at coordinate 78,138,945 of CM053626.1, forward strand.
TCTAGACTAATTTCTCAGCAGCTTTTTTCCCTTAGGCTGCCTTCCCTCATTAGAGAAATGGGCGACATAGTAGATGCAGTGCTGCACATGGAATCCAGAAGACTTCGGTTCAAATCTAGCCTGAGATGCTTACTATCTGTGTGACCCTGAGTAGAAGACAACCTCTCTGAACTCTCCAGACTGCCTGGAATTCAGCCTGGTCCAGACAAGCCTCCTGGAGAAAAAGTCTAATTCAACCTGCGCTACTTTTCAGAGAACTCTTATATGTCCCTATAATAGAAAGCTCCTTTTTGCAATGTGGGGGATGCACCTCCAGTCTTCTATCAACCCTTTACATACTCAGCTGATTCCAGGGCAGCCAATCTAATGAGCAAGTGAGTTGCCATGATTGAGTAGGAAGGTTCCCTTAACTAGGAGTCCCTTCATTCCCAGACCCACACTCTGTATGGCCACCACATCGGTGTTCCTGGGAAGATGATGGTGCTATCCACAGATTTAGCAAAGTTGATGGACATAATATATTTAGGAGGAAAATAATGAGATTAGTTTGACATATATTAAGTTTGAGGTATCAAAGGAAGGTACAGACAGAGTTTAAAAAACAGATCTTGTTCTCTATTCACTAGAGCTCAAGAGATAGATTAGGATGAGATAGAGAATTTGAAGTTACCTACATTGTTGTATTAATAGAACTGTGGATGAGATTACCAAGGGAAATAGAGAGAAGAGGACCTGGGACAGAATCTTGGAAAAGACCCACAGTTAGGAGCCAAAATTAGGATGACAAATCAGTGAAGTAGACTAGAGAAGCAGAGATCAGACAGGTACATAGAAAACCAGGAGAGATCAGTGTTAGAGAAGCCAAAAGAGGCAAGAGTACTCAGAGAGGAAAGATAGTCAACTGTCAAATAATTGCAGAAAGTCAAGGAGGCTAAAGGCCAAGTAAAGGATATAAGATTTAACAATTTTAAGATCATTGGTGATCTTGAAGAGAGGAGTTTCAGTAGAATAGGGTGATTAAAGGTGAGATTTCAAGGAATTGAAAAAGGGAAGGAAGTAAGGGCATTGAGTCAAAAAATTAACAAGCATTTTTAAGCATATACTATATGTCAGACACTATAGATCAGAGGTATCAAAAATGCCATTGCAACACTTCCAAGTACAGCCCAACCGGATTAAAATGGATTTGGAAAATAGTTAACAAAATCAACAAAAATACAATAGAACATAGACAATGCTGATGTGTGTTTTTCTAAGTGAATATGCCTATGAGAGAAAATAGAAGGAGGAGGAGGAGGAGGAGATTGTAGATAAGAGGGGTGAAATGCCCAATGGGGTAACATCCCAGAGGAAATGGAAGGAAATGAGACCAAAAGCACAAGTGAAAGAGTTGGCCTTGGCAAGGTAGAGAACGTAATACACACTTAATTTATTGACAAAAATTTTTCCAAATACTTGGAAACTGCCAAGTTCACATCCCAGTTTTCCAAGTTTTCATTAATCTGCAAAGAATACAAATCAAGTGAATTCCTTCAACATCACATATTTCTCTGAGATCAAAGCTCTTACTAAAGTAATATAGAGGGAGAAGGCACTTTTAAGAAGACAGAATCCAAGCTGTTGTCTACATTTTATTTATGTACATTCAGTACTCTGTGTGCCTGAGGGGTACTTTATAAATTTCTTTTTATTATTCTAAATTTGGAGTCATCTCCTTTAGCGATATATCTATTACTATAGTTCATAACCTCCAGCTATGAAATACAAGGCAGTAAAGTCTTCTAATTAATGCATGCATATGGGAAGTTTGTAATTAACTACAAAGCTATAATTGGGTCAAAAACAATAATGCCAATGAATTGGAGAAACTGAAGAATGGCTGAGGGTGAGGGGGGGGTCTCATTCAACAAAGCTGCATTGTTATCTATGGTAGCTTAAAGGGAAAAAATTATTCCAGATTTTTAGGGAGAGGAAATATCCATAAAACCAATAAGGAGAAAATCTATCACAATTTATCATCTACAGAGGAGGACAAGGTCTACTGTACTCAAGGCACAAGAGGGGAAAGACTGCACTAGATTTATGGAACTGCTTGCTAAGAAATCAAGCTCATCTATTGACTGTGCAATAGAGCCACCTGTCTATAAGCTCACTCTCAGGAGTACAAAGTTCTCAGATCAGTTTGGGGCTACATCCTGCAAAGTCTTGCTGATTTCCCTATGGGTGATATGACTTTTGCTACAGTTGGAGCTGTTCTCTTCTACAGCAATAATTCACTCTAATAATAGCAAATGTGTGTGGTATTATTTTTTCCTCTGAAATTGAGTTTTTCAGTTTAAAAAAAATGGATGTGCTCTAGGCTTTAAAAAATGGAAAACAACATTATAATATGCATACACAGTATAATATAGCGACAAGACCACTGGATTTGGAGGTATGAAATCTAGATTATTTCTTTACTTGCTATGTAAGCTTAGCCACGTCACCTAATTCCCGGAATGCTCCCCACTCCCTGGCCCACCCCCATTTCTGACTTAAGATGTTCCTGACTTCCTTCAAGGCTCAGTTAAAATTCTACTTTGTGCAGGGGACTTTTCCTGAGCCCCTTCTAGTCTTCCCTTCCCACTGCTAGTGCCTTACTTTTAATATTACCATCCATTTACACCGAATATATCTTGTATATGTCATTTTTTGCGTGTTGTCTCCCCCATTAGAAAGTATGTTCCTTGAGGGCAAAAATGGTATTTTTGCTTTTCTTCATATCCTCAATGTTTAGTACCATACCTGATTGACCAAGCGAGTAACCTAACCTGTCTGAGCCGCAATTCCATCAGTTGTAAAATGGATACAATAAGCAATAATAACACTTATACTACCCACCTCAGAGGGTTGTTACAGAGGTTTAAATGATATAACATGTGCAATTAAAGAACTACTGTAAACCTTACACCGTTATATAAATGTCAACCCTTTGTCGGCAATGCTAAATAAAATAATCAGCCTGAATGGGAAATGGACCAAGAAATGCAAAAGGTCTCTTCTGCCTCTAATTTAAAGGGAGGAGTTAAACTGTGATTCAATGAGATGCCAGATTGTTGAGCTTGGATGAGGGCAGTAGTAAGCCTGTGACACGTATGATATTTCTGTTGAATATGTTTAAACTCCTACAGCGTGCAAGATGCCACAGAATCTATACGCAGTGGATTCCCTGTTCTCTGGAAGTTTATACTCTAAGGCAGTATGGGGGGAGCAAACGTATTTACTACAGACGTGAGGGGCCAGTCTGAAAGTCAGACCTTCTCATTTTTGTCTTTCATCAACCATCAGCAGCAGGAAAAAAAAATTCCTGTTAGTGCATGTGAATCTCCTGTCGTTCTCCCTAAAGTTACATTGAGATTGGACAGATGGAGACACAGCAGCGTCACCCAGTATGGCTGCCAAATACCATCTACGGACAAAGTAGGGAGTGATGTGAGAGTTATTTAGGGCATAGAGCCAGCAGCCTATTGATATTCATAAACTACAACTTGAGTGATCGTACTGACACTGCCAGGGCCAGGAAAGCACGTTAAAGGTGTTGAGGAAGGATAAACTGATCTCATGGACGAGATCTCATGCTTAAATGTACCTATTTGGCATCCATTTGGCATGACTGATATTTTACTTCCACCTACGTAATCTCAATGTATCTTTTTTTCTCATTTTATTTTTTTTAATTCAATCTATCTTCAAAAGTAGGAGAGTCGAGATGTTCAAGACTATTTTTTCCTGTTGCTGTTGACAGATGGGAGTTACAGAGCAGTAAAAAAAGGAGGGAATACACTTTAACCCACTCTGACCTACCTCCCCTCTCCTCCCCATCTCACCCTACCCCACACACACGCACAAACACACACATCTCTTTCCTATTTTTATTTCTTTGGCCTATTTTGCCCTTAGTTAGATTTTGCGAACTTGGCTATAATAAGAGCAAGACAAGTGAGACATTTGCCTCAGGTGCACAAAGCTGAGGAGGTGTGGGGGGCAAAAAATTGTTTAATGCATCTGCATGGGGAAACATGCCAGGGGATAGGTAGATGCAATTTTACATTCTTTCTTCAAGCACAAAATTATCTGGTTATGGTACTATTGATAAGTTTGCAGTCTCTTTATAGCTCTTGCTCTTATTCGGTATGATGTGAACAGGTTGGGAAGAAACACTAATATACTGTCTCAGCAGTCAGCAGCCACTGGAGCACTAACCAATAATGACCCAATGATCATTTTGATTGTTAGGCGATGGTGATAGTGATGATACTGATGATAGCTCTGTGTGTGTGTTATCCTGGCAGGCCAGCCAACCAGTGGTTGGATTCAAATTATAAGATGCTAAAAGTCACTTATAGAGGAGAGTTAGAAGAGAAAGTCATAGGATTCTGAATGGATAGATAGGATAAGGTAGAAGTCAAGAGGCACATTATCCACTCTGGCTAACCATGAAATGGAAGCCCCATTCAGTACAGTAAACCTGCAATGTGTCTGATATCATCTGATTGCTGAACCTGACTAAAGCCCCCTACCATAAAAAGGGGGTCTGATACACCAAAGGAGGACTGGATAGAAACACACTGATGTTTCACTAATGGTTTCTCCTAGGACAGTTTATATAAGGTCCCTTAAAGAGAATCAGGGATATATTTCCTAGGTCTGAGGGGCTAATTCATTTCTTTTGGTAAAAAAAAAAAAAGAGAATTGATGCCTTCTGTTTTTACAGCATATTCATTTCTAATAGATCCCTGAGTCCATTCCCTCTTTATTGGGCCTTCCTTTACAGCAAGAATTTAAAAATCAAAAAGCAAACAACAAAAAGTTAAGCAAAATCAATCAAATTATTAATTGTGTTCAACAGTACATGTAATATTCCACACCATAGTCTCCCACCTCTCCAGTGAAAAGAGGAAGGTACCTTTTCTTAGCTTTTCTCTGAGACCAAGATGAGTCATTATAATAACACAGCATCCAGCTTCTTTTATTGTTCTTTCCATTGACATTAGTATAGCCATTGTACATTGTATTTTCCTGGTTCTACTCATTTTACCCTGCATCAGTTCATATAATTCCTTCCATGTTTCTATGAATTCTTCATATTCATAGTTTTTATAATGCAATAGTATTCCATTAGTCACATACCACAATTTGCCTAGTTACTCTGTAAATATTCACATATTTTTTTCAGTTCTCTGCTATCCCAAAAAGTGTTGCAATTAATATTTTGCCATATTGTGGACCTTTCTTTCCATCTTTTACCTCTTTTGTGTATATGTCTAGCAGTGGGATCACTGGGTCAAAGAGCATGAAAGTTTGAATCACTTTTTTAGCATTTAAGAGCTAATTCTAATGGTTGAAGCAGTGAACAGTGTTTCTGTGCATTTCCCAATGCCTAGCCTCAAAAGCTCTCTAGATGGATAGATAGCTTTGTGGTGAATATTACTGCCCCAATACTAAGAGTGAAAACAAAACCCAGTTCATAATTCACCTACAAGTAAGATTTAATTGAATGATACACAAGATATCATAACATGATACAAATAATGTTAAAGCTCCCAAGACCCTCATTGGTATTTCCAAATGAAGACCTATACAGTCTTTGGACCTTTGGACCTGTAGAGCTCCTGATCTTATGCCAGCCATGAACACATCTTTTCAAACACTGTGCGGGGGTTGCAAGTTAAATTTGCTTCCGAAATACATTTTGAGACTGGATTACAAAAAGAAAACACTCCATTTCTGAATGTACCTTATCATTAAAGATTCACTTTAGGATCTATCCTAGAAGACTCACTTCATGGTCAGCCATTCTGTGGTTAAGTTAATGAACAATCTTTTCTGAATTCATATTTGGATTTTTGACCATCCAGACATACACATACTCAACATCATCAGTGGCCTCACATACAAGTGGCTATTATGAAATGGCTTTTGTGAAAGGGAGAGGGGAGCTGAGTGCACTGAGCAATTTTTCATAATTGGCTTAAGGACTACATATATTCAATGAACTTTGGAGGTATTTGTATTCTTAAGGATGCACATTTTAGGTACTAACAATTATCCTGAAAGCTTGAAGAAACTACATTATTTCTTTAAGCTTTCAGGGTAATTCTTAGTATCTGCTCAGTAAAGCTCCTTCCCCCAAAAAATTACAAAAGGCAGAAAAGAACTATTGAATTTTTAGCATGCAAACTAAGAGGTTACAAGTGGTTATACTTCAAAGAAAATGATTAATTCTTAATATGCAAGCAAAAAGAGATCACAATAAATTGTACTTAATATAAATGTTTCTTCTACTTAGGAAAGTAGAATGGCAGTTGCACAATATTGCCATTATATAATAAATGATAAAAAAGATCCAGCCCCATGCAGGGCCTTAGTCAATCACACCAGCAGGTAGAAATTCATACATCAGTAGCACCTCAAATTGTTCTTGAGTCACAGGAATCAAATAAGTCTAAGGCCACCCACTGACAACACAGATCCATGAAGCCAGCCATATTCCAGCAGTGTGATATGGAAGCAAAAAGGCAAAGGAGATATTAGCCTATAATAAATAGAAGTATGGAGTCTGGAATTGGGAGATGCTATTTGTGACATGAAGAATACCACAATTTCTCCCTGAGAGGATGTTTTGGAAACTGAGGATAAATAATATATGCCTGCTACAACAGAGATTAGGGACTCATGACTTCCAAGGCAGTCAGTGGGGTTTCTAATCTTCTAAAGTTTTCTGCAGAATATTGAAGTGCAGACATCTTACTCACCTATCTTATTGAACCTTATTATAGGAAAGGAAATTTCAGGTTTTAAAATGAACATAAAGACTGACATGACGGGTCACATCTGCAATCTAGCCTGTCTCTAATAGTAACATAAAAAGACTTGCCAGAGGAAGTCATGGCAGTACTCACAGTACCTTGGCACATATTAGTTGCATGCATTTTATTAGATAGGGCAGCTAGGTGGCACAGTGGATAGAGCACCAGGCCTAGAGTCAGGAAGACTCATCTTCATGAGTTCAATTCTTACCTCAGATAGTCACCAGCTGTGTGACCCTAGGTGATTCGCTTCACCCTGTTTGCCTCAGTTTCTTTATCTATAAAACGAGGTAAGACTGTATCTCTATATCTAACATGAAAACATGGAGTTGGTGATTCCTGCTCTGCAGTCTGGTCCTAGTAGTGATAGTCCTGTGGTAGCATCTTTGCAAATATCGAGGTAACTTAAAGAAAGAGGGAAGGTAGCTGTGCTGGGACAATGGGGCCTGCAGGGAGAATTACATTGGTTTTACTTTGGGGGAGGGAAGAAAGGAGATGGGCCTTGGGCCCTAGATATTCTGGTCAGTGGCCTAACTTTATGGAAAGGATGTGACCAGCCTGTTCTTGGACAAGTCACTCAACACATTCAGAGCTCAGTAAAGAGCTATACCTAACTGGAACCTCATGAGGACTCCACAGAGAGAGAAAATAACTTTCAGGGACAGGAGTCTTGAGATACATCTCACCCTCACACATTCTCTACATGTGGCTTTGCACTTAAATTTGGGCCCACTCTTCCCAGAGACCTTATGTGTACAAAGGGAGAGAGTCATCATGTTTAAAAAGATTATTGATTTATATGAGTATTCTTTGTTTACTGTCTCAATAAATACCATTTGTAAAAGCTATTGTTAATTGATGATGGGGAATGTACTGGTGGGGGCTCAGAAACTGCAGTTTTAGAAGCCAAAACACCTCAAGAGAACCCTGAGAAGAGTAGTGGTTGGTCATCCCCTGGAGATACAATTTGCCAATGCAAGTAAGAGCTGGGAAAGAGCCTAGGGAGTTGCTACATACATGAAGACTTTCCTCATCCCTCTAGCTACTAGTGCCCTCTCTCCCCACAAAAATATACCTTTTTTAAATTTTGGTACATATAGGTACATTTTGATAAATATCGGTATTTTTGTGTATATTTTGTATATACCTATATTTCCTAATGCAATTCATGGCTAGGGAATTTTTCTTTCTATAGCATCTAAATGTGATTCTCTGGCGCTTCTATGAATTGCTCCTAATTTGCCCTCTGTGTACAAGTACACCAAGCCTAATCCGTCTTCCACTCCATGACCATTCCTGAATAACTTGAAAGAGAAGACAAAAGTTCACCTTGAAAATTGGGGGCTAAGGAAAAACTGCCTGGCTACTGCAAGCATGACTCTTGGCACATTCAACTCATAAGAATTGTTTTCATTTATAATAACTTCTATTATACAAACAGGACTTTTGCAGTTATCAGATCATCGAATTACCTCACAGACCTACGAGTTAGATAGGGAAGGAATTATTCTTGCTATTTTATAGATTAGGAAATGGACTTGGGAAAATTAAATTATTTCTTCAGTCTCTCTTTCTCTTAGGCCCTGTTTCTTTTTAATAAAAAGAATGTACAGCAGTGATAGAGGACAAATAGTCTCCTTTGCACACCCCAAAATAGGCATTAACTAATGAAAAGGGGACAACAGAAACCACTACATAAGGCGTGCCAATGAAAGAGTGAGAATAATATTTGAACATGGTTTACTAAATTAGCCACAACTGGAAATTAACAGAAAGCAGACTATAAGTGCTGAGCCACAAACATTAGATTGTGAGCTCTTTGAGAGCAAAAACTGTTTTTGCCTTTCTTTGTATCACCAGCACTTCACACAGCACCTGGCATAAAGTAGGCATTTAACAAATGATGGTTGTTGATTTCATACACATGCTTGGTTAGTTTCAGTTGAAACATACCATATAGCCTCTGTTCAAGGATAGCTTTGGCTGTGGAAGTCATATATCCTCAGGCTCTAAAGAGATGTAGAATTCTGACAAGCTCCAGTTGATTTTCCATCTCATTCTTGCTTCTTGATTCCATAACCTGCCCTTCAACAGCAGCAAGCATACCTTGGCTGCCCTAAGTCACCAAAGATATGCTGGAGGTCTTAGGAGACCATCTGTTAGGCATCGGACATATGTTATAAAGGAGCTGGTCACATTTCAAAAATGGATTTCCATAATGCATTGTTGATGGCCTAGAATTAGCCCTGTAGCTCATCATGTTTAATTCATGCTTAATTACCTCTGAATCCCCTTGATTTTCCCATGAAGCCCTCAGATTTTCACTTAGGTTAGTAGTCAACACACGCTGAATTTGTCAGTGTGCTGGTGGTGAAATCTTACAGTAATGCTACTTACTATATAGCTTCCACCCAGTCACAAATCATCATCATTTGAGGAGAGTTTTACAATAATGAAAATATAATCTAACAGACATCAGGCATGTGAACTCAGTACTAAGCATTATTGTAATGAATTCTCTGTGAAAAGTCATGAAATTCTTAGCCAGCATGAACTTAGTAGAATATAGAGTCATTTAACTTAATTTAAAGTGTTAGTACTGAGCCCGTCTATTTCAGCAAATAGAAGTTCAATATAAATTAAAGTGGTTTGGAGAAAGGGCCTCAATAGCTGTTCTCCTCCATTTTATACAGAGTTAGCAAAACCCCTGAGATCCCAATGGCTCTTCATATTCATTTGAACATCTCTCCTTACCAAACATCATCCGGCTCTCTATAGTGCAGAGTAAATCACAAAACGGCAGAATGTTATCTCTGGAGTGAATCTTTCAGTAGTGTGCTAGTGAATGTTTAACAACTGGCTTTCCAAAAAAAATGGCATACACAACATACTTTTAAGTTTAATCTATATTATTAAGGGGCAGCTAGGTGGCACAGTGGATAGAGTGCCAGGCCTACAGTCAAGAAGACTGATTTTCCTGAGTTCAAATCTGGCCTCAGTTACTTACTAGCTATGTGACCTTGAGCAAGTCACTTGACTCGGTTTGCCTTAGTTTCCCCATCTGTAAAATGAGCTGGAGAAGGAAACAGCAAACCACTTCGGTATCTTTGCCAAGAAAACTCCAAATGGGCACATACAGAATAAACAGCAACAAACATTATGAACATTTTCTTTTTCAGTTTCTTGTCTAGACAATCAAAAAAACCCCACAACAAATCAAACCTTAATCTACTGTAAATGCTCACATTGAAAATTTAACAATCAGCTCTCAGGAACCAGTCCAAGATGGTTCCAGAACACCTCTGAGCTGCTAGGTTATGCCTTACATAAAGCACCAGGCCCAGAGTCAGAAAACCCTGAATTCAAATCCAGCCTCAGACACTTCTTAGTAATGTGACCCTGAGCAAGTCACATAACCTCTGTCAGTCTTTTTCCTCATATGTAAAATGGAGAAGGTAATAGTACCTACTTCCTGGGATTGTTGCAAGGATCAAAGAATTTACAAAATCAATGTCAAGTACTTAGCATAAAATGCGGCACATGGTAAGACCCATATAAATGTTAGCTATTTACTGTTATTAGATATTATCTAATCCATTGTTCTGGCAAAGTGAGGTGCTCTGAAACCTGTGACAGATTTCTGTGAGAAATTACTCAAGGATATAAAGTGAGTTTGTGTTACATCTGGGACTAGAACTGGGTCCTGTCCAGCTTAACAATCTGAGAATAATTCTCCAATGTTACAGAATGCTTTACAGTTTTTACAAAGAGATTTACAAAGAGTATTACAAACCTTTCCCCACACACTAACACCTTGTGAGGCAACATGGTCTGGTGCACAGAGTGATAGATTAGTCAGAGGACCCGAGTTTAAGCCCTGTCTCTGCATTTCAGTACCTGGGTGAACTTGGGTGGGTCATTAAGCCATTCTAGGCCTCAGATTCCTCATCAGTAAAATGAGGGGGCTGGAATCAATCTCTAAGTGCCCTTCTAGCTCTAAATCTGAGGTCATATAATTTTGTAAATATGACAAAAGGCTACATTTTAGCTCCCACCCTGGAGCTCAAAGTACTGCTGAGTGCACATGTACACCGACTTCATCATTTTGCTTGGTTGATGCCGCCTCTCTATGTATAGAGGCTAAAAGTTAGCATCCAAGAGAATTGTGATGACTCAAGAGATGATGGAGCATGCATGGACATTCTATAACTGGTTCTGGTTGGCTAACCAGGATTCTTTTTTAATTGGCTCTGTAGCTAGAACTGTTGGCATCTTCAAGACTCCCCCTGAGTCAGCTACAGTTGCCTCTTTTGGGGAGAGTCACTCTTCTTCTCATGGCATCCGGTGAGAGACCATGCTGTAAGGGGAAAGACCTAAGGGCCTTCTTCACCCTCCGAAGAAACATGGCCCCCTAAAAAATGGGCCTGGGTCACTGACCTTTTTATTTATTCTTGTCTTTTCTGGGTACGGAAAGCAGAGTCTCAGACCACAGGAGAGTAAGCCAGAAGAATTCAGGAGTCAGAATCCATGCAGACCCAAGGAGCAAGAAAAGGAATTCTGGAGTGGCCCACATTGGCAAAACATAGAATGCAGACCTATTCAACAGCCATGCCACCTCTAGGCATAAACTTGGTGGGACTGATTCAATACAGGAATGGAGCTAAATTATGACCCTGATAACCTTCCCCAGAGGCAGCACCTAGGGGCAGGTATTGTGGACTGTAGTACAGAATATTTTAAACGCATAAAATAAAATTCATAGCATTAAAAAAGAAACCAATCATAGAGCAAAAAAAGATATAATTGTCCCCGTCTAAGTTCACAGACCCCCTGAAATATGTCTACAGACTCCTTAGGGGTTCTGTGAACTCCAGATTAAGAACTTCTACTTTAGATGTTATCTGGAAAAGAAGTAGGACTTCATCTTGCAACCACTCCCACTCCCCACCCCCCACCCCAGAGGATATATAATATTACAATGAAGGGGAAATGTTCCCTAGCTTGGTACAAAGTGCTGTCTGGGAGAGAAGGACTGACCTGAACACTGGACAATAGGAATGTCCTGCAATGGAGGATGAGGTAATGTTTTTCTCTCCCTCTATCTTTCACTTCCCTTCCCCTCATCCCTTCCCTTATCAAGTGTTCTCTGAAGGATTTCATGGTTTCATAGATTTAGAGCTGGATGGCACTCACAGGGTGAGGTCAGCATCAAAATCTTCCAAATCTTTTTCATTCCATAGGGTTGCTCTCTAGGGCTTCGGCACCATCTCTGCATGGTCCAGTGGAACCAAGGTACTGGGGTTCAGATCCCAATGCTGCTACCTGTAAGCTATATCTAGCCTTCAGTTTCCTTCTCTTTAAAATGAGGTGGTTGGACAAAATGGCCTCTGAGGTCCCTTCCAGCTATAAATCCATGACTATATAATCCACAAAGCACTTCACTGCTGTTTCTTTACTTATAAGAGACCTTGATGACACCAAAAAGTGAAGGGCTTATTCTCAGGTAACAAGAAGTGAAAGAAAATTTCTATGGAGAGATTTCCTATGGCAACTAGGTTGCCCACTGGTTAGAGCACTGAACCTAGAGTTAAGAAGACCTAAGTTCAAATCTGGTATCAAAAATTCACTTAGCTATGTGACCCTGGGCAAGTCACTTTCATTTCTGTTTGCCTCGGTTTCTTCAACTGAAACATAAAGTGTTATCCTAATAGAATGTACCTCCCAAGATTGTTATGAGGACCAAATGATATATTTGTAAGGCACTTAGCACAGTATCTGACACACAATAGGCATGTAATAAATGCTTCTCTTGCTTCCTATAAAAACAAGAATAGGTTATGTCGATACCATTAGCAGGAGAATATATCAATAAACATCACATTGAATATTTGTTTTGTGCAAGACATTGAGGATGCAAAGACTTATAAAATTTAGTCTCTGCCCTCAGGAAGCTTATACAATACTTGGGGAGACAGAATATATATGTAAGGAGATAATTAGAGAGAAAGCATGGCATAGTACCTCGGTATCAAGATCAAATAGAAATATTGACCTAGAAAACTACAAATCGACATTATCTAGGTGACACTGTATTTTTATTTATTTTGTTAAACATTTCCCAATAATACTTAAATCTGGTTCAGGAACCACTCAGGAATTTTGAGAGCTGTGAAACTGACACAATCTGGTATAGTGAATAAAAAGCCTTGGAGTCATGAAGACCTAGATTCAAATCCTGCCTCAAACACTTAATAATTGTATGAAGCCATTTAGCCTCCCCAGGCCTCAATTACATTACCTATAAAATGAAAGTCTTCTACTCTGTGATTAAAGATCTGTTCCAGCCCTGGATAAACCAGGGCAAGGGTTGCGCAGGACCCTGAGCAACCTTCTATGACTTGACTATGAGCGACTGTATAGGTACAGATCTTCATCAGTGAGGAAAGTTTCCTCATTGGACATTCCCTATACCAATGATATCACAGCTCCTGTCTAGTAATAAATTTTTTTTAAAATTACCACCAAGAGTTGATGTAAATTAGAGTGAGACAACCATATGTGTGAATTCTGTATCTAAACCCAGCCCCTAATTAGGTTTCCTTCTACATGACAAGTACTAAATATACAGGGTGTCCCATAAATCTCAGTGCATTTTTAAGTTGTTGAAGCTGTACTAAAACTTTTTGGGACACCCCATATGTTTGGTTTTTGAAATTCGATTTAGTTTGCATAAACACCCCTCCTGGATTAGCCTCCTGCTAACCCTTCTTTTCCACCCTACAACATCCAATGGTTTGGTGCTAGCCAGCATCAGGTAGTAAGAGCAATAATCACACATCTCTACCTTCCAACAGACAGCAATTAAAGCTTCCAAAATGCTTAGCTGGGCATGATCAGAGAAAAAGGACAGTACTTGGATTTCTTTTTGTAATGATACTTTAAACATCTCTGGGCATAACACTTCTCCTGATTTTCCACACCCATATGGACCTCTTCCAAGTGCCAAGCATGTATTAGATACCCAGGACAGTCTGCCCATGGGGAGGTGTTGAAGGGACCTGGGGCTGATGGAAGGACCAGGAGAGGATGGGTGAGGCCAGAGGGCAAGGAAATGACAGCAATTGTAATGCTAACGGCATTTTCAGCTAAAACAGCAATGAGAGGTCAGGCCAAATATTTTCCTGCCAGTTTTGTAAATGTTGGCCACTTTGCATACTCCATTTGCCAGAATAAAAAGGTTCTATTGTGGGAGTCACTAGAGGCTCAGGGAAATCATTATTAGCTGTGGCCTCCACAGGCTCAGGATTATGCCAGGTGGAAAAAAATTATGGGCATTAATCTGTTGATCTAAAATGTCAAATTGGGCTCAAACATTTCCTAGTGCACAGTACTATTGATAGACTCCAAACTCGGTCAGGTTAGACCTTCTGTTCTCAGCTGTGACAACTCAAGTTTTCCTTTTTTTTTTTTCATTTTCAAGTTAATGGAATGTGTTTCTCAAGTGAAGGAATAAATTGCTCTCATTTTTATACATTATCTATGGGCCATTGTAAAAGCCATGACCTCAGCGATTATACCTTGGCCAGCTTGCTTTTTGGTCACCTGGCTTAGCCCTTCACCCTTATGAAGTGGAAAATGGCCAATCCCACAGCCTTGCAATGTGAAAAAGCACTAAACCATGGTCATTTGTCAATCTATTCCCACTCTTAGCCTTTCCCCTTCCTCTAGAAACTCTTTAGAAGACAAAAGTTCAAGTCTGTTAAGGCCATGGACAGAACCTAGAGGTAAGCAGGGTGTTTCTCATATCTAAGACCATCAAAGGAAACCTTTCAAGAATGGCTAAATATAATTGACTAAATATAAATAAATGACCAAATACCTGGACATCCAGATCCTCAACTTCAGAGATCCCACTACTAGGCATATACCCTAAGGAATTTAATGACAAAAAGAAAGGCTCCATATATTCTTTTACAATAGCAGAGAACTAGAAACAAAGTAGATGCCCATCAATTAGAGAATAATTAATAAATGGTAATAGATCAATCAATAAACACTTATTAAGCACCTACTATGTGCCAGGCACTGTGATAAAATATACTATCCTTTTTGTAAAAAAGCAACAAATATGATAAATAAATAAAAACTTGAGGAGATATATATAAACTTATTCCAAGTAAAATAAGTGACTCTAAGAAAACAATTTATAAAACTACAATAGTGTAAATGGGAAAAATAACCAGAAAAAAGGTAACTAGATGCTCTAAAATTATCCTGATCAAACTTGGACCCAGAGGAAAAATATGAGAATTCACGGCTCTCTATTTCTTTTCATAGGCAGAGTGCCATGGCTGTGGATGAATACAACATCAGACTTTTTTGAAAGTTGTTTAGCTTTGCGAAATTTTTTTTGAGATGATTCTTTGGGAAGGAGTGAGAGGAACACAGTAGAAAATATAACTAATATAAAAAGAAAAAAATCAGTAAAATATTTTGTTTTTAAAGCGTGCCTAAAGCAAGATAGAGTGACTCTAGATACCTGGGAATCCACCACACTTACAACAGCATGGTGGAGTAAATATAGAGTCAAAGGACCTGAGTTCAAACCTCATCTCTGCTACTTCCTGTGTGTGACCTTGGACAAGTGACTTCATCTCTCTGAGCCTCTGTTTCCTTATAATGATTTTTTTTAATGCATCTGTGAGATTTAATTGGCATAGAGAAGAAACTCCTTCCAACAGTGGAGGTCCTTCTGGTTTTGCAATTTATGGTCTTAGAAAGTTCTTTAAGGCACTGTGTAGTTAAATGACTTGCCCAAAGTCATTGAATATGTGTCAGAGGTAGGATTTGAACCCAGGTCTTTCTAACTCCAAGGCCAAGTCTTTATATGCTATCCCAATAGACCTTGCTTCATTATCATATTTATAAAATGTGCCCGATCTTGGTGGTCTAAATATCTGGTAACCAAATTTCAAGAGTCTTACTCCTGAATTTTTTTAAATGCTTTGATATCCAAGGAGAAAATCACAATACTGATTATTTTTTCCACCTAATTCCTAATTTGATTGCAAATATTTGAGGCTTGGATATCCCAAAACTAGTTACTTAGGAATTACCAGAGCACCATTTCCCGTCCACATTTCTACAACTGGGGGCTCATTCAACATTGCAAGCTGTTTAGAAAAGAGGAGAGGCTGGAGTGAGAAGTTTGTTTCTTCCTGGGAACAAGAAGCTGTAATAGGAAAAGCATAGTGTATGACTCAAAAAGATCTGGGTTTGAATCTTATCTCTATTATAGACCTGCCCTGAGATCTTAGGCAACTTCTCACTCTTCTGCTCACTCAGTTTCCTCGACTATGAGATGGAGATAACAACACCATTGATGCCTCACAGAGTTTCTGTAAGGGTAGCCCTTTACATAGCAAAATGCTATATAAATGTGAGCCATTACTGCCATAATTAAATGTTGCTAACTCAAACACATTTCTTTGGCATCCTGCCTTTTCCATTCAGCTTTTGCAGAACTGAGTATGAAAGCATTTGTATTTCATTTGTATTAAATGTTGTAAATTACACCCTCAGAAGCCCCTGGGGTGTACCTAACAGTCCCACTAATACTTCCAAACAGCATGACCAAGGCATAAAGTAGCATCCCTAAGTAAGTCAGAAGGTTCTGCTTAAAGTCTCACCACAGGATACTCTAATTGCTATGGACCGTTCCTTGATCTATGGGTAGCAATTTATTCGTTTTGAATTGTTCAGGTTGCTGGTGAATATTCTTGATAATAGAGTTGGCATTAGATTAAGGCAACTTAGTTTTTGGCCTAAGACCATTTTCCCTAAGTATCAGTTCACACCATGATAGTTAATTTGGCTATGCCTAATAGCCAAATATTAAGCTTTACCATGCCATGATATACTTAGCTGCAGGACATAACGAAAAGTCTGGCTAGTCAATGAGAGTCTGGTAAGTGCCAAAGATCAATCAAGCACCTGATGGAGTATTTAGGACTGGAAGAATCAGAGTTCCAGAGGAGTAAACTGTGGGCAGGATAAGTCAGGAAAATATTTTAGACCTAAATAGAGTCCAAAGTCTGCTTCAAATATATAAATACTGATGTATCCAGTACTCTGGCTGCCCTCTCCAAGAGCAAGTCCAACTACATCGTGGCCTCCGGAGTTCTAGGAGTACTCACAAGACTTTAGGATATCTTTTTTTCTAATGCTATTGGCTCAAGCCCCCATTCTAATATGTCCCTACCACCATTAGCTGCCAGTAACTAGCATACTAGCTCCATCTAATCCATTTACACCATTTAGTTTTCACAAAGGAATATTCATTCCAAAGATGTAGAAAAAAATAAGTATGAACATTCCCACCACACTCACCCACCCCCACCCCTCCAAAAAAACAAACTTGGAGGACACATACTGCTCTATGTCAGCTCAGTTTCTGGGGAACATGAGTTCAGACTCAATGCAACTTCTACATAGAATTGGCCCCACTAAGTTCATGTCCAAATGCAGCATGACTGATGGATGAGCCTTTATCTCAGCTACAGTTGGGCTGGTTCTCAAAGGTCACTCCTTGCTCCTCAGGGAATGAAAGATAAATTGGTTGACTGCAAACCGACATGAATTCTACTCATAGACCTCCTAGTGGCTCGTTCTCTTGACCTTTAGATACTCACAAGATTATATCCGTCAGTTTCCTTCTTCTAAAATGAAAGAACAAATGTGGAGGCAGATTCAAGGTCCACTTAAATTCGTGAGCCCTAGTTGACATGGAATGAGAGGGCCTGAAGCCTCATCTGTCTTCTCTCCTTGGAATACTATCAGGAAGGAAGACGTTAGCTCAGAGATGGAAAAGACTATAGGCATCTAGTGCCTTTTGAAAATCCCCTAGTTCTGGCTATATAGCCGCAGTCAATCAAAGAAGACTCCTCTTCATCATGGGTTAGTGGACCAGAACCAGTTATAGAATGTCTGTGCCAGGTCCAAAGGCCACATAGGGATTTCATTAGCCGAATACCCTACGAGCTCAAAATAACCAGAACTGTTGGAAATCCCTTGTTACATCAGCAAGCAGACAACCTGCAAGGCTGCCAGATCCATTGTAAGGGAGAGGGAGAAGCAAAGGTCCTGTGATTTCACTGATAGAGAGAATTCCCAAAGAGGAAACTTCTACCAATGCAGATCTCAGTACCTTCTCTACAACTTACAGTCTTAGACAGTTGCCCAGACACCTAGGGAGAAGTTAAATGACTTGCCCATCATCACGTAATTAACATGTGTCAGAGGGAGGACTTGAACCCAGGTTTTCCTTGTTTTGAGCTCAGCTTTCTATTCGTTACATCACACTGCCTTTTAGTCATACAGCAGAAACTCTTAATAAATATTGGATGACCAACTGACAAGTCCTGGGGCTAAAGATCAAACAATCCTAGATTTAGAGCTGAAAGGGACTTTAAATGTCATCAAGTTCAACCCAGTCATCCTATAGATCAGGAAACTGAGACTCAGAGAGGTTAAGTGATGTAGCTGAGGTCAAATAATTAATCATTTAGATAATATACATAAAGCACTTTGCAAACCTTAAAGTGCTACATAAATGTTAGCTATTGTAGATATTATTAATAGCTGTATTAATAATGGCTCCAGAGTTAAGACTTTAATAAAATATAATTGTTAAGTTGCTTTAGTTTTTCACAAAAGGTGAGATTTCCCTGGCAATTCTTTTGTCTATTGAAACTTTAAATATAGATATGATTCTAGGCTACGGATTACATATACCTAAATCTAGCATATTAAGGGAAGGCAAGGTCTCCCCTTTTCATCCTCCTTTGTTCTATAGAGATATGGGCCGTGGGAGTCATAGAGGACCAGCCAGCATAATTCTATGTATATAATGCTGATTTGATAGGTAACTATTCCTAGGTCACGTATTACTAAAGCAAGACTTTAGAAATTATTTAATAAAAGAATACAATCTAACTGAAATTAAAGTGATCCCCTGGATGTCCTTGGTTGCAAATTCATGATTTCATGCAGTCAGTTTCCTTTGGGAAAACCACCAAGCAGAATAAAGCACGCCAAAATTGAAGTAGAAAAAGGCAAGGACGCTAAAAGGGCAGGAGGATTCTGTTCCCCACCTCCTTCCCATTCCAGTAGCAGCCCCTTTCAAAACTTATCAGTTGTCCAGACGTTTTTATTCAGGCATTTGTATAGAAAGCTATGTCTCCTTCCTAATCTTGATCCTCCAAGCAACGTAGAAAAATCCTACTGTTATTCGCTTGTATGCACTCTTAAGACTACAACATTTTATCTCTTGCTTATGGGACCTAAATATGAAGCTCAAAAATTGGAAGTAACAAATACAAAAGGGAACTTGTCATAATGGTTTTAGGACTCAAAATAGATACTCAGGGAAGCCTTTTATTTTATGCCAATGACAATATAGGTGAAACATACTGAGTGGGTGGAGGGGTGCAGAAAGGAATGAAATTTGCAGATCAGTGAGAAACACTGGGAAAAGTGCAGCAGGAGGTGCTAAAAGTCTGAGTTTTCAAATCATATGTAGCTCTTATTCCTTCTCGAGGTATTTCTACCCCCTTCTAAGTCCTTTTTTCAGCTTTTGAATGAAAAGGGGATTCTCCACTCCAGGCTCCCTCCTTTCATCTAGGAGCTCTTCACAGCATGCAAAATACCCTTAGCAGCAGCTGACCCTTTACAGTCTAGGCTAGGAACCATATGGCTCACTCTGTGGTGGCCATTTTGGAAGTAATCAATTGACTAAAGGGGAGAGTGTTTCACAAGATCAAAGGCAGCAGAAAGGTTGAGGAGACTAAGGACACAGAAGAGTCCATTAGGCTTAGCCCCAGAGGAGGTAATTGGTAACTTTGTGTTTCAATGGACTGAAGTGGGTAAAAGCAGGATCGCTGAAGGTCGGAGAATTTCAGGGAAGGGACTTAAGGGCACAAATACGAACTTCAAGGCAAGCAGAGTTGTTTAATGACAGAAATGAGAGAGAGAGAGAGAGAGACAGAGAGACAGAGAGAGACAGAGAGAGACAGAAACAGAGACAAAGAAGAGAGGAGTGACAGACAGAAACAGAGACAGAGAGACAGACAGAGACAGAGAAGAGAGGAGAGAGAGAGAGATGTTGGGGTGAGGAGAGGATTAATCAAAAGCTGAAGTAGTCAACAGAAAGTGAGACTCTAGGGACATTTTACAGCAACCTCAGCATAGTGGAAATAGGAATAGAGCAAGATGAGGAGGAGAAGTAGGAAGGTCAAAAGAAGAGAAGAGTTGCTATTTAGAAGATAGGACAGGAAGAAATCAGACTTGGAGATCTTGCAGGCAATGGAGTGTGGGGAAAAGGACATTTAAATCCATATGTCAGAGTGGCTAATGGATTAGAAACTGTGAAAAGTATGAATAGGACAAGGGGAAAGGGGGAAAGGCATGTCAAAGAAAAGCGATGAGACAGTCTGCGCAAACAGGAAAAGACTCACAGTCAAACAGCGGCTGCATACGTCTGCATGCTGACCTCAACACACTGTGAAAGGTAGAGCAAGTTGTTCTACCGTAGGAGGCAGTATGGTGCAGTGGATTTGGTATATAGGGTCTGAATGTGAAATCTGCTTTCTACATATGTGATTTTGGACAAGAGACAATCTCTGGGCCTTAGTTTCCTCATTTGTAACATGAAAAGGTTGGACCTTTATGGCCTCTACTGTGCGTTCCAATTCTAAATCTACGAGACCGAAAACCTCATCCCCATATGACAGTTAGCAGTGCAACTATGTGAACAGTAGGAGATACTCCATCTATCACTCTTAGGGTTCATCACTGGAAGAATCTGAGGTACTATTTTTGTTGTTGTGTCATTTTTCAGTTGTGTTCAATTCTTTGTGACCCCATTTGGAATTTTCTTGGCAAAGATACTGGAGTGGTTTGCCTTTTTCTTCTCCATCTAATTTTATAGATGAAGAGACTGAGACAAACAGGGTTAAGTGACTTGCATGGAGTCACATAGCTAATTAGAATCTGAGGTCAGATTTTAACTCAGGAAGACTCATCTTCCTGACCCCAGGCCTGATATTTCATCCACTGCACTACCTAACTACCCCACTGAGACATATATAAGGAGAAGAGAGACACATTCAAGATAGAAACAGATATAGGAAGTCATTCAAGGCCAGAATAAATTCAAGAAGCGTAACCCAAGGAAGTAAAGAAATCTGGCTATGGACTCAAGAGACCCAGCTCAAACAATAAAGAGTTGGACCAAGGAAAGAACTATACAAGGAAAGAACTTTGAGACCTAACAGTAGCAGAGGAGTAACATTAATTATATGTATTCCTTACATGCATGCTTTACTACATTATAGTTTGTATTCACTTTTCCTAAGTATTCTGTGTATATTTTTGGGAGAGGACACAACAGGGAGCGGGGAACAGTTTGTAAACACTTTTTCTTACTATGTCATCTTATTAAATATATTTCCTACTGCCTAATTGTACATGGAAAGCACTCTAATGGGGGCTCCTGAACTTTGACAGCAGGAGATTGGGCCCAGAAGCTACAACCTAAATCCTGAGAGTAATAACCACCTTCTGAGGACTAAATCTATGTGTCAAAGTGGATATGTTACAACTAGAAACCAGAAGACTGAAGTACAGTAAGGGAATCAAATTTGATTATTTTATTACTCCAACATATGAGAGTCATCGTAGTAAATTGTAAAGAAAACTGGCTCTGGAAACAGATTACCTAGGCTCAAAGCCTGCCCCTAACACTCTACCTGTGAGTAAGTCATTAGCCTCCCTGTTGCCACAGTTCCATATATGTAGAATGAGAGGTTTGGACAATATGACCTCTGAGATGCCTTCTACTTCCAGATGTATGACCCCATAGTGCGTTGTTGAAAAAACATCAGCATCCTGAAATGGTACTCCATCTCATCACCACCCTCCATCCCTCTGATTGGAGGATGGAGCCACGAACTCCAAAACATCTAATTAAGGAGGGAACCCAGGTCAAAAATATTTTCTCATTTCTCACCTGGATGCCCTACCTTCTCTGACTTTTCCACTGTTGTTTGTCCTTCATTCTCAAAGAGGACCATGACATCAGGAACTGACGTCATGACTTGCAAGGGAATTGGATTTAAGTGAAGGGAGGGCTGCCGCAAAGTCACTGGCCTCACTTTCTCCTCCAGAGCCATTAGAGTCCAGTGGCAAGATATGGATCAGGATGACTGGAGATTAGGTAGCCAGCTTCCTTTTGTTTGTTATCTTCCTCCAGGTAAACTCCTTGAGGGCAAGGACTCTTTCTTTTTTGTATTTGTATCTCCAGTGCTTAGCACATTGTCTGCTACATTGTACCACTTTATAAATGCTTACTGACTGACTGACTGACTGACTGACTGCTGATCAGTCTAACGCTAACCAGGAGACAGACTGTGTCTGCTACCTGAAAACCAACCTAAGTGTTAAAAGGTTCACTATCAGCAGATTGGCTATCCCAGTGATACAGTCCTGACTCAACCAATCCCCTAGAAGTTTAACTTAGAAACTGGAATGAAATAAGGCAGTTTATATTCATCTAATAACTAACAAAAGCAAGTTTACAGGATAAGACATTGATTCTGTGATCAAGGCTTCCCAGTCTTATTCATGTTGCTGGTCTATGTTCTGTAACTGATGGGTACTGCAGCCAGTATATGTCTACTCTCAAGAGCCAAATGTTAAATTTTCAGTATTAGCATTAACACCTCAGAAATCCATAAACACTCAAATCAGGGCTTGATTTATTGCCTAGATTTGAGAAATTAATGAAGAAAACATTAATAATGCGGGTTAAACTTAAAAGTATGTCATGGTTTTTTGGAGAGCCTGTTGTTAACCTAGCCTTCATGGAGGTAGGGGAGATAGAAAGGAGGTTTAGCATATTGCTCCTACCACAACCACTAAGTGATCAGTCATTTGAACAAGGTAAACCCTAATCTCTATAAAAGCCAGTAGAATCTAAAGCTAATTCTGTTTATTCTCTTTTAAAGAATTTCTAACTCACCAGGCTTCTTCTATCAGAGATTCTTAAGCTATAACTTTTTTAAAAATATATTTTGATAACAATTATTTCAATATAATTGGTTTACTTTGTAATCTGATGTATTTAATTTTATGTATTTAAACACATTATTCTGAGAAGAGGTTTATGACAAAAAGGGGTTCTTAAGGAACCCCTGTTCTTAATTTGCAAAATTATTTACAGGACTGAATAACAACAACAAATCCTGAGGGGCTGGGGAGGGGGGGAAGGATGGGGTTTATTATATTGTTTAAATACAATCTTACATAATTAAAGGTTGTCCACACCCAGAATGTCCCATGATCCCAGTAATCTTCTAGGAATGCTGGAGGTTGTGGCATTACTGATTATTGGGCCTAGGATCCACCCAAAGCATTCTTGTTTTGGATTACCACAACCAGGGACTCCTGAGGTGTCCATCCCCGAGCTTTTATTTTGAGTTACTCTTACCTACCTCAAAATACTTTGTCAGCAAAATTGCTCAACTAGGTACCTGGGGTAGATGGAGTTTCTGTGTGAGAAACCTTTGTCAAAATCCTATATAATATAAATCTTCCAGAATCTGTGTAAGGAGAACCACTCTCTGGCTCACTCTCCTCTACCAAAGGACCCAATAAATTTCTTTCTAAAACTGTTTCAGATTTAAGTCTATTTTCCTGAACAATAGCCCTAGGCATTATCTTGAATCTTGATCTCAAGCCACTACCTCCAATGGGAAAGGATATAGATGTTTTAACCTAAATTGGATATGGGAACCTAAGGCTTGACTAGCTACTTCTTTCTTTCAGTTTCACTAGTGCCATCTTTATTATCTTCAGGCCTGTAGGGAGCTTACAGAGGATTCCTTCACACTAGAATTGCTGGCTATGAATTTGTGGAATACCACCTTTGCTGTTGTATAGAACCAAGATGAGAAAGATACAACCCTCTTCTTGACTACTTGAAGAATCATCTTTTTTCAACTTCAGACTGTCTGCTCCACTCCCAAGCCTACTTAATTTTTCCTTTGATGATAGGAGGAAAAACTTCTACCAACACACATAATTCTCTCTAACACACTGTATGAACCATTTTTCGTGAACAAGTGCCAAATAGGCTGTGGAGCTGCCTTATTCTCAGGTCTAATTCTAGTGGAAAGCAATGTACAGAAGAGACTATATGTCTTGACAAGATTACATATCCAGTAGAGACCAGAGACTGGATGTCATGAGAGAACAGTGGGTAACAGATAAAAAATTAAATCACTAAAAGACAGTGGTCCTGTCATGTTGGAGTTATAAGTTGTTTATCTATACATGTTCCCTGGTCATTATGTGTTCCCTATATAAGCTTCTTCAAAAGTTTTTCCTAAATTCACTCTCACTACTGATAGTGTGTGTACCTCCAGTAGTGTACTCCTTGGGTTTACAGGGAAAATGTTTTATTTCATTAAATATCTTGATTTGAGTTGATTGAATACTCTGGTCAATTAGAAAAGAAAGGCATACCAGTGGGGGCTTGTAAGCTATTGGTCTAAGAGGATAAAAACCCATAACATACTCTGAACCTAAAGTAACTTTGTCTGGGGTAACTTACCTTATTAACTGGAGCCAAGAAGGAGGTACTCTCGCAGTGTTATCCATAAGATAACATCTATAACTGTATAACTATAAAAATATAAACATAAACTTACCACAGATTTTTTTATTTCATTTTTGACTTGGTAGAATGAATCTGTCTTGCTAATAGTCATGGAATCTTTCAGTTCTCAAGAAACAGAAGCTTGCCTCAAGACAAGAGTTTAGGAAATTGAGTTTTCTTCATTCCACATGTGAAATGACACTTGATTGGAATCCTTCTGGGCATAAAGTAGGAGAGAATCAGGCTAAATGAATAGACTAGCCTAAGCTGAATTCATTCCAAAAGCTCAAAATCACATGTTTGCCAATCTCTAAAAAAAAAAAAAAAAAAAAAAAAATTAGTTACAAATTGTCCTCTCTCCTCTTAGTAATGGTTAGTTTTCTTTTCCTGGTGAATAGTGGGAGTTTCTTGGCTCTTTCCTACTTGGGTATTGGGAACAGGAATATTTGTTAGGAAATAGGAATCATCTTATACATAATTCATCTTCTGGACTACCACTCATAATCAGGTCTTTTCCCTCTATAATAAGTGTCTTTGCAGGAATAGACGGTTGTAAAAAAAAGTGGCTGAAAATCCAATATACAGAAACAATGAGTTTTAAACAAGCTACCAGAAAGATTTATTTTAGTCATATGCATGCTTCATTTTCTATTTCTAACTTGCTGGGGTTCTTCACCTTCCCATCCCCCATCCTCCCATGTTCAATTTCCTACAAAATAAAGTGTAAAAGAACCTTCTGAAAGTGTTCCATCTTTATCGCCTGACAAAGCATCTGGCCTGAATCTGGCCTCTTTCCTGATCATAATGAATTAACCTAAGGATGCTAACATCTTCTTTGCCCTTGTCCCTTGTTTCTAGAACTTAGATTAAGTCTTAAGTTGTTAAGCAGCTTCCTCCTTTTTATTCTCTGAGCCTCATATCCTGGCCCCTTTAGATCTCCATAAGCCTAACCAGAAGATACCCCAGTCCACAGGCCACTCCTAAAAGCCCTAAACTCCCCCTCCCAAGCCCTAGGCTTCCTCAAAGTTCAAGACAACCTTTAGAACAACTTCTGTTTCAAGGAAAGGCAGTATTCTGGTAGGTTTGCTAAAGGAAAAATGAGGAGGAACAGAAAGAATGATGGATTTTAAGTCAGAAGACTTGAGTTAAAATCCTGACTTTTCTGCTTACTGGGTAACTTGGGGCAAGTTATAAAATTTCTCTAGATTTCCATTTCCCCAACTGTAAAATGAAGAGATTGAACCGGGTGATATCTTCTGTCCCTTCTGGTTCTAGATCTTTTGTCAGACTGTGTGTTCTAATTGGTTTGGAAAAGATGGGCATGATATCCATATGTTCACAGTCTGTCACAGAATCACAGAATGCCAGAGGCCTTAGAGATCATCTAATTCAACTCAAGAGAAGTTTACAGCTGAGGTTAAAAAATTTGCCTTAAACTATATAGCTAGTGAGTGGCACTGGGCAGAGCTGGGATGTGAACCAAACTCTAAAAAGAAGAAAAAATATCAAGGGAATTTCATATACATATATATATATATATATATATATATATATAGGGGGGGGTTGTATATATATATGTATATAATATATGTATATGTGTAGATATGCATGCATGTCTTTTATATATATATTCCTATACATTTTTATATATTTTATACATTTTATACATCCTATTTATATATTCCTATATACACATATATGTATTGTACATATATACACATACACAATATATGGAAATTACTTGAGGGGAAGGTTATCAAGAAGATAATAATTACTATCAATCTATATGCTTACTTTCCCATCTCTATATTTATTTACAACCAAATTGAGGACATTCTTGATGAAAATTAGAAGTCGTGACTGTCTTTTGTAGCAGGTATCCTACAGCAAATCACTCCTTTATAGTCAAACAATTGACTGAAAGATGCAGAGAAGTCATGATTGGACTGTTTGTAGAGTGACTATAAAACAGGATTTGTTTTGTGAGACTGAGAGTAGTCTTAAAGACTCTTCCAGAAAGGAATCATCCGTGTAAAAATGAAGATTATCTTAGCTTCCTCAATAAACACAATGGGGATAGTTTTGTTTGATATTTCTTTTGATTATTCATATTGAACAGGACACCAAACAGGGAGATGTAGTCTCACCAAAGGTGTTTGCTACTCTCATGGAAGAAGTCTAGAAAAGAGGGGTGGGAGAAGCAAGGGAGAGGGAATAAACATTTACTATGGGCCAGGCACTGTTCTGAGCACTTTAAAAGTGTATCATTTGATCTTCACAACAACCATGAGTTAGGTGTTATTATTAACATTTCACAGTTGAAGAAACTGAGGCAAACAGAGTTTAAGTGACTTGCCCAGGAGCACAAAACTAATTAGTGGATTTGAATTCAGGTCTATCCCAGAACTCTATTCAGTATGCCACCAGCTGCCTCTACAAGTCCAGACCAGGATTCCCTATAAATCATAGAATAATAGACTTAAGACCTTAGAGATTATCTAGGTAGAAAAACTTGCTTATTTTTACCCAGCTAATAAAAGTAGAGTCAGGTTTTCAGCTTAAAGGGATCTTGGAAACCATGAAGTCTAACTCTTTCATTTTGCGGATGAGGAAGCTGTGGGTAACTTAATAAAGGTCATACAGAGTAAAGTAAGGAGTAAAGCTAGGTTTCTCAGTCAGAGGCAGTGACTCATGACTACTCCACCTAAACAAGGTGAGCACTTTCTGGGATCCCACAGTCCTTTGATGTAAACTTTCAGTGTCTGTAGCTAGGATTTCCCTAGAGAGACTCTTCCCCAGACTGAGTGACTGCACATGGCTGCTTGTCAGAGTTTGGCACTCCATTAGCAAAACATGAGATTTTGGAGGTTTGTTTGGCTTCGACAGGGTTTATTTTTGTTCTTATTATTATCCCGGTCCTCTTCTCTGCTCTTCCTTTGTTCCTAGGTCCTTCGAGATAGCAGCCCAGTTTCTGGGATGTGACCATAATTCTGAGACTACTTCAAGCACTGTGTTTACTATGAATGTTTTAAATAAGGAAATGCTAATTTCAAACTCACCAAGCATTGAAGCACTTCACAGATGCTGGAATCAGTGTTTTCTGCTGCCTCTTCCAAGCCCTTCAGAGAAAACACCATCAGTTGGGAGATGTCATTTGAGACCCTGCCTTTTTGAAACTGGAGCAAGAATGGGAACTCTCAAAAGCCGACCCCATCCTTGCCCGCCCCTCCCCCCCCATTAAATTGTTAACCTGGAAGCCAATAGATCTGTAGGGTGCAGAATTTCCTGAATAGAATTAAACCATTCTGCAATTGTTAATACCATGGGTCTGCCTCAGACATCCTTTCCTCTACTACTCACTATCATCCCTCTGCCAAGAAAAACACTTTAAAAACATGACTCGAGTTCCACTGCCTAGATACAATTAGCTATTTTAATCACGTTCATCTTTTCTATTTATTAACATCCATTAATCTCAAAAGCCTTGTTACTGGCATCCTATTGATCCCTTTCTGGTCACTATTTATAAGGGAGAAAAGTCCTGTTTTCTTCTCCATTTGGTAGCATGAAAATAAAGGAGATTCAAGGAAAAACACTTAGCATAGAAAACTCATAAACTTCCACCTAAATAAGGAGTTGCAACAGAGCAGATGTTTTTAGATTGCATTTGTAAATGGTGCTGTGTTATAGACCAATCAATACAGTTAATGCTAATTGGAATGCACTTTTGTCAAAATGCCACTTTATCTTAAAGTTAATTTCTGATTTATATCACTTTCCATAAAGTAATTCTGAAAACCCAGAGCTTATTGCATTCAGTTCCTGTTAATGGGATATGGACATGATTTAAATATTATTCTGTCCTTAGTATTTGGATATCAGGTTCAATAATCCTGTTGGTTGAGAAGAGACTGATGTTTACTAAATTACTTTTTTTCCCTTCAGGGGCTCCCTTAGCATAGCTCAAAATATCAGTGCAGTCAAGATCAATAGGTCTTGACCCTGGCCATATTTATAGAAAATATCACAAGTGTTTGCCTCTGAATACAATATCCTTTGCAGCTACCTATGGAAATGTTAGTAATGTATTACGGAGTCATTTGATTATCTCCTTCAACAGATGATACAGCTGCACAACAGGATAAGAATTAAAATTAAAACGTTTAGTCACCATTATGCCATTGGGCATGTATGCTGTTTTTATTGAATGCCTCCAGTTTTTTGATCAGTAATTATTCATACACAAATTTCTATTGGTTTTAACACACAGGAAAGCTTCAGGGACCATCCTCATTTGATGGTGTCTTGAAGGAAATGGAAAGATTTTCAGATTCCATTGCTTTTCAAACTCATAGTATTACTCTCAGACTGATGCAAAACACCAGTTTGAGCTGAATATCCTCTCTCTCCCTCCCTCCCTCTCTTTCCCTCTCTCCCTCTCCCTTTCCCTCTCCCTTTCTCTCTCCCTATCCTCCTACCTCTCCTCATCCCTCTCCCTCTCTTCCCTCTCCCTCTTCCTCTCCCTCTCCCTTTCTCTGTACTCCCTCTCCCTCTCCCCCTCCCCCATCTCTCCCTCTCTCTCCCCCCATCCTATCTCTCCCTCTCCCCACCTCTTCTCTTTCTCTTTTTGATAGTCCTCCCATCTTTTGCTGAGAGCTCTTATCTGTGTCTGGCTCACACTTAATCTTTATAGAAATTTTTGGCTGAATTAATTTATAACGATAAAATAAACTTTCCAAAATGCCAATTTCTTTATGAGACAAATTTGCAGAGGAGAAGTTGATAATGTCACATAGCTGTTCTTCCCAGCATGGGAGAATAATGTATTCAGTAGTTTAATTTAAGTTCCTTCTTGGTGCCAAAATTACATATTATATAAAATTTAGGACTCTCATTATAGTTATTATTTCCATTTAATGGGAACCAACAATCTGTTAGAATGGAGGGTGGAAGGAAAGAAATTTTAAGAAAAGATAGCCAAAGAGGGAGATTTGTATTCAGTGTATGAAAAAAAAAACGCTTTCTTTACAGAGCTATCCAGATATGGAAAGGAATACCTCTAGAGATCATTAGAACATGCCTCATAGTGGTTTGCCATTACTGGAGTTCTTTAAGTGGAGGCTGGACAACCATATGATGAGGATATTACAGAGGATTTTTATTTGGGTATACATTGGACTAGATAGACTCTGAGGTCCCTTCCAAAGATGAGATTCTGTGATTTGAGTTATGTGGACAGATAACCTTTTGAACATACTATAGGGGAGTAAAGTGAAGAAAGATAAGGCATGTGGGAAAGAGAATGTGACCAATATACTCTGGGGAGACAATTAAGAATAGGCAACAATCTTATGAGTAGCAGTTGTAAGACTATAGATTTAGAGTTAGAAGAGGCCTTAGAAATCATCAATAACAGCAATTTACACATGAAGAAACTGAGGCCCAAGAAAAGTGAAGTTATATAGGGAGCAAGTATCAGAGTCAAAATTTGAGCCCAGCTTCTATGATTCCCAAAGGAAATATTAGATGGCCATTTTTTCTGTGGGAAATTAACCTGAGGGATATCTATCAGGAAGCATATTTCATCTTTGTTCCTCTGAATTTGTGGTTGGTCATTGCATTGACCAAGTTCTAAAGTCTTCAAAATTTGTTTTTCTTTACGATATCATTGTTATTGTATATATTATTCTCCTAGTTCTACTCACTTCACTCTGCATCAGTTTATATAAGTCTTCCCAGTTTTCTCTGAATCTAGTCCACTATTTCTTTTGGCACGATAATATGCCATTACTTTAATATACCATAACACGTTTAATCATTCCTCTATAAGTGGACATTCCCTTAATCTGCAGGTTTTTGCTACTTAAAATCTCCAGTTTTTCACTACTATGACTGGAAAAGAGTGGTTAAAAATATTTTTATACATATGGATTACTTTTCTCTTTCTTTGATCTCTTTGAGGCATATGCCTAAGAGTAACATCAGTAGCTTAAAGGGTATGTGGAGTTTAGTAACTTTTTGGGCAAAGATTACAAATGTCACAACACTGATCTGTCATGTCTATTGGAAAAAGAATTCAAAAGTGGTCAGGCTTTCATAACTGTAGGTAAAAGATAATGCTAAATGAGTCTGAAGATTATCAACACCGGCTTATCGTAAGTCTTCCCAGACACCAACATCATATTAGAATGAATACTATACTAGGACCAAGAATCAATCAATCAATGGCACTGGAAACACAAAGAATAAAAACTGAAGCAGTACCTGCCCTCAAGGAGCATGCATTCTATTGATGGAGAAACCATATACATAAATGAGTATATAAAACTATATTCAAAATAAGCAAAAGATAAAATTTTGAGGCTAAAGGCATTTAAAGACCATGAGTAAAGTGTAGAGCATTCCAGGCATGGATGGACAGCCAGTACAAAAGCAAAGTAATGGGAAATGAATACCATGTTTGAGAAACAACAAAAAGGCCAGTTTTGTTAGAATATCCAACACAAAAAAAAAGGAGTATTGTATAATTAGCTTGGAAAGATAGCCTCCAATCAGCTGGCTGTTGCAAATAGTCTAGGCAAAAGGTAATGAAGCTCTGAAGTAGGGTGGTAACAGAGAAGAAATAAACATGAGATATACTATGGTGGTAGAAACAAGATTTGGCAACTTATTGGATATATAGAATGAGGGAGAATGAGGAGCCAAAGCTTTAGTGACATTAATGAAGGAAGGCATTTGCTATTTAAATTTTAACAAATCTTTTCTGCTTTTCATGTTTGTTGCCTCCTAGTTTCATGCTTAAATAGTATCAGAATTACCTTGGCCTTGTTGGGTCTCCCACCAACCATTCTATAGATTTGTTTTCCCTATCTATTGTAATGCTTTTTTATGAGGCAATACTACTCATAGTCCCACTATCCTCCTCTGTAAGATTTTACAAATAAGTTGATGATGATGATGATATGAGTATTTATTTAGTATTTTAAGGTTTGCAAAACTCTTTACAAATATTATCTCATTTTATCCTCACAACAACCCTGAGGAGGTGCTACTATTATCCCTATTTTACAGATAAGGAAACTGAGGCAGACAGAAGTTAAAGTGACATACTCACTCAGCATCACATAGGTAGTGTCTTTGGCTGCATTTGAAATCAGGAAGACTCCATTTCAGGGGCTCTATTTATTCTGATTCTATGTTGCCCTTGGCTCGCAAGTGTTTGTTAGGTGAAGCAATTTCTAGTTTCTTTTGGTAACCTCATTATGGTCATAGTATTAATCATAAATACAGAGCTAGAAGGCCCCCAGAGGCCAACTATTCCAACATTCTCTTTTTACAGATGTGAAGTAACCTAAGCAACCAAGGTCATATATATAGTGACAAAGTCAGAATTTGAACTCAGATTCTCTGCTTCTATTTGCTATGTTAACATCTTTGTTTTATATTTGCTAATCTTCCTTAGAAAATAGTCACAGTATATATCAGTCTGTTCCTTCATCCATTCTCCCTTTTTTGTGTGTCAGTAGCTTATTTTAAGCAACTTAAGTTATAATTGTTTGAATTACATAGCCTATCTTGTTATTTTTAGTATTTCTTCTAGTTGTAGTTGATTTTAAGTCTATCTCTAACAAGTCCGTGATCTGACTTAGCAAATACCTGATTCAGAAACTATTCTTCCATCTATAACCCCTCATTTCTCATATGATAAAATAGAGTTAATTTCATTTTTTGGTGATACTATTTTGGTAATATTATTATGTCCAGTGCATCTCAGCTTTCTTCTTGGAAAAAAAAGTATTATACAGAGGCATCTAAGAGCCTTTGATCTCTTAATTTCTTATGTATTTTTTTTTTGCTTTCCTTTGTACTTTGTGCTTTGTACTGTGTGCTTTGCACACAATAAATGCATCATAAAGGCCTATAAAGTTGAACAGCCCCTGATGGAGGGATAGCTAGGATAGTTTTGACTCACAGAATATCAATGTAGAGCCAATTACATTGCTGCCATCTAATTTCTAAACTACCCTCTGATGAAAAAGACTTGTCTGGTATCTATGCCATCAACAAAGATAGATGTCTATTTCTCGGCTCCCCTCCCCCAACCCCTTAAGCTTCGTCCTGCTGAAGAAACTATCTTCGTAGAGATCAGAACAAAAAAAATTCAAAAGTGATGAGAAAATTAATATAATTAAATAATCAATGCAAATGATATTCCATTGTCCAGAACAAACCCTCAATCAACAATCTTAGAATTACTGAATCTGATGAGTAATTGTTCCTTAATCTCTAATTATAAGATCAAGTCTTACTGTCAGAAGTATTGCCAACATTAACTAGACATTTATGGTTCTCATTTTAAGGTAGAACTTTGAAGAAATAAAAACCACTAATTGAAAACATAAAACATCTAGGCCAAGTAGCAGCAGAAAAACCCTAAATCTTAGGGAAATTAAATCTAGATTTATCAGAAGATATATTCATCAAGGCTTTCATTTTGAGAGTTTTCAAGAGCAAGAAACATTGTGGGGAAAGATCATAGAATCATGGATTTAGAACTAAAAGGGGCCTCAGAAATCATAGGATCATAGCTCTAGAGCTGAAACTATCTACCTTACTTGTAAAGAAACTGAGGCCCGGGGGCAGAGCCAAGATGGCGGCTAGAAAGCAGTAACTGGCATGAGCTCCCCACCAAGTCCCTCCAAAACCTATAAAAAAATGGCTCTGAACCAGTTCTAGAACTGCAGAACCCACAAAGTGGCAGAGGGAAGCAGGGCTCCAGCCCAGGACAGCCTGGATGGTCTCGGGGTAAGGTCTGTCCCGCACGGAGCTCCCAGCTCCCAGCTGCGGGGAGCGGAGCTGAGCCCAGCAGAGCCCAGCACGCACGGCACGGGCCAACCAGACCGTGGACCAACAAGACCAGGAGCCAAGCGGAGAGTGCCGTAGCATGCTGAATTACTGAGCTGTGGCATCCACCAGACCTCACAACCCACAAACAGCAAAGACAACACAGAAGGTTAATGGGAAAAGCTGCGGGATGGAGTTTGCGGTTCGGCTACAGCCCCTGGGGCAGCAGAGGTGGCGCAGCTTTAGAACTATGGCTGCAGTTGCCTCTGGGCCCAGGCCCACCTGGTGGGAGGAATTAAGTGGCTGATCAG
>CM053626.1:78173163-78203760 GCA_028646595.1 Phalanger gymnotis
AGGAAGGAAGGAAGGAAGGAAGGAAGAAAAGAAGGAAGGAAGGAAGGAAGGAAGGAAGGAAGGAAGGAAGGAAGGAAGGAAGGAAGGAAGGAAGGAAGGATTCAGTGGAACTAACATTTAAAAAAACTCTTATTATAATGCATGTAATGTTCCCTACCAGTTCTGAGATGGGCTTCCCTCAGGCCAATGCCCTAGTAGTTTAAGTTCAATATTGAAACAATATGAGACGCTCATAGGCCGTTCAACAGTTGACAAACTGAGATTTACTTAGCCATAGAAGGAGAAGGTTATTTAGCAAGGATAGGCAGGAATAGCATCTCAAGTCGATTCAGCTGATCAAAGTTCCCTTGCCTAAATTGCATATCATGGTCCTCCAACTAATCATCAGAAAGATTAGGAGTATTTTGTACTCATATGACCAGAAAGTGATGTCAACAGTCTTCTGACCCAACCAAGTGTCAACGACAGTCTCAATAACTTTTAGGGAAAAACTAACCTAACTTGCATGGGGACAAGGGTAATACCCAGGGTTCACTACCTCCACAAAGTTCCCCAAGGAATCTTGTTGAGACTATAGAATTTAGTTCAATTGGACTCAACAAATATTTACTAAGGACCTACTATGTGCAAGACATTGTGCTAGTTCCTTAAAATGCTACTAGCTTAAATGCTGCTAGTTTCTTAAAAGAGTGGGGTTTTTTTTGGAAACCTATTATTTAAGCTTTTGGTGAAAAGCTTGCTCTAAGGCAAATAGGATCAAATCACATCTGGAATATTATATTCACTTCTGTGTGGAATATGGCAGAAAATATAGCAAACATCACAATGAGGTGACCAAAAGAGCTGAGAAAATCCCTCAGCCAGCAGACACTTGATCTTCTCTTCAAGCAAAAAAAAATATGGAAGCTAAGATCAACACTGACTTGAAATATGAACATGGCTGTAAATCAAAGAATATCATAATCTCCAAAAAATCTGAATTGTGAGTCACTCAAAGAGCAATGGAGAAATACATGCAACATGTATTTCAAAGAACAATGGAGAAATACATGCAACATATTACCAATGCTTAACAACGTACAAGAAGTTGTTTCAAAGATAACAATCAAGGAAATAGATGGCTGGAAAAGGAAGTGAGGCACTCATGTCATGAGAATAAGGGACAACCAAAAGACAGCCTTCATGCTGTACTGAAACCTGTATTATGTGAAGAAGTGGGGGCAGGAAGGTAGAAGAAAGCCCTTACCATGTTGGTCAGACCCCCAGTCAAGGATTTTTAGGAAGACATGGGCAAAAATCATAAGGATGAGAAAGTATGTCTGAATTGTGATCTGTTTTGTTGATGAAATCATAGATCCATTGAAATATGTACAAGGCATGAAAAATAACCCAGACCTCAAGGAACTTATGGATTATTCAAGAATACACATAGAATATACATTCTTCTTTGACTCTTTATAAATTTTTTTTTCTGCCTACTTTTTTTAATGGGCTTCACTTCAGCTTGCTCTAGAGGAATTGTTAGCAGATGGCAATCTTGTAACTCTAAGACACTGTGGCTCTTTGAATTGTCTGGATACATCAGGTAATTTCTCTTTTCTCTAGTCTAGACCATAGCCTTTGAAGTCAAGATCTAGGAAGCGCACTAATGTAGCACCATGCGGTGTGCTATTACCAACTCTCCT
This sequence comes from Phalanger gymnotis, assembly GCA_028646595.1. Taxonomy (NCBI): domain Eukaryota; kingdom Metazoa; phylum Chordata; class Mammalia; order Diprotodontia; family Phalangeridae; genus Phalanger; species Phalanger gymnotis. The sequence goes on from CM053626.1 coordinate 78,174,849, forward strand.
GGCGAGGATATAATTCACACAAAACTCGAAGAAAAAAGTTTTACTGACAGGTCCAAAAGGGGAATAAAAATCACAACAGAGCTCATGGAATATAAAGATTTATCATTCTCCAGCACCTGAAGAATTCTTCGGCCCATTCTGCCCAGGCTAGCTCTTCATCCAGAGAACACTTTCCTCTTTCCTCAGCTCAACACCACCACAAGACAGGATAATACACCAGAGCCTCTCTGCCTTGTCAGGAGACACCATTCTTCCAGTATCACAGTTCTGGAACAAGGAAGAAGCCTTTGAATCAAAAGTACCTCAAAGGACCAAGAACAATGATCTCCAAGTGAGTCCTAATAAGTGATACCAGATCTCTACATTGGGACTCCAAAGCCTGATGTCCTCCATCTTTTAGACATCCATCCACCTGATGGAGTATTTCCACACAAATTCAGCAGCTTGGCAATGATCCCTAGTCTTTTGCAAATTTCAGTAGATCAAATGTTCTTAAGCTTGGATCTGAGAACTTGTAGATAGATAGATAGATAGATAGATAGATAGATAGATAGATAGATAGATAGATAGATAATCACATTTTAATACAACTGGTTTCCTTTGTATTCGTATGTATTTTATTTTGTGCATTTAAGTACATTATTCTGAGAAGGGTTCCATAGGTTTCACGAGTCTGCCAAATAGATCCATGACGCACAAAAAAGTAAATAACCCTTGCCCTAGAGGAAACTGGGCAGTTTTTTTTTTCTAATTACCCCCAGCTGCTACCCATTTAGCATGTTGGATAGGGAGGATGAGGACAGAGGAGGAAACTGTTTACTTCTCACTTGAGTTAGGGGTAAGAATTTTTTTTTAATTTAGCAAAAATGAAAAAAATCTTTGCTTTGGGGATTCATTATTTGCATTCAAAATTGTGCATGAATAACATTTGTAAAGTGCTAGAAAAAATACAAGTTTTTCAGATTGCTAATAAAATGTTTTCCACAAGCTGCTGCTGTAGAATTGGGTTTTTTAAGTTCTCCAGAAGAACTACAGATGTCAAAATCCAATTAGCCATTTTCAAATATTAGTTTACACTTTTCTTCTATCCACTTTCTTCTGTCTACTTCCCATACTTATCAGCTGTGTGACCTTGGATGAGTCACAACTTCCCTGAGACAGTTTCCTCATCTTCAGAATGAGGCTAATAATACTTCTAGTACCTACCTTATCAAATTGTTGTGGGGAGCAAATGAAATAATGTTTTCAGAGCTCTTTGCAAGCCTCAGTGCTAAATATATCCTCTATAATTCTTACTATTGAACAACTGTCTAGCACTTTCTTAGACACAAGAAATGAAAGATCTATAAAGTAACACACCATCCATGTTGCTCATTCCTCTGCTCAATGGTTTCCTGTTGCCTCATTTTTAAAAAGTTTCACTATTGTTTTGTTTTTACACATTTTTACACATTACAATTATGCATTACTACCCCCACTTCATGAAAGATTGTTTATAACAAAGTAAAATAATTAAGTAAAACTAACAATATGGTCACCTCTTCTGAAGGCACATACAACATTCCACATCTGTAGCAAGCCCTGCCTCTCTATATTTTAATTTATTTTAGTTAGAAAAAAAATCTATTTTTTCTCCTTCCTATCTATCATAATGAAAAAACAAAAGAGAAAAGAAAGACAAATTTCCTTTCAACAAATATGCGTAGTCAAGCAAAACTAATTTTCTTATTAGCCGTAAATAAAAAACACATCTGTCTCGTTCTCTACCCTAAATCTATCACCTATCAAGAGATGAATAGTACGTTTCATCATTGGCCCTCTGGAGTCATGAGTGGTCATGGTACTGATCATAGTTCTTACAGCTCTCAAAACAAGTTGTTATTAAATAACAACAGTGATATTGTTATTATATACATTATTTCCCCAGCTCTGCTCATTTCACTCATCACTTTATGGAAGTATTAATTATTCATTTTTATAATATCAGGGATATAATACAAATTGTTCTGGTTCTGCTTAATATACTTTGCATCACTGTATATAAGTCTTGAAGTCATCTATCTCGCATAATAAAATAGAGTTACAGCATATTCATATTCCACAACTTATTCAGCCAAAACTCAATTGAGGGCCATCTCCTTAGTTTCCAGTTTTTGCCACCATAAAAAAAAAGAGATACTTTAAATATTTTTGTGAATTTAGAACATTTTTCCTATTTCTTTTATCTTTTATGGGTATAAGCCTAGCAGTGGTATGATTAGGCCAAAGGGCTTATAACTTTTTGCGTATTAATTCCAAATTGCTTTCTAGAATGGCTATATCCATCCCAGTATTCACAGGTCTACCAACAGTGAGCCATTGTGCCTGTTTTCCAACAGCCTTACCAATGTTTTACCTTTTTGTCATCTATGCCACTTTAATGGGTATGAGATAGAAACTCAGAATTGTTAAATTCCATTTCCTTACTTAGTTATGATTTGGAGCATTTTTATATGGCTCTAGATAGCTTGAGTTTCTTCCCTTGACAACTGTATGTTTATATCTTTAGACCATTTATCAAATGTGAAGTGGCTCTTATTCTTATAAATTTGAATCAGTCCCTTATATATCTTTGAAATTAGACCTTTATAAGAGAAATTTAATGCAAAGATTTCCCCCAAATTCACTGTTTTGCTTTTGATTTGGCTTAATAAGATTTTAGTTAATTTTTTTATGTAATCAAAATTATCCATTTTATCTTCTATGTTCAGCTAAGATATGAAAAGTTTTCCTTCAACCATTTATTTTAACTTCGTGAATCTTTATATTTCATGTGTGTTTCTCGTCAAAAATATATTGTTGGATTTTGCCTCCTAATCCATTCCTCTAACATCTTCCTTTATCATTTATACATTTTAAATAATAAAATAAGAAATAAAATATTTATATTTTTGCTTATATTCCATTTTATAGCTTCATTCAAAGAAAAACACTTTAACTCAGTCACAGGAAAAGAGAACATTGGTGTCTGTCATGGTGGAAAAAGTCCTTGTGTCAAAACCCTACTTGAACAAAGGGAAAGTTTGAACTAAAGAAAGATATTTGAGGCAAAGGATAGATCCTCAAATTGATTTGATCTCCCAAGTTAGGGAGACTTTAAACTCAACTCCTAAAACCTCAAAAACAAAAAATAAATAAACAAAAAAATGACTTTTATGATGCTATCACCGAGTCTAGCAGCAATCTGCTGAAACTCCAAATGGGCAAGCCAAGAGGCCTATTGTTTAGCCCAGACCCAGGTCAGGAACTTTCAGCGTTCAGACCAGGAAGGGCAACAAGCAAACTTTGCCCTGCATCAGAACACTTTGGAAGCACTGAAAGCTTTAAAGTCTCTAGCCTGATCTGGTCCTGAGATCCTGAAATAATTCAGTACCTCAAGAAAGCAATAGCAGAACCAGCTCAAACATTCTGTCCTGAGGTGCAAAGACCCTAGCTCTAAAATCAAGTCTGGAATGAGTAAGTAGGAAGAAGAAGAAGAAGAAGAAGAAGAAGAAGAAGAAGAAGAAGAAGAAGAAGAAGAAGAAGGAGAAGGAGAAGAAGAAGGAGAAGAAGAAAAAGGAGGAGGAGGAGGAGGAAGAGGAGGAGGAGGAGGAGAAGAGAAAAGAGCTATTATGGTGGCAAGTATGTTAAAGATATAAACCCAGAATTTGTATACACACATATAATTTTTATAAATTAAGTGTGTGTGTGTGTGTGTGTGTGTATAAATTGTACTACTTGAAAGCTATTACCCATAAAAAGAGGAGAGATAAATCAAGGGAGGAACTTGTCCTAAGTAAAACATACTAAATAAAGATGTACAAATATATATATATCACTTTTTGTAGTGGCAAAGGAGCTGCTCACCAATTGGGGAATGACTAAATAAGTTTGCACTATATAAATGTGATTGAATACAATTATGCTATAAGAAATGATGAAGAGAATGGTTTCAGAGAAACATGAGAAGGCTTGTATGAACTGATGCAGAGGGAAATGAGCAGAATCAGAAGGATAATTTACATGGCAACAATATTATTGTTGACAAACAACTCTGAAAGACTTAGGAACTCTGATCAGTGTAATGACCAGAGCACTGGTTAGGACAATTAGTCCAGAAGACTAATAATGAAACATGATACCCGCTTCATGATACAAAGAGTGAAAGACTCAATGTTCAGTATAAGACATATTATTTTAACACAGCAAATGAAGAAATTTGGTTTGCTTTATCTTATATGCTTGCAACAGAGGTGGGATTTTTTTAAATTCTTTTTCAATGGGGAGAGGGACATGGATAGAAGGGAGAGAGGGTAGATTTTTGTTGAATATAAAAATAAAATTTAATTTTAAAAACATAATTATGAAGAAGATACTTGGAGAAAGGATCAATAGCTTAACAAAAGAACTTTATTATTTTGCTTCTAGGATAAAATACAAATTTCTCTGTTTGGCAATTTCCTATATATCTTTCCAAATTAATTGCATATGCCTTCCTTTACTGCACTAAATATTCCAGCCAAATTGGCCAATTTGCTGTTTTCCCGTACATAATATGCTCTATTCTCTATGTTCTATATTCCTGGGATGGTTGCCCTCCTCACATGCACCTCTTGGAATTCCCTGTTCTCCTCAAGACTCAGTTGACACAAGCAACTTTCTATAAGATGCTTTTCAGATTCAACTTCCATTTAGTTTACTCATGCCTAAAACTGCTTTGCATTTACTTTGTATTTTTTTTTATTTACCTAAATAGTTGTTTCCTTTCAGAAGAATATAAAATTCCCGAGGACAGGGACTGTTGTGTTATTGTCTTTGTATTCCCAGCACCTTGCAGAACGCTTGGCACTTACTACACAGCATATAAATGCTTGTCGTATTGAATCGGACTGAATTAAGCCAATGCCCAGTCAGATGACTGAGCTCCCTGTGGTAGCCAGTCAATTGGGAAAAATCCTAGGGTGGAATTTTCCCATTAGTCAAATTGTGTACGTGAATGTTACAAAAAGTGAAACAATAGAATATATATGATAAATATTAACTATGTTGAGAACCTGTTATATTATCTAGTACACAGTTTATTTAATGTTTTGAAATCATCCTGTTGCCAGTTCAACTATAGTGCTCTTAATTTGCTAATGAAATCAGATAAAAAAATAAATAAATGTCATATTGGTCCAAATATAGGCTGCAATCCTGTGTCCCCCCTCCCCCAGTCTGGTATAATAGCATAGCCTGGGCTGGGAGTATTCCCCAGAATGCACACACTGGAGAGGTGAGAGATTTAAAGGAAGTATATCCATGTGGCATACCACTCCCTACGCCACCCCCCAGCTAGTTTCAGAGCCAAGTGTTGACCAAGAAAACCCAAAGGTATGGGAGATTTTTAAATGGAGCTGACCCAATCTTGAAGAGGAAGATTAATAAAACAGTGCCAATTTAGGGTACCCCGTGTTGTCTTGTTTTCCCCACTGGCAAGATGAGCAGAGCTACGAGATTCAAATTGCTTATGTCCTAGAGCAGGAAATCATCAGGCACTTACCAGTGTGAAATGAGCAGAGGTAAACTAAATGAGCCCATTTGAAAAGAACTAGAGTTTTCCAGCTGATGCTATTGGAAGGAGGTTTTAGAACTAGATGAAGTTTGCATGTAGAGCCCCACAATGCCTGAAGAGAAACCAGCAGAAGTGTTCTGATTTCCTATATCACACCAACAGACCCACCAGGAGGTTTTGTCCATAACTAAAGGAGCCCTAAGGTGGACATTTTTTTCTACCCCTATATAAACCTTAGGAGGGCTTCTTGTGGGAATAGCTAGGAGGGAAGCAGCTCCTGGGTTTTGCTTGCCTGGTTTAAGAAGGATTATGCTGGCTTGGAGAATTAGCTAGGTATATAGATGTTGTATACTTTATTTAGGGGAGGGGAGGAGGAGCAGGTAGGGACCTATGATTTCATTGATATATCAAATTCTCCGTGAGAAAAATCTTTTTACTAATTCAGATTGTCAACTATCCTGCAACTTTGAGTCTTTAAGTATTATATTTGATACTGAGAAGTAAAGGGATTTTCTCACAGAAGTGAGGCTTGAACATAGGTTTTCCTGGCTCTGACTCTCCAGTAGCCTACAATACTTGTTTCTAATAGTCTAATTAAAGTTTTGTATAATATGTCCCTGAGTTGGAAATAAATCAATGAAGTCCATATCCAGTTACATAATGAAGAGTATTTTTTTCTTGTAGAGGGTGGTCTGAGCCAAGAATAGAATCAGTCATTCTGCATATAAAAAAAAATGTAAAGTAATACCAAAGAATGGATGACAAGGACAGAAAGAGGGAATAATGATTTATATAGTGTCTATTATGTGCCAGGTTCTGTGCTAAGAGCTTTTTGCAAATATTAACCCATTTGATCCTCAAAACAACCCTGAGAGGTAGGTGCTATTATTATCTTCATTTTATAGTTGGAGACGCTGAGGCAAACAGAGATTTAAGTGACTTGTCTAGGATCACACAGCTAACAAGTGTCTGATGCTGGATTTAAACTCAAGTCTTCCTCTCTCCAGGCCCAGGGGTCTATCCACTGTGCCACCAGCTGCCTCTAAAGGTAGCTAGGCCTCTGAGAGTCAGAGAAAGCTTGGTGTCTTAGGCCCACCATAGATCCTTGTGTTGGATGGTACATGTGGCATGTGGGAAGTGAGCATTTTATTGCCAGACGCAGGTCCCTCTAATTACTAAATAGTTCAAGCACTTGATCACCAACAGCCTCTAGTGGCAACATTGGCCCAAGTGAAGTAGCTGGTCCGTCCTTTAGTACCATGGTCACATCTTGGGCCTACTCTGCAGCAATTCCCCGGCAAAGTTGAAGCAGTAGCAAAAGCTTCACACTAGATTTCACACTCCATATTCTGGGGAAGTCCGTGGCTGGGCCAAAAATCTCTGTTGTTAGAACTGTAAGATCAAAGAGAGCTATCTAACTCCGTCTCTCCCTCTCCAGACACAAACATCCTCTAATCTGGAGAGGACTGCACAAGAGGATCCTCTAAACCTCCTCCCAAAGAGCTTACTTTTTTTGCTGAGACTTAATAATAATAGTTGTTATCACATGGTCATATACTTTATTATTACATATTTTTATATATGCATATGTAATAATATATCTATAGAAGCACTTTAAGGTTTGCAAAGCATTTCAGGTGTTATATCATTGGATCTATCTCCCTCTTATAGTTAAATCATTTCTCCCCCAGCTGATGAAACCAGAAAAAAAATGTATTGAGGGAAGAGGAGCAGGGTAGTGGAACTCAAAGCGCAAAGTGGCCAAGTTTTGCATTTGAGTGAGGGCATAGGCTTCCCTAGCTGTGAAAGGGATAGAAGAAGTTGACAGAAAGAGAAAATTAACTTTGCCCACCTGGGACGTGAAAAGCCTGTTGAGGTTCTGGAGTACTCAGGCTATAGGGGAAAGTCTTTCATTGTTCTGGGAGGTCAGAGAAAATCAGTAACCCTAACTTAACGTCCATCTCTTGCCTAGATCCCAGCAAGAGCAGAAAAGGGAGTAGTGTTAACCCAGGAGGGCATCAGACAATGTCAGACAGTGAAATGGAGGGAAGACGAGGAGTTTGCATTTGTTCCCAGTGAGCTGGCAGAGTGAAGCTGGGAGGACAGGGTAGCAGGTTGGTGTTATAGAACCTCAAAAGTACAAGGAAAAATAGGAGCATAGAGAAAGGACCATCATTGATACTTGTATGTGATATCAGAGAGAGGGAAGAGCTGACAAGACTTCTTTTTCCACAAAATTCATTTCCTGAGTAACCTTTTTCCTCTCCAGATACCTCATTTCCTCCTTCCAGTTCTTAGTGTCATACTGTTTTCACACTTGGACTGGATGGGATGCCTCAGACAATGTTGTAGACACAATCAGAAAATATAACTTGAAGAATAATGGCTAGCAAGGGTCCTCCTTGACTGCAGATCTGAAATTCTTGATTTTGGCAAAAACGTCAAAAGGTTGGTAGGTTTATATATGGTAATTTTGTATGACTTTTTTCAGTATATACTTATGTATTTTTTCCTTTTTCAGAGGTGTCTTTTTAGGAGTAAAGCCTACATTTCGGAGGAGTCTATTTTCAAACAAATGTGGTAAATGTACCTCTTTTTCTACAGTATTTCCCCAACTTTGTATCACATTGGGACCAAATGGCAACAACAGCTACCCTGGCTGATAACCATGACTTTCACAATATTTCACAAATATTTTCCCAGAGAATCTCATGTTTAGATAACATTTATTAACCTAGGGAGCCCTCTGAGTAATGAAGATAGACTAGGCCTTGGCTGAAGGCTTTTATAAATTTATAGGGTTTTGTTTTTTTCCCCCTGAACTCATCAAAGTTATCAATTTGCAAACACACATCCCAGTTAACAAGTTTACAGCTTTCCTGACTTTTCTATTCTTGTATACACAAATCCAAAGAGCTTATAGGCTTCCCATTGAAAAAGTTCACACAAAAACATGCCAGTTCATTTTATTCTTAAATCTGATGCTCAGAGAATTCATAGAATTCAAGTTTTATCTATCTTTTGTACACAAGCTTAACATGATATCACTGGGGAATGACAGGGTCCATAGAAGTTCATTTTCTAGATATTGTCAAAATCTTTTTTAAAAATTTAATCATTTCTTAGAGAAAGTATTCTAAAATGAATCATGTACTTCCTATTTTCTGAGACAGAGGATGATGGATGTAGCTTCATCATTGTGAATAATGATAACTGAATTGGGTAAATTGTATTTTATAGGGCTGTTTTCCCCTCCACTAAATGATCCCAGTTTGCTATACTATGTAGAGGCAGCAAGATGGCACAATGGCTAAAGAGTTGAGCCAGGAATGAGGATGACCTGAGTTCAAATTTAACTATTTCCTAGCTGTGTGGACCTGAGCAAGTCACTTAACCTCAGTTTGCCTCAGTTTCCCCAAATGTAAAATAGGGATAATAATAGCACCTGTCTTTCCAAGGTTATTGTGAGGGTCAAATGATATAATATTTGTAAAAATGTCTTGCAAACTTTAAAGTGCTCCCCGAGGAACCCGTTAATAAAAAAGTAAGTGAAGGAAAAATGAGACAAACTTCTGAACTTCTCTACATCATTTCAAAATCAGGTAACAAAAACAAGCATCTCCACTCTTTATTTCTACTCCTCACCTGATTTCCCAATAGAGACAAAATATCTAACTTTTTTTAAGTTGGTAAACTTTTCTAAGGTTTACTAAATCTAGTAATATTTTTATTTTAGGCTTATTTCACCCTAATGTAATAAAAAAAAAAAAAGAACAAAAGAAGATAGCAGAAACTAGTTTGTATTTGGACAAGTGGCCACAAAATGGCTATAAAAGATGAACAAAAGGGTTTTTTTTAATTAAACAGATCGAAAAACAGGAAACTTTTTATATTTATTTTTCCTATTTTCCCCTTGCCAGAAATGATGAAAATTCTATCTCACATCTTTAACTTCCAAGGCATTCCACCAAGATGTCATGGTTGATATCTTTATTAATGATCTAGAAGCAGCAGTAAACACACTTTAATGAAGTTCACAGATGATGCTAAATTAGGAGGTGTTACCAACACCAGGAAGGACAGAGTAGTAATAAATGGACCTGAAAAAGTGAGGAAAGCAAAATCTAACCAGGATAACATACCAGCATGAGTAGGGAGGGGGAGAGGAAATGAAGATGAATATATTTGGGAGATAATGTAAAATGCAGATATGCAGTGGATGTGAAACACCTGGAAAATGGTAATGTTGAAGCAAATTGTGCAGTTATATGACAGTAAAAAAAGGCAGATCTATTTCAAGCTATATATGAGGAAACTGATCACAGAGAAAGGGGAAACATACACAAACACACACACACAAACACACACACACACATACCCCTAAATAACTCTAGTGCAACTGAACTTGGAATGGTACATCTAATTTGTAACTGCATAGATTAAAAAGAAGGAATTTGAGAACAAGGAACAAAGCTGATTGGAGAAGCTTGGTGTGATGCAAATAAAAAGGTTAATGAGGATAATTACTTATAATTTCAAGAATAAAGAAAAGTCTGCAATTATTTTAAAGGTACAAATGTTATGGGGGGAAAAAGCAATTATTTAGCCTGTGAAAAGGTTAGTAGCTAGAAATAATGAAGTTAGGCAAAGAAATATTTGACAAATATAAGGAAATTTCAACCTTTACTTCTTGCCAACAAAGATGGGCAGGGCATAAGAGGGGAGAAAGAAAATTAAGGGTGCAGCATAGCATCAGACACAGAACGCAGATAAGAAAGCTAATTTATACTTAACATTTTATATTTTACAAAGTGGTATATACATATGTGTGTATCTATATAGATATGTAGATATAAATTGACATATAGATATACATATGCATATAAATACACACACATATATGTGTATATATGTATGTATATATACATATATATATATAGTCTTATTTGATCCTCATCACAAGCCTGTGAGGTAGGTAATCTAAGTATTATCCCGATTTTACAAAGAAAAATGACACTAAAGAAGGTTTAATTGACAGTGTGGTATGGTAGAACATTTCCGTAAGATAAAGAGAATGTTCATGTGTTTCATTCAGTGATACACATGTAGTAATGTAGTACTCTGGGACTCCTTCATCTATGGTTCCCCAGAAAGCTATCCCAGGTGCTAAAGTCTTCATGACTCTAAACTTAGGTCATGAATACCCACTGAGGTATTTGCTTTTTCTTAGTTAGTAGGTGGATACAATGAAATAAAATTAATGCAATCACTGAAATAGCATGGTAACAATAAAACATTGCTCCATAAACCTTGAGTTCACTATTCCACAAATACATACCCATTCAGTTGGAATAATGAATGCTGCATAGGAATCTTGTATGTGATTATATTGAGAGGAAGACATATAGTGGGCCACAGATGCAGAATAACCACTATGACCAGAGGATACACAGGGAGGAGCCACTCTTGTGCTTCATAGAAGCCAATGTGAAGATGCAGATAAGGTCAAAATCATGGTTTTATTGGACCTATTCCTGGGCATCATATTATCTCAATAGTACCTCACAGACTGAATTTTCCCTCTTCTGACTACACATATTTTCAAAAAGGAAATGGTCCTCCCATTGTACAAATTGAATTCTACTGCCAGGTTCAGTGGGAGAAGGAGTAGAAAGACTTGAGCTGCAGAAAGAGGAAAAAAAACTTTAGGGAGTACTCATAATGTCTTTAAAAGTAGCATGAAATACTTTATCAAAAGTTTTGTTTGAATCTAGGTATCCTATATCTACAGTGTTTCTTTCTCAGTTTAGTAATCTTTTCCCTTCTTTGCTCCTCCTTTTTCTTTCAATCTGACTAAACAAACAAACCCTTTTGGTTGTCCTTACATGTACCTCTCTAGTTTCAGCTCATTGTAAACATTAGAATTTCCACATTATATTGCAGGACCGTGCCAATGCTTTTATATTTATCTTCTGTCACCTGCCCTGGCTTTCATCTTCTGCATGTTTCCTTTAAAATTCAAGACATTTTTTTAAAGTAGTTTTCTTATGAAAAAGTGAAGTCATTTGAAAATAAATGCAGGTAGCCAGTGACATTTTGCCCAGAATGTATCAGAAAAGTCAAGGTTTTTTGTTATGATAACAACATGTGTAGACTAATATGTATATGATAGAAGTAGGAATAGTAGATTTTGAAGGCAGAAGATGATGGCCTTATTCCCTTCGTTTTTTTCTTGCTGAACTTCGTTTACATGCCATAGCAATTAAAATGCTGAACAACCATGTGTTCTATCCTCAAAGTATAGTTGTAACATATTCTCAAACATGCTGATTTAGATTCATCTTCTCTTTGAAATTTTGAAAAAAAAATTCTGGAGCGATTTTCTTTCTTCCTTTTTTCTGTTCTTTCTTTTGTTCCTCTTTCTTGCAATAGAAAATGATACTTTTGAGTCTTTTCATTTAAGTGACAAGCTGGGATTAAAATAGTTTCACATGATAACGCAGGATGTCCTGTTTATGTTTTCTTAAGGCAAGATGCCCTAAATGGAGTCTGTTTTAAATAATAAGTCAAAACCTTGGATTTTTTTATCGTCTTTGTTATTTCTAGGTTATACCATATGATGGAACATTGAGCAAGCTGTAGCTGTTGTTTAAAAAAGGAATTGTACTAATTAAAATTGAGTGTACCTACTGTCTGTTACATACCCGATGTGAATGATCCATTTTCCAAAATTTAACAAACAAAAGCATATTCTTCCTCTTAAGAAAAGCAGTTGATCTGTTAGAACATCAATGTCCAGGAGATGTTCCCTATGCATGTCATCTGCATTTATATAGATAATTTATATGCAAATGATTTCTATCCAAACATGAGAAATACTTAGATGGAACCTCATACATGGAAGGAATCTGAGACCTTTTAGTCCAACCCATATCTGAATAAGAATCCCCTCCATAACATCCCTTAGAAGTGGTCATCCAACCTTTCCTTAAAGACCTCATATGAAAGGGAGAGAACTCCACTACCTCTAAGATAGTCTAGTCTACTAAGGGATAACAATAAGTATTATAATATAAATACACATCAATTAGGAGTAAGAGATAATTTTCGATTGTTGTATTATATTAAGCTTCAATCCTAGCTCATAGTTTTTCTGCTTAGTTTTCTCATTTCTAAAATTAGCAACAATTGGTGATTGAGTCCTTGGAAATTGCCCCGTCCAGCAGGGCCAGTTAACATGGAGTCCGAGGAGGACCCAGCCTGAAAGGGGATGGGTGAAAAAGGAGGAGCGGGAGGCTGCAAAGTGTGGCTGGCAAAAAAGGGCTTTATTCAGCTCTCGGCAGTGCTTATATAGAGCTAGCAAGGAGAAAGGGCGGATGTAGGCGTGAGGAGCTTTCTGCTGGGCGGAGCTTGACTCCGGGGATTTCCGCTGGGCGGAGCGTACTGTTGCAAGCCTGTCTGTTGGAAACAGGTGTTCGGGGTGTGCTTATCTGAGGGGCCTGGGGCTCAGCATAAAATGCTGGCTTCCAACAGGAAATTACCCTTCCCCTCCTCCCCTTATGCTGTCATAGCATTGTTAATAGAAGTGATGATGATTACATCCACTATTCCATCAAAATGCAATTTTTTACCATTCCCTGGTATCATAGAAGCCATAATAGGAATGTCACTATGGGAACCTATAAGTTAAGCCCAAAACCCTCTAAAGGATGATGGGTAATAGCTTTACTCTTCTTAATCTTTTCCATTCTTTTTTCTTTCTCTTACCTTCTTTTTCCTTCTTCATTTCTTTCATTCTTCACCTTCCTTTTCCCTTCACTTCATCTTAATCACTGTAATCAAAGGTATACTTTTCAAAGGCCTAAAATAACATTTCATCAGTGCGAAACAAACCCTCACCAAATTTTTCTAGAGGACCCTCTTTCCCTCGAACCCCACCTCTTTATTCACTCACCCTCACTGAGTAGTGACACAGAAAATTAAGAGGCTTCAAAATGAAAAAGAGTTGGGTACACTAAGCTACCTTTCCCAAAATAAAGAAATGGACTTTCCCAATTTTCCCAGTTTGAAAGAATTGGGACTTGGATTCTTTCCTATCCTCCCTCTCCCAAAGATTGAGCTTCCTTTATAAATCAAGAAAATGAGAATGATTCTCCCACACAATCTGCCAATTTTTTCCATTCTCTATCTCTATCAGTAGTGACTTTTTTTTTGCAACACAAAGAACGCTCAGATCTCTTTTTCTCAGATGATAGCTTTTAATTTAATCTTATGTAATTATTTGTTCTGTCTCTAAGTAAAGAAGTTCATTTTAACAAATTATCTTTAAGTGTATATTTGCAATGAAATCCTTTTTAATCTCACTTTTTTGTTTTCTTATCTGTATTTTTTAAATCTTGCTCTTATTGTGTGTTTAAAATGTTTTGAGCTATGTTGTCAAGTTTAATTTTAGGACTTTGATCTTTGGTAATGGATCTATAAAGAAAGCAATAACTATTTCATGATCTGACATCTCTCGGAAACATTCAAAACCTAGTTTTAAGTATTCCTTTTTCATTGAATTGCATTTCCTTAGACTTCTATTAAGGTCTTGATTTTTTTAAGGAGGATGAGTTAAAATTTCAAAGGAGATTATTTTTAAACTGAGTCAAAAGAGGAGAAAGAGTAATTTACTATAAACAAATGGCCCAGATATAGAAAGAGATCGAAAGGAAAGGGAAGTTTGTAAAAAGATTAACAGGAGTGGACAGATAAGTACTTGAACCAAAAAAAAAAGGCCAAATGAATAGCTCTCTCTAGGTGGAAAAGCTAGATTCTTGCCAAGGTCAAACCAAACCATGTCCCCCCTACCACTTTATCCTTCATCGCCTAAAAAAAAAATCTTTAAATAAAACCATCTAAAGATTTTAAGCAACAAGCAAATTCTACAAGTCACACTTCAAATGTCTATCCCAGTCCCAGAGTGATGATTTTATGTGAGGCTACAAGAAACCACTGAATTCTAGGCCTAGGTTTTGGGATGACTCCTAATTATAAAGAAATTCCTAGGAATTAAAAGGAACATTTTGGCTTTGGGCTTGCTTACTCATTCATTTATTCACCAATAATAGGAACCATTCCTAATCAGGCAATAGTTTTTCACATTATGAAGTAGAGGTCACTAAAAGCCTGACCAAAGTTGGTCTGCATAAGAATGCTGAATTAGGAGAAATTTGTCTTGTATACCCTGCTCCCTGCTTCTTGTACATTTTTGGCTCCTTCTGATATAGCTGATTGCTTCCTTCAAATTTTTACTGCCCCTCCCTCCTGTGAAAACCCACTCTTAAAAAGTCAGAAAAATTAGGCATTTATAATTTAGTGAGATTTAAAGATAAGCAGTTTCTATAGATGCTTCAGAGGCTTTTTTCTATCACAAGCCTTATTTGTAATTATAAAATGAAAGATGTTTATTGTTTATTAGAGGAATTTTGTGCAACAGAGGTCATGTTTGTGAGGTATATTTTTGAGTGGGAGTGGCAATTTGAATCTTAGCTGAATAAGGTAGAAAAACTCTGTGGGGTCCTTTCATTCAATTTAACTGTTTATCTTCCTCACCCACACCTCCTACTCCTTGCTAATATTCTCCCCTCTTGCCAAGATTATGACCAATTAGAAGAGAGAAATGGGTGGTCAAGCAACCCCAAAAGCTTGGCAGCTGCTTTGGAGAAATGGTCACTCATCCTGAAAAGGAAGTGTGTGGCATGAGGCTTCAGTCATGGGGGATTAGGGTGGAATGCTCTGATGTCCCCTTTCCCTAAGGGCCTGTTCTCCCTAGTATTCTTAGGACACAGTGCCATCCCATGGCAGTGGAAGAGGAGAACTCTTTTTTTTTCCCAAAGTAGGACACATAACAATGACTAAGGCTTCATCCTGTCTCCTTAGGAAAGTCTGTGCCTTGCTGAGCACAAGGACAGAATGGGGCTGATTTTTTTTAAAATTTATTAAATGCCACTTTTAGAAAGTAAAAAGTTGCTTTTTAAAAGCCCAAACTCTAGAGACTTGGATGGAAAAATCCATTTTTGTCTTTAATAATTGATGGCTTACACTAGCATGCCTGTTATCATTGCAGTGCACTGTATGGCTGCAGACTGTAATACAATCAAGCTTTCATTTATATTTATGTGACCAGGAGGGCTCTGTATTTGATGATTTTAAAAGATGCATGAATTCTACTCTATTTAATTCTGATATATTAGTCTATTATCTATAACAGACCATTGTCTAAATTACGCTATTCACACAAGGGTCCTGGATGGAAATTTATCAGAGTGATAGGGAAATATTCTAATTTAGGTTTTCTTCAGCAGTAAAACTTGGAAATATAGAGTCATATTGTGCCTGTAAATGACCAGGACTAGATTTAAGATGACCTTATTGTACAACAAATACATTATTAAAATAGTTTGTTATGCTGCATTAAAGGAGAAGCAGTAAGATATAATCGATTGAGCTCTTGCACAGGAAATATGAGAGTGAGTCTACATAGAACCAGCAAACTAAAAGGGAGTTTAGAGTTTATCTGATCCACATCCTTCCTTTCAGAGTTGAGGAAACTGAAGCCCAGAAGGTTTAGTACTCATCCAAAGTCACATAGACAGACAGTAAGTGGTAGGGATAGGATTAGAATTCAAGTCTCCTAACCCTTCCTCCATAATGCGTATCCACCACGAGGGCTCAGATAAAACAATTGAAATGCTGAAAAGTTTATCGACTCCAGTTTCCAATAGTCTTGTATACCATTCAACCTAACCTTGAACTTTATTCTTGTCTCTACTACTCACTTGATAGGTCAAATCACTTACTTTTTCAATGCCCAAGTTTCCAATATACTATATGAGGTTAACATGTCTTATACTTTCTGGGAGTTAAAGTTTAAATGCATGCTTTAAGATCTTCACTTGAAGAGATAAGATAGGTAGGTAGTAGAGAACAAAAACATTGCTACTAACAGCGGGTTTTCCTGTGATACATTGATGGTGTTATTGACCCACTGCCCTTAGTGCCTGCATCACAAGTTGTTTCTCTAGCAGGAGCTAATAGGTTTTTACTGAGACATCCTCACATGAACAATGTCCCCTATGATCATAGGTGAGCAATAGAAACTGACCTGCTAGAAGCAGTGTGATAGAGGGCAGGGAACTGAGAATCAGAAGGCCTGGTTCTAATCTGGGCTGTGTTACTAGCTAGGTCACATTATAAATGCCTAATTTTTCTGACTTTTTAAGAGTGAGTTTTCACTTTATCAGTGGGTCACACTTTATCAGAGTAGATAAACTCTAGAATTTGCTCCATTCTAGAAGTTACACAACTACACAATAGACTAAGCCTATGACATCTATTGCCTTCTGTGCATTGTAATTAGTTGAGGCAGGGGAAGGAAGATGGGAATGACCATTTATATAGTAACTACTGTGTGCCAGGCACTGATCTAAGTAAGTACTTTACAAATCTCATTTGATCCTTACAACAATCCTGTGAGGTAGGTGTTACCATTACTACCAACAGAAATTAAGTGACTTGCCCAGGATCAAATTAATTAATCAAGCTAATTAAGCATCTGAGGCTAGATTTAAATTCCTCTCTCCAGGCCCAGTGGTCTATCCACTGTGCCACCAGCAGCTCACGTCTGAAAGCCACGTACAATATTCTGTATCTTTAAATCACCACCTCTCTGCTGAAAGGAGTGAGATACCTTTTCTCATCACTCCTTAGAACTGAGTATTTATCTAGCATCCACTAAGGAAAGCATTGAGCAGATATTATTGTCATACCCCTACATCCTGTCAGGCAGACAATTTCCCGTTATGACTAAAAATGCCATTTCTCCAAAGAGATGCTCTATAACATATAAAGAGAAAAAAACTGAATGCACAGAAGGCAGCAAGAATAATACTACAATCTATTCCCCCAACAGATACATGATCACACCATATGAAGTTTTCAAGAAAAGTAACCTAAAAATGACCACTTGAAAACATATTCCAAATGACTAATAGGAAGAGCAGTGCTCACTAAAACAATCTTGAGGTCCCGCCTCACGTCCCGCAAATTGAGATAATGAGAGGTTGGGGATGGAGAGAACAGTCAATGTTGGAAAGGCTATTCTAAGACAGATGCACTAACACACCGCTCTTGGAACTATGCAGTGAGCCAAACATTTTCAATATAAATTTGGAATTATGTAAAAGAAAAAAGGGCCATCTATCGCTGTCTATTCCATTTGACCCAAATAGTGGACATTTATCCCCAAGGATGTCAAAGTCTGAGACAAAGATTCAGGAAACAAAGTAGATGCCCAACAATAGAGGAATTGCTGAAGAAGACTGGTGTCTGAATATGATGGAATATTATTGTGCTACAAGAAATGATAAATATGAGGAATTCAGAAAAACTTGGAAAGATTTATAAGAACTTAATCAAAGTGAACTGAGCAGAACCAAAGGATAATGCAATAATTGCAACAATGAAAATGTGTGGCACTCTCTCCATATTGGTAGAAAAGAAAGCCCTTCTCTGCAGAAGGAAAGGGGCAGACTTGGGAAGAGCAAGAGCTTCAGTTCTCAGGCAGTCTCCCTTTGGGGACTCTCCAAATAAGAGTCTTTTCTTCAATTATCGCATCTCCCAGTTGCTGAAGGCAAAGACAGTGGGAAGACATGAGAGGAGCAGGTAATCTTCACCATGGCTCCATTCCCAGCTTGCTATTCTAAAGACTTCAGGGAGTTTCCCCTTGGTTGAGATCCAAGACCCTCTTTCTTGGTTGAACTGAGTTATCTCACTCCCAATGGGAGAGCTCCTTCACTCTTTATCATCTGGTATATGATGTCCTATGTATACCTTCTCTGCTTTCTGTTTGGCTATGATTTGGATAAATGGGATTCTTTGCTGTTCAGTACGAGTGGTCATTGAAGAACTGGTATTTGGTGGGAATGAGATTGAGCCTTGGATATAGAGCTTGGAGTTGGACGCCCCCAGAATGACAAAACAATCAAAAGTCAGATGGAACCTGATCATAACCCCCAGACTAGCTTAAGAGGAGCAGAAAGAATTACTTCTAGACCAGTACTCCCTTTGTCTCTGATGAGAGTAGAGTGGTGGCCTCTAACTCCAACCTCCTGCTTCCCCTCCTGGCAGGAATGAGTCTCCCTTGGAGAAAGGCAGGTGTAGAGGAGGCTAGAAATATTCATTCTGCCTCCCTTCAAGCCGCGCACAAGGACATCATCCTCTCTGCCACAAATGGAGCCTCACCACACATTTGGGACTCATTACCACTCTCATCAGTATGCAAAGAAAAAGATTACTAACGGGAAGATGAACTCCGATGAAAAGAAAAATTATGGATCCGGAATATATCTCTCTCCTCACCACAGAGAAGCGAGGGACTATTAGGCAGAATTCTATATACATTGTTAAGGGGTAGTTACTGTATTTGTGGGAGTTTTGTTTTTGTATTTGTTTTTTACCTAATTGTTATTCCTTGTCACAGAGGAAAGATCAGTGGGGGTAGGGGATTGTTTTTGTAGAAAAGACTATAATGTAATGACAAAAGGCATCAAAAACTGAAGGTAGGAGGTATCATGGCAAAGTAGAAAGGGAACTGGGTTTGGAGTCACAGAATCTGAATTCAAATCACAGTACTGTCCCTTGCTATCTGTGTGACCTGGGGCAAATCACTTGGCCTCTATGGGCCTCATTTTCCACATTTATAAAATAAAGGAGTTAGACTAAGTGCTTCCTGAGATCCCTTCCCTGCTCTGTGGCTAAACTGCTCCAGGGGTGGAAAACCTATTTAGACCTTGAGTCAGGAACACAGGAGTTCAAATCCAGCCTCTGTCTACTTGTCAGCTGTATGACCTCAGTAAATCACTTAACCTCTGCCTGCTTCAGTTACCCTATTTGTAAAATGAGGATAATGACCAGGGTTGTTGGTAGATCAAATGAGTGAATATTTGCAAATATTTTGTAAAACATTTTGCAAAAATTTGTAAAATATTTGCAAATCTGAAAGCATTTAAACCCCCCACTCGTAGTTTTCTTGGCAAGGATACTAGCCATGGTTCAACATTTCCTTCTCCAGTTCATTTTACAGATGAGGAAACTGAGGCAAAAAAGGTTAAGTGACCTGCCTGGGGTCACATAGCTGGTGTCTCAGGCCAGATTTGAATTCACAAAGATGAGTCTTCCTGACTTCAGGACCAGCACTATTCACTATGTCACCTAGCTGCCCCTAAAGAATTATATAAATTCTAGTGATCCTATAGACTTTCTTTCAAAGGATATATGAATGACCAAATAAAAAGAATAATTTTTTAAGGCATCTAGAAACTCATCAGATGGTAATTTCACAGGGAAGAAATTATTTCTTGGATATATAGCAGGGTTTTAGCATTAGAACTATATTACTTTCAAGTTTTTTTTGGGGGGAGGGTATTTTTTTGCCTTAATATACTATATTTTAATGCTAGCCACACCCTCCCTTTGCTCTACTTGGTTTATTTATACAGATGCACACCCCTCATACATTCCCTTTGGATGTTTTAATCAACTTTCCACCAGACAGGAAAGTTCTCTCATCAGGGTTGGAAGAGGAAGGAAAAGGCCAAAATGTAAACTAACAAAGGCAGGGTCTGGCCTGAGCCAACAAGCCTGTGTGCCTGGAGCCTGGGCCTGCCAGGAAGGTAAAAGGTCTATAGGATTCCAGGTGCTGGAACCCCCTTAGGCTTGCCCAAGAACAGCAGCGGATGTCTTTTCCTCTTTGATACCTAGAGACTTCCAAAGCCATAGGCCTTTGGTAAACAGGCTAATTGAGGACTAGCCAGCCTGCTCACACCACTGAGTTTGGCAGCTTTTATGATTCCTAACCCAAAGATCCTGCCTCCTGCTGTGGGAATCCTATAGGATTTGGCTAACTGAGCAAACTGCAAGTTTTTGTGTCCCTGAGTTTTCACTAATGCCAATTTGAACACCCAAAGCTTTACTGTGTACATACGAGGATGAGAAGAGTGCTGTGTTTGCAGCCCAGCAAGAGCTGTATCAGTTGGTTTAATTAATCCAACTAGTGACCCTTGTACCCAATACAGCTAATTCTCAAATAAACAGCAAAATCTCCCATTGGTGGGTGATTTCCCAAGGGATCTTTAATGAAGAGAGTGACAATTAAAAAAAAAAAAGCAAGAGTAGCCTGAAGGAGAGGCGAGGATAATTCTATCTAATTCCATTAGGAAAATCAGAGCTGTATTACCAGTCTCTGCATTTTGGGTGTTACATATTCCCCTGCTTCTTTAACCTCTTCATCTCTGTTGTCCAGGGCTCTTTTTCGAATGCTTCCTTCCCTACGGTGATAGGATTTCATCTTCACTTCTCTATAATAATAGCTATTAATTACAGAACACTGAAAGGTCTACAAAGCACTTTACATGTGTTTTTTCATCTTATCATCACCAAAACCCCAAGGAAGTGCTGTTACTATCTCCATCTTAACAAACTAAGGCTGAGAGATTAAATTTACTGCTCCAGGTTACAGTTAGTAGGAATCTGGGGTAGGATTTGAACTCAGGTCTACATTGCCTCAAATCCAACTTTCTATCATTATGCCACACAGCTTCCTATCTAGGCTAAGTCAGCTACTATTTATGAAGCACCTACTAAGCTTTCTTTTTGTCAGACCAGTGCCTTGTACTCTATCCATTGCTTATAACTTATATTTTCATTGTTGTTTAGTCATTTTTCTGTCATGTCTATGTGACCCTTTCTAGAGTTTTCTTGGCAAAGATACTGGAGCAGTTTTCCATTTCCTTTTGCAGCTCATTTTTCAGAGGAAGAAACTGAGGCAAATGGGGTTAAGTGACTTGCCTAGGGTCACACAGCTAGTAAGTGTCTGTAGTCAGAGTTGAACTCAGCTCTTCCTGACTCTAGACCTGGCACTGTACCACCTAGCTACTCATCCTTTATCTATATTCTCCTACCTAATTTACAAACAACATAGCCATCATTTCTCACTGCTCTGAGATCTCAGAAGTTCCATCCAGTGCCTCTTTTCTTCTTCCTGATTCCACGTCTAGGACTCTGTGCATGATGCCTCCTCATCGTCTTACCTGTAAACGACGGGATGGATGGGGATGAACGATAACAAAAATTTTACCTACCTAGCTGGCAAGGTCAAAGTGAGGAAAGTATTTATAAACCTAAAAGTCTTATATAAATAGGAGTCAATATTAACATAGGGCCCTTTCATGCCATCTGAACTTTTTCTGTTCTGCACCCCTTAGCACGCTTTTTCTGGGCTTTAGCAGCAGCCAAAGAAAAATGTAGAGAGAAAATTTGCCCCTGGAAGAGACTCAACCCAGCGGAAGAGGAGAAGGTCACTAGGCTTAGAGGAATAGAAATTTCTCACACTTCGCTGCTACTGAAAAATGGAAACTATAGACCTCAAGGTAAAAAAGAGATAGATGGAACGATAATAATGATGACCATAGCTAACATGGATAAAGCACCTACTATGTGCCAAGCACTATGCTAAGCACTTTTAAAAAATGTGATATCATTTGATCATCTTAACAACCCTGCAAGTTAGGTGATATTATAATCTCCATTTGACAGTTGAAGAAATAGAGGCAGAGGTTACATGTCTCTCCCGTGGTCACACAGCTAGTAAATGTCTAAGGCTAGACTTGACCTCAGGTGTTTCTGACTCCAGGTCCAGGGCTCTATCCATTTGGGCTACCTGACTACCTCGGTCTGGATTTTTTTTTAAAAATCAGGTTTACAAGTACAAGATGGTGGGAAGGCTAGATTTGTCTGAAAAATGATCAGCGGCAGGGTGGACATTGGGGGTGGGGGAGAGGGAGTAGTTGACTGGAAGCTCAACAGAATACAGCAGTGAGATATGGCAGCCACAAAAGCTAATGGGATATGACACGTATTAATAAGAGCATAGCTTCCAGGAGGAAGGTGGTAGTCCTGCCATAGCCTTGCCTCATCAGACAACATCTGGACTAAGTAGGTTCAATTCTGGGTGTTACAGAATAGGGAGGCAATCAATAAGCCAGAGTGTCCAGAGGAGGGCAAGAAAGATGGTAAAAGCCTTAAGTCCATGCTATTAGAACTGTTGAAGGAACTGGGCATGTGTAGACTGGAGAGGTGAAGATTCAGGAGAGACATATAAAGGGTCTTCAAGTATCTGAAGAACTGTCATATGGAAAATGGCTCAGACTTGTTCTGTTTGGCCCCAGAGAGCAAAACTTAGAGAAATGGGTGGTAGTTACAAAGTGAAAATGTAAGTTTGGTGTCAAGAAAAAAAATGTGTTTCTCATTAGGGCTATGCAAAAGGGCAATAGGTTGCCCTGGGAGGAAATTCATTCCTCATCATTGGTGGTCTCCAAGCAGAGGCTAGAAAATAACACTTTTCTAGCATATCATAGCTAAGCTTTCTTTTCTTGCTTCAATTGGACTGGATCACTTCAGAAGTCCCGGCCACCTGTAGAATTTTGTGATACGAATTGAATTGATACGATATGAATTAATACGATATGAATTGACTGCAGCAGTGCTGAGTAGCTCTGGGTCAGCTCCTTTACATAATCATAGATATACTAATAACAAGACAATCGTCCTGAGCATTTACCATTGCTTTATGTTGTCCGTGGGCAGCAAGGTGACACAGTAGATAGAATGCTGGCATAGAGTCAGAAAGACTCATCTTCTTGAGTTCAAATCTGGCCTAAGATAGCTACTAACTGTGTGACACCAAACAAATCACGTAACCTCTCATCTGGAAAATGAGTTGGAGAACAAAATGCCAAATCATTCAAGTATCTTTGCCAAGAAAACCAAAACAGGGCATCATGAAGAGTCAGACATGACTGTTAGGATTGAATAATCAACCAATGTGGTTCATGCACTGTTCTCATTTGTACCACAGCCTTAATCAAAGGCCCCAGCAGCAGGCTTCACACAATGTCAGATGCCTCTTCTTCTTCCTAAGGAGAGGTAGTCAGGAAGTACACAGAGATGACCTCAGGGTTCTCAGAATTACCAAACTAGCAATCTAGCGGCACCCACGGGCATTCGGATTTGGTAACGCGGAACCCTTGCATCTTCAATGAGCTCACAATATCAAAGGCAATTGGCACAGTGGATAGAAGGTTGGTCTTGGAGTCAGGAAGACTTGAGTTCAAATCCAGTCACAAACACTCACTACTTGTGTGATTCTGATCAAGTGACTTGACCTCTCAGTACCTCTCATTTATAGAGTTATGAGTTGTACTTGATGACTTCTAACATCCCTTCCAGATCTACTATGATCTTCTGATCCTTGAGGCTTTCTAGTAATCATGCATATTCCTCTGTGTCAGCCCCACATCACTCCTGGAGTATGCCTCATGCTGAAATACTAAATATCAAGGGCTTCCTCAGTTGATATACAGGAGTTCACCTCTGAGAAAGACCAAAACTTTCCACAGCAGGTCCCCAACAGCAGAGCTGTCAGGCTGATATACGACTGCCTTCCATGAGTAGCGATTGCCATAGAATTGTTATTTAATGGGAAAGGGGAAGATACAGACACCACGACATTAAGTGTTAAAAATAATGTTTCATATTACTTTCTGTGAGCATTGCCATATGGATTACTGTTTGATGAGAAAGAGGTAGGCATGAATGACAAGTTATTTAGTATAAAAAATGATGTTTTATATACCAAAGAGATTCTTTTAAATGAAAAGGACCTACGTGTACAACAATAGTTACAATAGCTCTTTTCGTGATGGTAAAGAATTAGAAATTGAAACAAAGCCTATCAATTGGAGAATGGCTGAACAAGTTGTGGTATATGATAGCGATGGAATACTATTGTGCTATAAGAAGTGAAAAGCAGGAGGGTTTCAGAAAAACCTGGAAAGACTTACATGAACTGATGCAAACTGAAGTGAGAAAAACCAGAACATCGTACGCAGTAATGACAATGTCGTATGTTATGAACGACTCAGCTATTCTCAGCAAAACAATGATCTAAGACAATTCTAAAGGATTTAGGATGAAAAATGCTATCCACCTCCAGAGAAAAATTGATGGAGTCTGAATGTAGATTGAAGCACACATTTTTAATATTGTTTTTATTTTTCTTGTTTGTTTTTCTTTTTGTTCTGTTTTCTTTCACATGATTAATACAGAAATATATTTTGTACATGTACATGTACGTGTACATGTACATGTACAGATACATATACATATGCATATGTACATGTATAATCTAAATCAACTTGCTTGATTTCCCAAAGCAGGGAGAGAGGGAGAGAATTTAGAACTCAAAATCTTAAAAAAAAACAAATGTTAAAAACTGTTTTTACATGTAATTGGGAAAAAATTATAAAAATGTTCACATAAAAAAAGAAAATTATATTTCATATAACTTTCTCACCCTCAGAAGGCTATATATATCTTCTCTTACCAAGGTTTCAAACAAAAGAGAATGAGTAAATGGTGGTGCCAAAGACACAAATAGTGAAGTAAGATGGAAAGTAGATTTTGGGGGAAAGGTTATAAGAACATCTCCCTAGCTGTGTTAACCCTCTCACCCACACCTTGGATCCTGTTCCCTTCCAGCCACCCAAATACACACACACACACATTCTAAAACTCAACATTATTTTCAATTCTTTCCTTCACCTTCAACATGGCCTGATCTGATTCCCAAGGAACTGACATAAGATCCATCAATACCCCCTCATTCGCCTCAGCTTCTCTTCCATGCTCCTGGAGCTCGATGATTTTCATTCTATTCCTCCTGTCTGACTTCCCTTTTAGGGACAACTCTTGTAATCACCAGCAAAAACTGGGTTTCCTCACATGATATAATGCAGTTTCAGTCCTAACTCTGTTACTTACTAACTCAGTGGCCCAATGAAAGTCTTGCCCCCTCTCCAAGTTTCCTGACCTACAAAATAGAGATGACATGAACTGATGCTGAGTGAGGGGAGCAGAACCAGGAGATCATTATACACGGTGTCTGTAAGGACTAGCTGATAGACTTGGCTCTTCTAAGCAATACCAGGTTCAAAGACAGCTCCAAAAGACTCATGATGGGAAAAGCTATGTACATCCAGAGAAAGAATTATGAGTCTGAATGCAGATCGAGGTAAATTATTTACTTTCTCTTTTTTTTCCTTCTTTTTTGGTTTCGTTTCTCCTTCCTCATGATTCATTCCATTGGTTATAATTCTTCTTTACAACTGGCCTATTATGTAAATAAGTTCGGTGTGAAGGTATATGTAAAACCTATACCAGATTACATGCCATCTTGGGAGGAAGGGGGGAGGAGGAGGAGGAGGGAGAGAAAATTTGGAAGTCAAAAACTTGTGGAATTGAGTGTTGTAAACTAAAAATAAAAAATAAATTTAAAAAATACTTGTCTTAGCTACTTGAGAATACTATTATGAGAGAAGTATTTTTAAAAGCTCATAGAGTGCTATATAAAGGTAAGAATCATGTTGCAGTAGTTTTTATTCCCAAGCAAAGAGAATTTCTCCAACTTGCTTGATCTTCTTTGGGCTCGACCTCTTGACAGTATTCAGAACTGCTGATCACCAACAGGATGCTGTTCTGTATTTTTCTTTATATTCCTCAGTGCCTATCACATAGTAGACACAATAAATTCTTGTTTAATTGAATTGCAGTATTCATCATCACACTCCACAGCATTTATTTCTCAGGGCCCTGGGCTCCACATGGACTCTTGGGATCCTAGCACAGATGGGGATAAAACACCTAGGTAGACGTAGAGACTTTTTTGATAAAAATTATGCAATAATGGAGCTGGAAGGGACCTCAGGAACTCATTTCATTCAATCCCTTGATTCCAAGACAGTTTGTTCTCTACCCTAAACTTTAATATCTCCAGGAAATAATATCTGCAACCTTGCCTTGGTCGCCTATTATGATATTTCACAGACCCCTCCATTAAGTTCTTTCTTATGCTTAACCTAATCTTCCTAGATCTAAATGCATTTCTTTGAGCTCTGTCCTTTGTGAAGATAAAAGACAACTGGGCAGTGCCCTCCCTCCCTGGAATAATAACCCTGCATCTCCTCAGAGACGTATATTAAGTCATTTCCTCAACCTTCAGTTCAATTCAATTCAAGTCTTATTTTCATCAGTCTAAAAATCCTGAGCCTTCCTTGCAGTCATATTTCCCAGCCAGCTCATCATTTTTATTGGTCATTTCTAACCAGTCTCCAATTTCTCTTCATCCCTTTTAATAGGAGCATAAACATGAATAAAAGAATATGTGAGGGAGAGAGAAAAAAAAGCTATGTACATAATTATTTTCTGGGTTAATTCTACCAATAGTTTTTATCTATAGATCTTTAATCTACAAATATTTAGCTACCAATCTTAACTTACAAATCTCAATAGCTTCATAGAAATTGATGCTTCAAGATTTCTCTTTTTCTGTCTTGGGATAGCATAATAGTTTGTTCTGTCCTACAAATAAACAGATAACTTGAAGACAAAATTAGCCCCATTTATCACATTTGCATACTTCAATTTAACCAAAGCTTATAAAGGGCCTACAGTGTGCAAGGCATTATGCTAGGTATTAGAGGCACAGGACGTAATATAACACAGACCTGGCTCTCAAAGAGAGGAGGAGAAGACAGAGATAACAACGAGACAACGATTATACTATGCATGATGACTACAGAGTCAAGGTCCAGGAAAGCTGCATTGAAAAATTTAAGGAGGGGGCAGCTAGGTGGTGCAGTGAGTAGAGCACAGGCCCTGGAGTCAGGAGGACCTGGGTTCAAATCCAGCCTCAGATACTTGACACACTTACTAGCTATGTGACCTTGGACAAGTCACTTAACTCCAATTGCCTGCCTCCTTCCCTCCAAAAGAAAAGAAAAGAAAAGAAAAATTTGAGGAGAAAAAGATTAATTTCAAGTGGAAGGTAGGTAAGGGGAAGGGAAAGTAGTGGAAAGCTTTTTTTAAGGAGATGGCACCTAGGTTGGAAACAAAGACTTTGGAAGGAATAGAGGATAAAAGACATAAAGGCATAAAAATGAGAGTCCATTTTGACTGGAACAAAAGTAAATAGGATGAGAGAAGACTTGAAATTATGAAGGCCTTTTAATTAAGGGATAAGGAGTTGATACATTAACTAGCAGACAATTGGGAATCACTGAAGAATAAAGACCAAGTTTGCACATACTTATTCTACAAGTGATTTTTTAAAAATTTTAAAATAGATGTACTAATGTGTGACAGACTAAGTTCGCAAGGACCAGCTCAACAATATGTGGACATTAATACTGGCATTTCTGCGTGTCTGTTGCTTAGTATGGTCACACAGATAAACTTTAGAAAAATATAAGAACAACATGGTATTGTGGATAGAGAGCAGGGCTCGGAGACAGGAAGAACTAGGTCCAAGTCTCCTCTGACATAGACTGGCTAGGTAGCCCTGAACAAGTTATTTAATCTATTAGTTTTCTATGCTGAAAAGCAGAGGGAGTTTCCTCACCAAAGAGTTCCCTACAACGTTCTTGAGGATAAGATGAGGAATTATGGACTATGTGATAATAATACAACTAAATGGACTCGAAAGTGATTGAATGACACCCCCAAAAGTGGTGATTAATAGATCATTGTCAGCCTGGATGGAGGCTACTATTGGATTGTCACAGAGTTCTATCCTTGGGCCCATTCTGTTGAACATTTTAATCAATGATTTCTGTTAAAACACAAATGACATATTTATCAAATTTTTGGAGGATTTGAAAGTAAGAGCAATAGCTGCTAAATACACTGAACGGAAGAATTAGGATTCAAAAATATACTGAAGGCTCAAATGATGAGCCAAAGCTAGGGATAGGGTCCAAACTTATGATTTCATTAGCTAAAGGGAACTCCCAAATGAAGAAATGCAAGTTGGTACTATTTTTGCAACTTCTGGTCTTAGTTAATTGCCTAGAGCAGTGAGAGGTTAAATGACTTGTCAGGGATTCCATACAGAACCAGTATGTGTCCAAGGTGGGACTTGAGCCAAGCTTTTCCTAACTTTGAGCCAGCTCTCTATTCACTATTCCATGCAACCTCTCACAGGGCCAACTCTAATAAATAAATTCAATAGGAATAGGTATAAAGTCTTATATTTTAGTTAAAAAAAATAAACTACATGAGTGAAGTAAACAGGACTGGGAAAACTACATACATGACTACACCAGTGTAAATGGAACGGGAAGAAAGAAAGAAAGAAAGAAAGAAAGAAAGAAAGAAAGAAAGAAAGAAAGAAAGAAAGAAAGAAAG
>CM053626.1:78204260-78247738 GCA_028646595.1 Phalanger gymnotis
AAGAAAGAAAGAAAGAAAGAAAGAAAGAAAGAAAGAAAGAAAGAAAGAAAGAAAGAAAGAAAGAAAGAAAGAAAGAAAGAAAGAAAGAAAGGAAGGAAGGAAGGAAGGAAGAAAGGAAGAAAGAAGGAAAGAAAGGGTACATGATGTAATTATAATGAGCAAAACTGATCTCAAAGAACAGTTGAGAAAATGAGGCTCTCTCATTCTTTGGAAGTGGTTGGGAACTATGTAGCAGAATATTGTGAAATCTGTCAGACATAATACTTTGCTCGGTTTTGCTGAACAGTTTTTCTTACCTTTCCTTACAAATCTTTGTTACAAGGAGTGGCTTGGGGAGGGGATAATTCATGATGGACTAGTAGTTAGCTCAGCTTTAACTTCAGGTTGAAATGAGGTACTTTAAGGTCATTCAACAGTTAACAAAAGGAGGTTTACTTAGCCATAACATAGAAAAGATATTTAACAAGGATACTCCAGCACTTACTACGTTAGGACTTTGCCCTACTCATCTGGTCAGCAAGAAGAGTATGGATACTCCCTAGGTCTTGCGATATTCTCCGAGTCTGAAGGACCCCAACTCCATTTTGGTAGCCTGTTTTATGACCTTAGGTAACCAGCAAACCACTATAACCCCAAGGCTATGAGAAAGCTGATACCCAGCTTGAGCCTTGACTCTTGTGCCAATCAAGTCCCAAGGAAGCTTTGTCATTTTTCAGAGATAAATTAGCCTAAACCATGTTGAGGGGTATGGGGCTGGTGAGGAGCAGGGGGTGGGGGTGCAGAACTCTGGTAAATAGTGGTCCTATCACAGATGGAAAAGAATATATTTGGAAATGTAGGTGAAGTGAAAGGAATAGGAATCAAACCTCTGATTTTAGTGCTATAGGGAAATCCTGGATGAAAAAAATTCCAGATGGTGAATTCTCTGAAACCTACAGTCTTAGAGAATTGCCTAGGATGCTGAGAGGTTAACTGACTTGCCTAGGGTTACACAGCCAATAGATGTCAAGGACAACAATTGAAATCAGGCCTACTTTATCCTGCCTCTCCACATCCATGAATATTCATTAACATAAGATAATTTTTTAAAAAAAATTAATTGCACCTGTACAGGATGGGGAAATTTGGCTAGAAAGCAAAGGTAGTGATAGCCACAGAAGCACAGAATGTTCAACTAGATAAAAGCTGGATGACCATTTGTCCTCCATGTTATTGATGAGATTAGTATCTGGTTTCAGATTCAGACTCAGGAATACCTGGATTCAAGCCCTCCCTTTAATATATACTGGCTGAATCAATTGGATAAATCAGTTAAACACTCAGTGGACTCAGGATACTTTCTAAATTGTAGAGCTCTCTAGACCAATATAATCACAGGTTTGGTTAAAAAAAAAAAAAAGCTGGGATGCTTTTCTTGACATCAAGCTTCGATTTTCCTGTCTGCACCATATTCTGCCCTGTATATACCAACGGGAGTATTGTGTTCAGTTTCAAGCACCACATTTTTGAAAGGATATTAACCAACTGGAATGTCCCCAGAAGAGGACCACAAGGAGAATGAGAGAACTCAAAAATCATCCTATATGATAACTGGTTCAATTTAATTTAATTGCACGATCATGTATTAAGTGCTGCCCACCAATACTATGCTAGGCATTTGTGGTACAAAAATCCTCTCTAAGTTTTTTTAAATAGACCCTTCCCTCAAAAAGCTTGCATTCTACATTGGGAGAAGGAAGAAATAAGGATGGAACTGGGGATATTGAGGGAATTAGAGAAAAGAAAACTTAGGAAAAATGTGTTGTCACATGGAACAGGGATTTACTATTCTTACATAAAATAAATTGGCTTCCTTGTAACTTCTGCATATTGTCCATTAGAATGAGAACCAATGTGCGGAAGTTATAATTTCAGCTCCTTATGAGAAAAATCTTCCTGACAATCTGAACTGTGCAGAAATGGAAGGAGTTTTTTTCAGGAGGTAGTTGTTCTTTACAACTTGTTAAGTGTCTCTCTCTGGCTGCAGAGCAAGTAGCACCTGGCTTAGAGGTTCCATTTCTGTGACCCAGCCAGGACCTAGGAGGGCCTGGGATAGAATGAAGGAATCAGGGAAGTTTCTCTGGGGAACAGGCCTAGTCAAGGTGCAGAGGTCAGTTCTCAATTGCAGGTGCCCAGCTGTAGAGCCTGGTAAATTAGATAAGCCCATTTAGCCTTTAGGTAATGCAGTTTGAGGGGTGGCAGATGGGGCTTTGCCCCAAGGGATGCTGACCACACTGGAATGGGAGCAGGTACAGGCAGAAATGATTCATAGATATCCCAGGAATCCCAAGCAATGGTTTGTCAGTTTAGATGCAGCTTCTGCTCATATTGGCATTCAAGGAGAACATGACCTTTCTCCATTCCCTTCCCTGACTGCTATCTGTGCTGTAGCTAGACATGCTGGGCTGGATTTTTTTAGATGAAATTAAAATGTTAACATCAACCCCATGGTCCAGTAGATCTTAGAAAATATGGTTCATATATTGCTGAAACTTCATTGCTCACCACTGTGATCACTGCACAGCCCAAATGACAGGTCTGTATGTTCAAATCAGGCAAATAAAGATTGGGTGGTGATCTGCTCCTTATAATCCTAAATCCTTACTAAATTATACCTTTCCCCCAGTACTACCCCAAACCTCCTCCCCCAATAAGGTCCAGTTGGGTGAATAGAGCAGTTTGTACTGATTGGTCTAAAAGATCAAAGTTTAGCAGCAAGGTATTTGAGAATGGCAATTGTGTTCAAACAGGGTAGTCATGATTACCCATTTTTAAATATATATTATATGTATTGTATCATATTATATTATATTATATTATATTATATTATATTATATTATATTATATTATATTATATTATATTATATTATATTATATTATATTATATTATATTATATTATATTATATTATATTATATTATATTATATTATATTATATTATATTATAATAAAAACAAAATATCTACACCAAGAGAGGTTAAAAGTTAGATGAACACCTTCCATTGTATTGTCTCTATAAAATCATGGAGGGTCTAGAATTCTGTTACCACCAGGGAATATATATAGCCTACAGGATTGTATCATAGGTATGGAAGAACTACATGGAGCCTTAGAAATTACTTTAATTCCCTAACATTGCTGTTACTGTTGTTTAGTCATTTTTCAGTCATGTCCAACACTTGGTGATCCCATTTTGGGGTTTTCTTGGCAAAGAATCACTGGAATGATTTGCCATTTCCTTCTCCACCTCGTTTTCCAGATAAGGAAACTGAGGTAAGCAGGGCTAAGTGACTTGCCCAGGGTCACATAGCTATAGTAAGTGTCTCAGGCCAGATTTGAACTCAGGAAGATGAATCTTCTTGACTCCAGGCCAGGTACTTTATCTACTGAGTCATTCTAACTTTGTAGACTATGAAATAGAGGCCTAGCAAGGTTGAAGTCACTTGCCTAAAATCATATAAGTTTTAGTTGTAGCAAAGCTAGGATTCAAGTCTAAATGTAATACTCTTTTTGTCATATCTTTCTACCACTCTCTTACTGGAGCCATCTAGAACCAGGCTGATGTTTCAAACAGCTGGTGATGGGACAACACGCCTGCCTCTACTGTGCTAGAGGCATCTCCAGAGTCTTTCTATTGAAACAGGGGCTTTGCATCAGCTGGTAAGCAAGAGAAAGGGAAAGGGGGAGAATATGGGTAGGGAGGTTGCATTGGCCTGGTGGTAGCAATGGTGGTTGGAGTAAGTTAGAGCAGGCAAGGTACCTGGAGGTTGTCTAGTACAGCTCCCTCATCATACAGATGAGGAAACTGAAATCTAGATAATGGCAGCAATTTGCCCATGTTTACAGTAGAATTAGACTTGTTTCTGGTTCCAGCACCTAGTGTAGTAGATAGTACACTGGACTTGGAGTCAGGAAGACATGAGTTCAAATCCTGTCTCAAACACTTAATAGGTGTTTGACTCTGGGCAAGTCACTTGACCTCTGTCTGCCAGTTGCTTCATCTATAAAATGGGATAATAATGGCACCTCCTTCACAGGATTTTGTGAAAATCAAATGATCATGTATATAAAGTGCTTTGTAATCTTTAAAGTGACATATAAATGATAGCTTATAAGTAATGGGTCCAGCTTGGGTAATTTGCTTGTCAGTTGCATTCATGATTCCCCAGTGAAGTTATAAGGAAATCCACCATGTATCCCAGAAATTCTCAGAGATTCCTGAGTCCTAAAAATGGTCTTGGGAATCTAGTTCCAGAGACAGAATAAAATGAACCAATGGACAGCTAGAACAAACCGCTTAAGGACATATGAATATAACAGAGACACTTCCACATAGACTTTTTGCTTTTCTTAACCCTCACCATGGGAAGATGTGATATTGTTTGTTGGGATAGCTGTCCAAGGAGCACCCATGAAGTCTACAGTCAGGAACAAACAGTCCATGAGACACCGTTTTTGGTTGGATGTGGTGACTCCTGACCAAGGGTTCCCTGAGGTCTAGAATAGCTGAACAGGTGGAAGGCAACAGGGATACCCAACAGGATTCAAGAAGAGACAGCCAGGACCAGAGCAGGACCTCCAGCTGAGTTCGCTGACAAATGAATGTTAGTTGGATCTTGCCGACTTCAGTGTGAGCTCTGTGGTCCCAGACAATATCAGCCAAGCCTTCCAGGAATCAATCATTGAGGACTGGCTCATTTGAAGGGAAGTCCTGAGCCAAAACCCTGAAAGGCATATTTGATTATCTCCCCTAGCCCCTGGAGTAGCTGGCAGATCTAGTGGTTAGCTGTCCCTGCTTGCAATAGCTCATCAAAGGCATGCCAGCTTCCCTAAATGCATTCTTCCCAGTGGCTCAGCAAGGGATTTTGCCAGGATATACAGGAGCACCCAACGCATGGATTCCACAAATGGGAATCCATGGAAGTCACCTTGGCCCAATCTTTCTGGAGGGAGTTTAGGTCCATAAATAACCAACTTTAGGCTAAAAAGCTAGGGAGCTTAGTGGACCGATTGGATATCTTTTCTGCCAGAATCAATGCATTAGTAAAGGACAATTCTCTGATTCCTACTTGCTCCTGTAGCCATCTGTCTTCCTCCCATAAAAAATGAATAGGCCCTAGAACGTGGTTTTGTCACTCAGAAATTCGGTGTTTTTCTTTGTGATCCAAGTCAACTGCTGCAGGTAAGTGGGGTTTTGAGTTTGTCGATCAGTCAGCTACTGATTGAGCAGGCAACAGCCCTGCTAAAGGCTAGAACAGGATCCGAAAGGAACTATGGTAAAAAAAAAAACCAGTCTATCAAGACAGTACTGTCCACCATTGTGGGCGGTGCAGTGGACAGAGCACTGGACCTAGACTCAGGAAACCTGAGTTCAAATCTGGTCTCAGACATTTACTAGTTGTGTGATCCTGGACATTTAATCTCTTTGTGCCTCAGTTTCCTCATCTAAAATATGGAGATAATACTAACACCTACCTTCCAGGGTAGTGAGGACTGACTGAGGATCAATTGGGAGGATAAAATGAAATAACACTAGTGTTTTGCAAGCCGTAAAACATGATATAAATGCTATTTTTTGTTGTTGTCACGATGATAATGATGATGTTGCAAAGATGAGGCCCTGAAAAGGCTGGTTCTTAGTCATAGACAGGATAAGGAAGACAAGGCTAGATACTTTTGACAGTGAGAAGATTAAAATTGATCCTGTGTCATTTTCTTATTGATCCTATTTGCAATTAATTGATTTCGTCCTGTAACTGCCTGAGTCATGGCTCTTTGTCTCCGCACTTAGTGCAAAGATTCAGCTGGTCTTCCCAATGGGACAAGCTTAGAAATCCATTTCTCTTGTTAATCCCTGTTCTATCCTTGCCTCAAGGAATTCTGCTAACCTTGGGGGATATGCATAGACAGTAGAGGGTTTGGTCCAGAATCTTTACTACTGTACTGTACTATAGCACCATACTATCCTTTAAGGATGTCCAGTTTGCTATACAAAGAAGTCTGGGACACTATCTTGTTGGTGGACTCAAACAACGAACACTTCTTAATCACAGGAGGGAAAGAGGGGGGTTGTTGCTAGCAGCCATTCCCAACTTCCAACCAATCATATTCTTTCTCACACCTCAGCTATGTAACCAATCATGTTTCCCTCAACCCTGGCCCGCGATGTCACCTACCCTGTTTTGTTCTTTGCTCTGTACCCCCCAAAACCTATGAAAAGGGGGCTGTCCATTTGCTCAAGGTCTTTGGCTGAAAACGGAGGCATCCATTTACCCATCTTATTCTCAGGTTTTATGCCCTGTGAATAAATGTTACCTTGCTCAAAGAAACATGCCTCAGTTTACCTTTTGTTAAATTGCACTCAGTTTGAGTGCAGGCCACTAAAGCTTTCCCAGGAGATGCTCACAGTAGGCAGGAAGGGGAAAGTAATCAGGGAAGAAATTGAAAAATAGATAGAAAGAATTTGAATTCCAGGCAAGCTGGGTAAAGTTGGGTTAGTATCAAGTAAGGTAGTGAATCATAGGTACCAGAAATTATACTTTGATTAATTTGGATTTGATTTAACAGCAGCATCTCCTTGAAGGGAAGAAAACATGTGTGGTTGTGGCCATCCTTCCTTCCCTTCTACTTAAACCCTGAATTTGTGTTCTGAGCTGATCATGACCATTGCAACACCAATAGCACCCCTTCCATGAGGGCTCCCCTAAATGCTACTCTAGGATTAAGATATTTTGTGAGGGAGTCAGAATCCACTTAAAACCATGGTTTGTGAGGCCCCACTGATGTATTGATTTAGCCAGCCAAGCAGAAAGCAACATTTATTCAAAGCAAGAGATGTTTAAACATTTACATAGTGGCCAAAATTGGTTTTCCCCATATGGATAGGGGCACCCTCTTCCAGTTTGCCATACTGAGGAAAGAGATATATGAAGAAAACACATGTGACCAGGGTCCCAGGTATGATAGAAATACACATAGGGGACACATGCAGAAGGTAGCAACAAATATACGCAGAGACCATACATGAATGAGACACACATGAAACAGATCTGGCTAGGGCACACATATATAGTCAGGGAAGCGAAGGGCTCTGGTGTTCAGAGCTTCCAACATCTTCCCATAACATTCACCCGTAAACTGCTTTGTCTCCTGAAATCAAGACCTTGGCAGCTCTCGTTTGTCTGCCATGTTGTTCTCTGCTAGGCATCTAAATTGCATTCTGCAGTCTCTGCTGGGTGTCTCCACTTTGTTCTGCTACCATCTGCTGGGGTTCTGTGATACATGGCATCTTAGCTACATCGTGGCTGGGAGGATGTCAGTTCTGAAGTCCATAAACCTAGGTTATTATTTTTCAATTCGGGATGTTCTGCTGCCTTCATTTTTTGTTCCTGCCTTTGTTAGGAACTCCTTCCCACCATGTTTTTGCCTTTCCCCAGTGCTTTACACAGTGCCTGGGCACCTAGTAAACTTTTAATGAATCCCTGTTCACGCCAATCACTGATTTCTCTATGCAATAGTAGGTTCCTCATGACTGGACAGGATCAAGAAAGCCTGGATGGCCACTTATGAATCTCTCAGACGGAAGTCATGTTTTAGGTACAAACTGAACATGGTGACTCTTTTCCTTCCAGCTCTGGAGTTCTATATGGATGTGTGTAAATGGAATTCATAATACTTCAAATTAAAAGATGAAGCCTACCACAAAGATGTAGCGGTTTGATCCAAAGAACAGAGCACCCTTATTAAGCCCTCTCTCCAGCCTCACCCTGCTTCTCACCCCTTTGCTGGCGATAAGCAGCACCACCTCCTACGCTGCTATAAATTACCAGCTCAAAGAGAACTCAGCTGCCTGGTTTATACCTTCTCTGGGCAGTGAAATGAGATCTAAACTACTGGTAAACAAAAATCCTATTTGTGACAACAAAGAGTTGCAAAGAATGTCAATAAAATACTTATGAACAGATTTTTCGTAAATTACACTTTATATAATCTACCAGAGAACTGATTGCAAGAGGGCTCCCCCCTCCACTCACTTTTTATTCCCCCTTTTCACTAGGCATGGTCTTTGGAACATTTGAATCCAAGGGGTTGGCAGTTTCTAACCTTTTAATGATTAATTAGAAATATTAAAACCAAAAGAATGTATCTTCTAAATATTGAGTTTGTAATGCTGATAAGGACCATTTAATTCACATGCTATTTTAGTGTCTTCTCATGCTTAGCTATTGGAACTAGGTATGCAGAGAAATTAAAAAAAGATTTTAAGAATAATTCAGGAGCACTGCTGCTATTGATAATATAAAAATCTTTATTGCTTGGAAAATTAAATCCAAAGGCTGAAGTATTTTAGATTTTCTTATCACTGTTGGCTGCAAGTTTTCTCCATTTATTTTAGATGTGACTAGTCTATGGCCTTCTGTATAG
Organism: Phalanger gymnotis; assembly: GCA_028646595.1. Lineage (NCBI taxonomy): Eukaryota > Metazoa > Chordata > Mammalia > Diprotodontia > Phalangeridae > Phalanger > Phalanger gymnotis. The sequence goes on from CM053626.1 coordinate 78,212,723, forward strand.
TTCCTAACTTCCTTTAATCTGGTTTACATCAACACTACAATCCTTCAGGGACACTTGCCACCATTTCTTCTCTGAGAATGGCTTGCTTTCTCCTACTCCTCCCCTCAACCATATGGAGTTCTCTGAAAGAAAAGCTCTAAGATCTCCTCCCTGCAGAGCCTGTTCCCTTCCTGTTGTCACAAAAACTCAGGGTCATTGGAATCTCTCCTCTTCCTGAACAGAAGTTTTCATTTCCTGCTAAGACTCACTGCTTCACTTGCCTCCTGAAATAGGCTTAAAATGTCTTCTGGAGTGCGAGTACTTCCTCTGTCATTGTCCTTTCCAGATTCCTATTTATTTACTCCACATTGTACTTTATGCTTGTTTTTCTCAGTCACAGAAGTTATGTCTACTCGACATGAGATGAAACTGAAATTCAAGTATTTGGTAGTATGATCAATTTAAGGAACCACATCAGATCATTAAAAAAAAAAAACTACTCTGAGTCCCTCTACATTTTCAGGTTTTAGTATATACCTCTGGTGAAAATCTATGACTTCACTGCTTTAGGGACCCCACCCCCAAACCAGGCAGCTAAGTGGATAGAACACCAAGCCTAGAATCAGGAAGACCCAGGATCAAACCCTACCTCAGACAATTACTGGCTATGTGACCCTGAGTGTTACCTCAAACAAATGGAGACCTGGGAAAGACCATAGCTTAAAAACCAAGGTCCCCCACTGCATCCTGAGCCATCACTAGTTGTCCTGACCTACGTCTTGCCACTGATGATGGAAGAGAGAGAGTGGTTGACTTTGCAGGACCCTGCTTCACTTAAACTCAATTCATTTGCAAGTCAAGACATCACCCTCCAGATGTCATTGGTCTTCTTTGAGAAGGAAGGGTAAACAACAATCTTTGTGACCCTAGGCAAGTCATTTAACCCCGCCTGCCTCAGTTCCTCATCTGTAAAATGAGCTGGAGAAGGAAATGGCAAACCACTTTAGTATCTTTGCCAGAAACCCCCAAATGGGGTCACTTCTACTGGACTCAGCAACAACAAGCGAAACCCCAGAGGGGAAACTTCTTTCAGTAAAGATCAACTCTTACTTTGCAATTGTCTCAGAGGGTTGCCAGAGGCATTGAGTTAAGGGACTTACCTAAGATCACACAGCTATTATGCTTCAGAGGCAGAATGTGAACCCCGGTCGTCCTACCTATGAAGTTCTCTCTAGAGCCTAGACCACACTGTTTTTCTTCCCAAAATCTGCCTCCTTGGATCGTTTATTACATGATTGCTAACTCTCAACCTCACTTTGTGCTGGGAAGATAGAAAAGCATCTAAGGGTATGAGAAAAGTTTATGTGGATGGTGTGAGGGGCCAGATTTCACAGCTATTCAGAACTAGGAGCTACAAAACCAGAGGAAAGTGAGCCTAGAAAAAGCGAAGTCCTTCCTTCTCCAATTACAGTCACCTGTGGTTTGTATCCCAGGACTGATTAAAAGAAGAACCAGCCTTCTCTTTTCTGCAGTTGGCCTTGGGGCTCTTTCATGGTTCATTAACACCTCCACTAGAGAGCAGGCAGCTGAAAGGAAGTAAGACTCAAATCGCTCAATTTTGTTATCAGCTGACTTCTCTGGTTTAGTCTCCACCGGAAGAGAGGTGGAAACAATTGGCTAAAATTGGGTTTTCTGTTCTAGTCTCCATTACCATAGCTAATTGAAGGGTTACTTTAACTTTTAGCTTTCTGAGTTCTAGTTACCATAGAAACAGCCCAGACCCAAATAGCAGCACTTGAGAGAGACAGAGACAGAGAGACAGGGACGGAGACCACATCAATCCAATTTATCTTTTATAGTAAAACTACAGAGCTCAGAGGAGTGAGCAGTGTTCCAAAAGCCTTAGCCTCCCTCCCTCACATCACTTCATTGTGACTTTCACTAGATGCACAATCTGTCACCCTCAGAACAGGCACCAACTGGAGCCATCTTGCCAGGGCATAGCAGTGCATTCCCGGATCGTCTTACCCCTCCCCTATCCGCACCCCCCCCCCCGTACCATAATCCCATGGCCTTTCTAGTTTTTTTTAATGCACACCTGCATTTCATTCATTCCTAATAATTATTGACTAATGACTGTTCTCCCACCTTGGCCTCTGTACTCCTACCCACTCCAAGAGTTTGAGCTGGATTGTTGCCATTTGACAATTTCTTATAGACAGGGAGGCATTTGGTTGGTAATTCTATTTTTCCATCCAAGCATTTAAAGGCAAAAACTTTGCCTCCATCCCAGTGCCCTGCCCAGCCTTCCTCCAGGGACTTCAATGCCTTCCGTGCTGCAGGTTGCTGGAGGGGAAACAGGAAGTCATTTGTCCTATGAAGTCACTTTTGCTTAAAGACTTTAAAATTCATGTGTTTGTGACTCCCAGGTTACCTATTTTCATGTAGCATCTTCCAAATTTGCTAAGCTGATTTGAATTGAGATAAATTAGATCATTTGCAGCCCAACTCCTCCTGCCAAATTCAAGTTGGCACTTGATGCACTTTATCTATGTTTAGGGGTTTTCTAAAGACGAAACCATAAACGCTTTAACCACATTCAAGGAGGTGGTTTTGTTGTTCTGAAACTGGGAAAGAATATGAGGTTCTTTGTTCCTCCTCCCCTTCCTACCCCTAGCACTGCCTCACCTCTACCTCCAAATCTAAAAGTCTGTTCTAGCATCCACCTCTAAGGAAAAATCTGATGTTTGGCTGGGACAATGCAAACCTTCATAAACCAGTTTTATTTTTTCAAAAACACAGATTAGCACTCACCCCTGATGCCAGAGGATGAGGCAATGGCAATCTGATTGCTTTGCCTAGGTGGTCCTCCTCCCTGAGGGAAACTCTATTCTAATGGTAGCACCCCCAAAGAAGATCCTGCCGGGGCTGGAATTTTTACTCGATATTTCTTTCTGTTAAAAACCTGTAATTAGTCTTGGAAGGAAGTTAAATTTCTACCACTCCCAGAAGGGTGCTTATTCCAAATCCTAAAGTGTTTATTGGATTTTTGTCGCATCTTTCATTTCAAAGCTAAACCCCAGTAAGTGATGGTTTAATAACAAAATTCTTCATTGAGCCTGACTACAGAAATGAAAACAAAAGCCTTCCTGCAGACCACTCCTTTCTTGACTATTCTATTCATACTGCTCTGTATTTTAACCCAGCCTAGTTATAATGGCCTGGAATGCTCTAGAAGCAACAATCCTCAGCTATAAGAGAATACTTTGTTTTTTATCATGATAAAGCAACATTTATTTAATGAGTGCTAACTTTGTTCAGACTGACACCATAAGTTTATTTTTGTTCAGTTGTTTCAGTCATGTCCAACTCTTTGTGACTCCATTTGGGGTTTTCTTGGCAAAGAAATTGGAATGATTTGCCATTTCCTCTCCAGCTCATTTTACAGATGAGGAAACTGAGATAAACATGGTTAAGTGATTTACTCTGGGTCACACAGCTAGTAAGTGTCTAATTTGATTTAGCACAAAGTGCCTTCCCATCATTGGTAAGGTAATCCTCCCAACAATACTTCCCTAAAGTTTGTGAGTACAAAGGGATATTACCTTTCATTTTACAGGATGACAATAGGAAGTTATTTGGTGTATGGCATGTTTGAAGTGGAATAGACAGACCTAAGAGTGTGGAGGTTCTTAACTGGGGGTCCATGGACCCTGCACCAAGACTTCATGGATAGGTTTCAAGAGGACCATGAACTTGGATAAGAAAACAATTACATCTTTATTTTCATTAATGTCTAATTGAAATTTAGTATTTCCTTTAACTGTTTAAAAACATTATTCTGAGGAGTTCATAGATTTCACCAGATTGCCAAAGAGATCCACGATACAAAAAAGGCTGTGAACACCTGATCGATCCAATTTTTAGTCTCCCATTTTACAGAGGAGATAACTGAAGCCCATACATAAAACCAATACCTGCCCAATGAAGTAGTTAGTGTGAGCCACTGACACTGGAATTCAGGAGTTTGTTACCCAAAACCATCATTTTCCATCGAATGAGTTTTTCAGGATTGGTTTCCAAATTTATCATCCAAGAATGAGTTGAAGTTAAATAGGGTCCAAGAAATATATTAAAGCCATTTCTTTTGGTTCTTTTATCATTGGAACCGTAGAGAAGCTTATTGCATCTTTTCTTTTAAATAATAACTTTCCCTAGCCCTTGAAAATCATTATTAAATCACATTTATCCTTTTCTCTTTCAGGGTGAATTCATTTAACTCTCAGTCACAAAGCTGGATAGGAACTCAAAGACCATCTGATTCAACCCACCTAAACTCTCTACAGCACATCTGACAAGTGGTCTTAGAAAGCCTCGTACATACCTGTTCAGTAAAGGGAAACCCATTACCTTCCAAGGCAGTCCAATACTCTTTGGGTAAGCTTTACTTTTTAAAAGTTTAGTTATTTCAGTCATGTCCTAACTCTTTGTGAGCCCATTTGGGACTTTCTTGGCAAAGATACTGGAATGGTTTGCCATTTCCTTCTCCAGTTCATTTTACAGATGAGGAAATTGAGGCAAACAGGGCTAAATGACTTGCCCAGGGTCACACGTCTAATAAGAGTCTGAAGCTAGATTTGAACTCAGGAAGATGCATCTTTTTGATTCCAGGCTCAGCACTCTATCCACTAAACCACTTGGCTGCTTAGTGTTTCTTTACATCAAACATAAACTTATCTCTTAACTTCAGCCCTTTGCTCCTTTGCTTATCCTCCTCTCCCCTCTATCCCTGCCATTTGCTGCCCTCAAAGAGATTACATTCAGCAGGAGGAGGAGGAGGACGGAGGGGGAGGAGGAGGAGAACAAGAAAGGGGAAGAGGAGGAGGTGAGGGGAAGGAGGAAGAGGAGAAGGGGGAGGAGGAGGAGGAGGAGAGGGAAGGGTAAGAGGAACAGGAGGAAGAGAAGGGGAAAGAGGAGGAGGAAAAAGGGGAGCAGGGGGAGGAGGAGGAAAAGGAGGAGGAGGAGGAAAAGGAATCAGAAGAAGAACCAGAATAGAGCAACATCACAAAAGCCAAGAAAGAGAGAATGTCGGGAAGGGAAGAGGAAAACTACTGAAAGCTAAAAAAGAAAATCGTGAAGAATGAGGACCCAGAAAAGACTGTTGCCATCAGTGACTGGGACATCATTGGCAACCTAAGATTCAGAAGTCTCAGGCAAGTAGCAGGGTTGAAGGTCAAATTGCAAGGGTCTGAGACATTTACAGGAGGTAAGAAAGTCTGGGGGCAGAAGATATCAATTACTCTTTTTTTAAGAGTCTGGCAATTAAAGGGAGCAGAATATAGCATGATAATTTAGAGTAATTGCAAGATCAAAATGTTGTCCTCAATCCCATGTCCTAACTGCTGCCTACCATACATATCTCATAGAGATTTGGAGTTATATGGTAATATAGACTCCAACGTAGAGACTGAGACCTTTAATGGTGCGTAGTATGACTTTTGCTCCCCACATCAGCTGAGAGAAGCAGGTTGTACAGCCACAGTTAACTTCTCTAATGATTCCCATTATCCTTCCCACTTTGACACAGGCCTTTCAGATACATAGACTATAACCTCCTACACACTCAAAGCTACCAGCCCATAATAGTTATTACTACCACCACCATCACCATCACCACCACTACCACTGCTAGTACTACTACTACTACAACTGTCCCTTTATGGAGCATGTGAATTGTCACATAATTTCTTCATGGTAGAGTGGAGATTGGCCAGGCCCTGCTGTGACTCCCACTAGGTCTCAGTTTTGTTAGAATTAAAGTAAGGAAAACATTCAAAATCAGTAGAAATACATGTGAATAACAAGGTATTTAACTCCATAGAAGCAGAAACAAGATTGTAGAATAGAAGAGGAGGAAAGTCCATGTAGGGTCACTCAAGTTGCGTAGGCATGGTTTTTGCCAATTGCCAATTGCCCAATGTCCACCCCACCCCCACAACATAGCACGATGTATTTTATTTGGGGAATAGAAGTCATTTGTAAGGAGGAGATTGCTGCTTTTCTGATCTGATGAGTCTCTTACCATTCATGCTTGAAATCAGCCTCTTTGAGGAGCTAAGAGAAAACAAGGGAGCCATAAATAATTGACCCTGCCTCTGACTTTCATCATGCATCTGTAATCACTAAAATAATTGTATCCTTTGATGATGTTATTAAAGGTATTACTGCTATTGTAATCTGAATGTTTGTTCAAACCAAGTCCTGAACATGAGTCCCCTCCGGAAAAATTCCATTGAATGATAGCAAGGTGAATCTGTATGTCTTTTAACTGGTCACTGGTCCTTTAGTCTTCCCCCTCCAATCCATTCTCCACATAGCTGTCAAAGTGATATTCTTAAAGCACAGGTCTGTTCATGTCAGTATCCTGTTAAAGAAAGTCTGTGGTTCCATATTACCTCTAGCACAATACAAATTCTTTTCTTTAACCTATAAACCTGTTTACAACCTGGTTCCACCCAACCTTTCCAGCCTTATTTTATATCACTCCCTTTTATATACTCTTTGCTTCAACCCAACTGACCTTGTTGAAGTTCTTCATACGTAAAATTCCATCTTCCAGCTCTAAGCTATTGCACAGACAATCCCTCAAAGGCAGAATAAACTCCCTCCTCACTCTTAGAGTCCCTAGTTTCTTTCAGGGATCAGCTTAAGAGCCAGATTCTACAAGATGCCCTTCCTGGTTTCCCCAGTCACTAGTTCCCCACTGCTAGTGCCTCTCTGACCAAAAAAACTTGTATTCCTTTTGTATATATTTTGTACATTCTTATATGTGTGTATATTGTCTCCCCCAATAGAATATGGGCTCCTTGAGAACTACAGATATGCATAGAGTTTAGACAGGACTTCTGTGGAGTGTGACCAATGTAAAGGCTTTCTAGGATACGAGGGCACGCTGAACTCATGCTCTATTCACAAGTATCTTAAGAATAAGGACTTTTTCATTCTTGTCTTTGTATCCCCATCACCTAATGCAGTTCTTGGCACATAGAAGACACTCGATGAATGCTTGTTAATTGGTTGGCTAATTTCATTAGCTACCTGAGATCATAGTATGAACACTGAATGTGGATACAGAATTTTTTAAACTGGAAGGTGGAGAGGGAGGGTAGAGAATAGTTAGTAATAATGTTGAGAGAGAAGAAGAAGAAGAAGGAGGAGGAGGAGGAGGAGGAGGAGGAGGAGGAGGAGGAGGAGGAAGAGGAGGAGGAGGAGGAGGAGAAGGAAGGAAGGAAGGAAGGAAGGAAGGAAGGAAGGAAGGAAGGAAGGAAGGAAGGAAGGAAGGAAGGAAGGAAACAAACAGAAGAAGGTTATTGAAACATTTTCTGAAATGCACAGACAAGGACAGAAGGAAGTTGAGATGAAAATACAGGGAAGCAAGACAGCTTTGAATGTGACATGTTAGAGTTATTATATTTATTTTTAAATGAGTTGTGTACAATTTAGACTTGTGGTTTCACAAATAATATTTTTCTATTCTACTTTGTTTATGGAAATAGTCCCTAGTTGGTATTCGTTAAAATCATAATAAAACAAAATTTTAAAATATTTCCCAAAAAAATGACATATAAGATGAAAATGAACTTAAAGGTCATTTATGGCAATCTGATGCTAATCAAAGAATAGAAGCTACTTGAAGGCAGAGACTGTCTCAGTTATATATTTGTGTTGTCTATACCTAGCATAGTTCTTAGTATACAGTCTGATTATTAAGTGCTTGTTGATTGATTTCCTGATTGAAGGAAAAGGGATGGAATGTGCTGAGAGAGACAAAAATCTGTCTCACTACTTCATTACCAACTCCAGCACTTCTAATATTCTACAGATAAGCAAGGAGTTTCTGAAGTTCCTTTATCCTCAAAAATTGGATGAGAATGAAAGGAAAGATCCAGGGAGGGGTTGAGGTCCATCTAGCAAGTCTCTACTACAATTTAGCTTTGATACCTTACAGGATCATAAGATTTTAGAGTGAGAAAAGGACCTTAGAAGTTACCTAGCTCAACTCCCTCATTTTACATTAACTGTGAAAACTCCACAGTGATCTAGAGAGTGGGCCCCTGCGTCATTATTAATATTAATTATTTTTAATAATTATATATTATATATAATAATAATTAATAATATTAATTATTAAAATTAATATTAATAATAAGATATATTAATTCAACATATCTACCCAGCTTGGGAAAAGATTCTTCCTGCTAGAAATTCCTATCCTTTTAAAAATTAAATGGGTAAATTTAGGACTGTATCACACATTGCATGAACTATGCCTTTTAAAAATTATAGCTTTTAGGTTTATATCACCTTATTTCCTAAAATATCTACTCCCAGAGCGCTATTCCTTATGACAAAAGACAAAAAGGGCAAGGGGGGGCAGAGTCAAAGCTCAAGACAACCAATAAATACAGCAACAAAGTCCAGCATCATACGTACTCTTGAATACCTATAGTCCTTTCCAAACCCCAGCCTCCTGAAAAGAAGGAAAAGAGATGTATTCCCATTTTTCTTCTTTAGGGCCAAGATTGGCTATTACCTTTCACAGTTTTCAGTTTTGGTTTTGCTGTTATTCCTTTTGTTTCCATTTTTACTATTGTAAACCTCATGTTTATTGTTTTCTTGGTTCTGCTTCCGTCACTTTAAAAAAATCAGTTCATATAAACCTTCCCGCGCTTCTCAGTATTCTTCATTTCATCATTTCTTGCAGCTTAGTAATATCCAATTACATTCATGTGTGGCAGTTTATTTAGCTAGTTCCCAGCTGATGGACACGTTCTTTGTTTCCAGTTCTTTACTACTAAAAAAGTGTAGATATAGTCTATGTGGGACCTCTGTTTTTATCACTGGTCTAGGGATATATGTCTAGCAATGGGATCTTTGGGTCAAAGAGTGTGAATATTGTTGTCCTTTTGTTAATGTAATTCCAAATTACCACAGCTTCTTTTCATGACTTTCCTACTATTCACTTGATTACAATGTCATCAAACCCAGAGTCTGAAAAAGCTAGCTCTCCTCTTCATTCCTGGTCAATCATCTAAGCTGAATGTCTTCAACAAAGTTGATAAGACCTTCTCTCTGTTTAGACACAAGACAGGAGATTTCAGGCATTTGTGTGTTGGTTTGAAAGCAAAAAAAAAAAAAGCATTTTGCTTGGCACCTCAGAGATGGCAGTAATTTGCACTTTCACTTATTTCTCTTCAGAGACTGGAGGCATCACAAAGCTGAGATCATGCTGACCTCAGCAGCCTTTCTTCAGATCGTTGTCTGTGTTCTTCGTCATTCTCCTTCAAGCTGACACATATCAAATGTTGACCTAGACCTTTTAAAAAGTGGTCCACATATCACATAATTAATCTTTGGTTACCATCCAACCAATATCATTCTCCTCTTGAAATGCTTTATTATTCCCAGAGGGACATGCTCTTTGCATTGTTGCTATTTTATTTCCCTGGTTGCTTCAGCCAGGGCCAGCTTTGTAAGGAGGTGAGGAAGGCAGTTGTCCATGGGGATTGAGTGAAAGGTCAACTTGCCCAAAGATGTCTTCCCCTCCCACTGGTGATGGTATCTGAAATTCAAACCAACAGTGCTACTCTTAGATCCTAAGACATATTACAGGGAATGAAAACTAGCTAATATATTAGCATGACTCATTTTGTCTTATTAATTAAGCTATTACTTCTCCATGTCACCTAGCCCTAGGGAAATTCTTTGGAATTCACAAAATTCACAAAATGGAGACTGAGGTACTGAAGTAGGAGGCTCTGGGCAGCCAGGAGGCATTATGGGTGCCTAATGATGAGGGGACACTCCAAATTGGAATAAGAGTGCCAAAGACAAATCTTGATTATTTAACTTTGTGTAGGGCCAATCCTAGCTTCATTCTACCAAATAGAAGACATTTTGATTGAGTTGCTGCAAAGTGGACTAGAAGGAGAGGTTTCTATTTTTCATTCAATGTTCTGACTCCTATGATGCATTCAGATATTTATATTTGGGATGCCTCATATGCTCTGAAATGAACCAAAGACAAATTAAACCCAGTGTGGTTGAATTTTCCTACATTTTGATAAAAAAGAGACTGAGAGATAAGAGGAATAGTCCTATAGGGTAGAAAATCTGGAGGCTTGGAGGTTTAAGAGGTGGCAAAGATCAGTGGTCCAAGCATGCTCTTATTTAACATCCGTACCATCCCTGTCCTGAAATTGGTATAAGAGAACAAAGGATATGCTATATTTTCTCTTCTCCAAGGTGGTCATGTAAGTATGCCCCTAACACAGACTCTCTGGAAAGTGTTTTGACTCTGCTAGATAAACATATGATCACATGAATTTGGAGATTGCCTCTCGATCACTAGCCAAAGCTGAAGAATCCCACTCCCAATTTGTCTGTCCACTGTTGGTATTCCAGCCTCACACCAGCACAGCTGTGGAGGGTTGGATGGAAGGGATGCTGCTGCTCATATAAGAACAGCTTGTGGATTAGTGTCTTAAGAGTATAAATTCAGCCAACCAGTAATGATGGTTCTGCAATCGGTTCTTATGCAGTTGACTTGTACCTGTCTGACTTTCCTCTCTGTCCCTGCACTACACGCTCCATGTTCCCAGTAAGGTGTCCTGGAAATATCTTGTTAGAAACTACGTACTTGACTCCTTTTCTTTCAGAGGAAAGGATCTCCTCTGCCTTCGGTGACACCTTTCCCTTGGCATGAAGTTTTACAACATCTGAGATAAGCTGTAGGGCAAGCCAGTAGTCTAGCCCAAATCAGTCCAATCCCTTTGGCTATGGGTTGACCCGTTTTCATTTTAGTAAGGGAAGTAGGAAATAGATGAGCCCTCTAGGAAGAGATCTCATTATCAGAAATCAACCTGAAACTTCCATCAGCAGTTAGTGTTATGAGATCATAGTTTTAGCACTGGAAAGGACCTCAGAAAGTCATCTAGTACAATTTGCCTTGTTTTACCAATGAGGAAACAAAGGCCCATGGAGGTTAAGTGACTAGGGGGCAAGCTGGTGGTGCAGTGGCTACATTGCCAGGCTTGGAGTCTAGAAGACTGGAATTCAAATCTGGCCTTAGACTCTTATTAGCTGTGACCCCGGATGAGTCTATTAACCCTGTCTGCCTCAGTTTCCTCATCTGTTAAATGAGCTGGAGAAGGAAATGGCAAACCACTCCAGTATCTTTGCCAAGCAAACCCTAAATGGCGTCACAGAGTTGGACACAACTGAACCACAACCAAGGACACCTGGCTAGGAAGATTCAAGATTAAAACCAGTCTTCTGGCTCACAATCTAGAATGCTTATCTACTTTCCTGTTCTCAGACCATTTCTTAAGAAGCCACACATACATTAGAAAGGGGTTTGTTAGGTACCTAACAGCCTCCGAGGAAAGGAAATTCAGAGGCGAGATGGGTACTACATCTTGGGTTTTCCTTTCTTATGCCAAAGAATTACAGAGATCTTGGAAGGCTGTCATCTGACAGCAAGCTGCGCTGAGTTAAAGATGGAGTGGCAGTATTAATGGAATTTCCTCACTTTAGGAGGTTTAAGGCAAATCCTTAACATCATTTTCTTGCAGTTTTTCTAAATTACATTTAGAAGAAATATTATATATCCTGCTGTGCAGTTCGAGAGCTGTATTCTTGTGAAGGGCTTATAATCATATTAAAAAGCTGGAGGGGGAAGTTTGTTCATGCCATCCAAGCTATGAAGTAAAAAATACAGGCATATTGTACATTTTTATAATAGTAATACCTTGTTGTGGATATTGTGCCACAAAATGGTTCACTGATATTGCTTCCTTAATCCTTAGAAAGTCCGTTTGAAAGAGGTGGAATGTATATCTATAGTTCAATGTTACATATGGGGAAACTGAGGGATAGAGAAGTTGGGCCCACACAGTGAGTCAGGGGAAAATTGGGATGGGAATGCCATAGCTTTAGCCCTTGGATTATATTCAGCACCTCAGAGAGTCTTGGAAGGAAGGGATCCTGCTAGTCCACCCTCCTAAATGTTCAGAAACAGCTCCAAAAGCACTACCATTTACTGAACTTAACCTCTGAGCTCTTTAAATGTTGAATTACAAATAGATTTTTTTTACTTGATAATTTTGCTTCAAAACAGGAGTAGCTGCTGACCCATACTTAAATCACTTGCTGGCATCTTACTAATCTCTCACTACAGTTATTCCAATGCCCTTTTGGAGTGTGGAAATGACCCTAGGTATTTTTAAGGCTAGGATAATGGAGCCCGAGTTCTTATAGGTCCTACTTTGAGTATGGGCTGGAGAAAAACAATCTGTTGTCTGTTGTCAGAGAATCAACTTTGTCAAGTTCAGAGCTGCTGTTCATTGACAGAAGGCTGGTCACCAGGCAATGATTTCATGAGAAGCTGTGGTAAAAAAAAATAGCATCTACTAATAAGTCATAGATAGGCTATAATGGAGAATACAGTAATAGAAATGAATTTGCAAACCTTTTAGATTATTGAAATGATCAACAAGTACTTACTATGTGCCATGAATCTGTAATTCTTACAGATGCAGAGACAAAATGAAACAGAGCACTTTCTCTCTGTATATACATGTACATATATATATTACACACACATAAATATATACATTTAATATATATTTATATATACAAATAGCATATTTATATGTAAGTATGCACACATATTTGTCTATATAACTGTAAGGGTGTATTTTACACATATGTGTATATATGTAAATACATATATATTTAAAATACATACATATATTCATACAGAAAAATATATGTGCATATTTATTCATAACTACATACATATAGGGACTGGACACATGATTTCATTGGTAGACAAAACTCACTACCAAAACAGGTCAATGCTTTTTCTGAGTGTTATAATATAGTCTTAGAATGTCATCTAGAGTACTGACAGGTTAAGTGACTTTCCCAGGGTCCCACAGCTAGCTTATGTTAGGGGTGGTACTTGAACCCCAGTTTTCCTAGCTTTGAGGTTTGCTCTCAAATTGCCGTGTGTGTGTGTGTGTGTATGTGTGTGTGTGTGTGTATATAAACACATATGTATGTAAATATATAAAATGTAACCAGAATAATTACAAAGTAATTTGAGGAGGAAGGCCCTAGAAATGGATAGCCTTAGTAAAGGTTCCTTGTAGAAGGTGACTCTTGAGCTGAGTTTTGAAGGAAACCAGGGATTTAAAGAAGATGAGGTGAGAAGGGAGTGGATTCCAGGGATGAAGGGCAGACAGCCTGTGCAGCATCACAGAGACTGAATTCAGAATTTTGAGTGTGAGGAACAGAGCCTTTTTGGCTTAGCCATAGAGTATATACAGGGAGCTAACACATAATGAGACTAGAAATGTTGATTTCAGGCAGATGTGAAGGACTTTAAATGCCAAACAGAGTTGTCTGTACTTGAGAAGAGCAAAGAAGACTCATAGGAGACCCAATAGCTGTGTTCAAGTAGTTGAAGGGCTATCATGTGTTAGAGGGAATAATCTTGTTCTACTCAGCCCCATATGGCAGAATCAGAAACAATGGGTGGAAACTGGGAAAAGGCAAATTTGTGTTTGATGTCCAAAAGTGAAATGGATTTCCTCAAGAGGTGGTGAATTCCCCCTCCTCCGAAGTCTTCCAGCAGAGTCTGGATGACAACTCATCAAGTCTGTTACAGTGAGAATTCTTTTCAGGTGTTGATTGGACCAGATGGTCACTGTGGGCCTTTTCAACTCTCAAAGCTGGTGGTTCTGTGATCCTAAAGGTCACAGGGAACCACTGGAGCTAATCAAAGACATTATCTTAGAGAATTAGAAAGCTTCAGAATCTCAGAGTTGAGAGGAGCCTTAGGGACCATCAAGTCCAACTACTACCTGGTACAGGAATCTCTTTTGAAGTTGCCCCAGTAAATTGTTATCAGTCTCTGAAAATTTCTACTGATATAAAGAACTCATTACCTCACAAAGCATTCTATTCCATTTTAAGCAGCTCTAATTATTAGAAAGTTCTTTCTTATATTGTGCTAAAACCTGCCTCCCAGCCATTGGCCTAGTTCAATTAAATTCAACAAACATTTATTAAATGCTTAATTAGTGTGGTACTAGGAATACAAAGAAAAAAAATGACAAGTCCTTACAATCTAATTGAAAGCCTACAAAGTGTCATTAGAAAAAATTTTTAAGAAGATGTTATATTGCTTCCAACTAGAGAAATCAGAAAAGGAAGAGATGGCATGGCCCTTGATCTTGAAGAAACAGAAATATTTCAATAGATATAGATGTTGAAGGAATATGTTTCCAGCATGGAGGAATAGGGCAGCATGAGGATATGAAGACAGGGCTAGGTTTGGAGTCAGACAACCTGCATATAAACCCTGGCTCTGTAACTGGTTATCTGTGTCTCCTTGGGCAAGTAGCTTAAGCCCCCCCCCCCAAATCTTCACCTCAGTTTCCTCATGTATAAAATTATGGGTTGATATAGGTGATCATTAAGATAAATCCCTTTCAACACTAAATCTATGCTATGTGTTAACACATGGAGATAGGAGAAGGCAGGATGAGACTGAGACCAGTTTTGCTGGAATATATAGCATGTGAAAGGGAGAACTAGGAAATAAAATGGAAAAGATAGCTTGAAGTCAGATTGTTAATGACCTTAAAAGCTAAACTAAGGAAATTTTATTTTATCCTATAAACAAAGGGAACCACAAAAGGTTTGGGAGCACAGGAGTAAAATAGTTAGATTTGTGCAATGGGATGATTATTTTAGCAGCCAAGTAAAGAACGGTTGAGAAAAGGAAGAAACTAGAGACAGAGTGACCAGTTAAGGGGTAGACCAGGAAAGAAGTGATGTGACCTTAAACTATCTATAGTTGTAGTAGTGAAAAGAGAAGACGGGGAAATATTAGAGGGATCATGGAGGTAGAATTGATTGTTCTTTAAAACTGACTGGAGAAAGAGAGTAAAAGAGAGTGAAAAAAATCAAAGATTGGTTTTGGGGTGACCTACTTCTTTAGATGTTTTTCTCCCCCAACCCCATCCCATTAGACTTACTCCTTGAAAGTTGGGGCTGTTTTTCCCTTTATTTGTATCCCCAGAGCTTAGCATGGAGCCTGACACAAAGTAAGCACTTAATAAAACTTTGTTAATGAATGGATGGATGAATGAATAAATGGGAAGATGCAGTGGGAAGGGCTTGGAGGCAGGGCAGCGAAACCAATTAGAAGACTACTGTAAATAGTTCAGGCAGGCTAGAGGTGATAATAGCCTGCACCAGGGTGGTGGCTGTGTCAGTGGGCTTTGAGGCTTTGAGAAATGATAGTGATTTTTTAAAGAGTACCAATAAAACATCTTTAAAAGATAAAGTGAAATAGATCACTCATTTCTTCAAGTTTCTTCCTGCTGACACATTTGCCATTAATAAAATGGGGGCTCAGCCACCAACCAATCTCTTCATTGCTTTAATGCCTGGATGCCATAAGTGTGCATTACCAGTATGGTCAGCCATTACCTCCAAAGGAGCCGATGGCTCGTAGCTAACACTACCCTGTTGTCATGTAACAGGGGAGATGACTCAAGGTAATGTGAAGGCTATGGACTTTATTATATCTATTGTATCACATATCTATATCTTAGCTAAAGACCATTAGCTGGGCTGTCTGCATTCACATGCTGTCAATACTCCCAAGGAAGGTAGGATCTGTCTTTACTTCGTCATGAGGGGCTGGGGCTGGAAACTTAATCAGTTTTGGCTTCTATCTGGAAAGTCTGCCTGGAAGAGAGATAACAGAACTCAATACTGTGTCCTATGTCTGGATTATCTTTTTTCTAAGTATTATATTTGAACCAGAGACATCTGGCTACAGATGTTTGTGGTTTTACCAGCAAAGAAATAAGTGGCTAGAGAGAACCTTGATTCTATCTCACCTTTCGGAGGAAGGGCTTAATTTTTTCTTGCCTGCTGAGTCCTACAATCTGTTCAGGTGCAGTTGAATTTAAACTAGTTTACTTGTTTCTCTCATTTCTCTTTTTGGGAAGATTTACTATTCTGCATTTCTTCAGAGTAAAATAAAAAGTTCTGAGCCTTCTTTGGGGATTTTGAAACCAATAACTTGAACATCATATTCCAAAGAGAGAGCTAATGAGAGACCATCACGTTATAGATGTGATTTAATGGTCACCATTTGTTTCTGAAGGGACAGAAGAAATGGGCACTGTGCCAGCTGTTTGCTGTCATCAGAAAGTCTCAACATTATAATTTGACAAAGCAAGTTTGCAGTCTGGAACCCATCAGGGATCAAGTGAAAAACATCTGTTACTACTTTATGTATCATTGCATTGTCTTTGTCTACTAAATCTGCCAATTTACGATTAATTTTCTGATTGTGATAACATCAAAATGATTTACAAAAGAGCCAAATCTCAAATTTTAGGGCAAACCAAAAGGAAGTCAAGTGAGTGCCTTTGAAAGTTACCATTCGGTCACAGAGTTTAGACTGAGATATCTTTGTATAAGAACACGAAGATAAATTAAAAAAAAATATATCCCTTCTACTTGCTAAATAAATCCAGCTACAGCACCTAACAAAAGGATGTTTTTATCAATTTTCTAGCAGTTTTCACTGAAATTTCACTCTTTCTTGTTATATTAGAATCTGAGTTCAAAGTGACCTCAGAGATCTCTCATCCAACCTCTCCCTGAAGCTGGAATTTTCCCCTATCTCTTGCAAATGGTCACATAATCCCCTCTTGGACTAGAAGTTGAGTCAGGGCACAGAGGTTCAAAATCTGCCTCAGAGAGGTACCAAGTTATTTTACCTTTCAAAGGCTTAACATCCTTATCTGTAAAATGAGAATATTAACACTTTCACTGCATAACAGAGTTGTTATGAGGAAAGGTCTAAGATATCTCAGTTCCAACTGAAGGACTAATTCATTCTTGTGTGTTTTCTCATAGATTCTAAATCTGCAGAACTTCTCCCATTTCTATTTGCTGTTTTGCTTTTATAAATGAGGTTTCTCACTATTCCCTATTTGTGATTGTCTTTTGTATAACTAGTATTTCGTAAGAAAGGGCTAAACTTATGAATGTAAGTTAAAAACTATCTTCCTCCCTAAAAGTAACTGGAGAAACAGTTTACCTTCTGAACTCAGACTTGTGCTACTGGTTAAGTGATATTTACGGGGGATGAAGGGGCAAGGCAGGTAAATACAATTCTAGCTTAACTCTGCTCTCAGACACTGAAGAAAAGAGTGCCTAGATTTGCAGCATTCTTTGGGCCTATCTGCCCTTCCCCGCCTCCAGCTAGTGTGTGGTGACACACACTAGTTCTCCTCCTTTATGTGGAGGAAGGCCAATTTTCAGATCATATCTATTCACACCCCCAATGAGCAGTATCAATACATTCAAGACAACCCATATGAACATCCCATGCATATCTTACAAAGTATAGCCCCAAAGGAGATCTATGAGAAGACAACTTCAACTTCTTTGCAGATGTCAGTGTCCCTAGTGGTGGAACATTGCATATAAAGTTTAATAATTCAATGGGTCTTATTGAATTTTTTGCGTGAGTTAAAATGTGTTGAATAAAAGGCTATTGTTTTTAATATCACTGAACAGTTTGCTTCTTCCATGGAAACCTCTGAGTTCCAAAAAGTAACTATAACAGAATAGGATAATGTATAATCCCTATCTTACCTCTCCTGAAAGCCTTTTAGCCTTGAAACAAAACCCAGAAAATTAATCCATCACAGCAATTTTGTTCCCTTATGTCATTTCCTAAAGAGCAATGCCTACTTCACCAGCTAGCTCTGTGAACCAACTAAGACACTGTGGGTAGGTACCACAGGACCATTAGAAGGGTCAATAATAATAACATACAAGTGGCATATATAATCAGAAAAACTGACTGTGACAAACCCTCCAGGGCTGGTTGTAGCCTGAGGAGAAGATCTTCTCTTTTTTTGCTAATTACTTTTTTTTTTCTGAAGTCCTTTTCAGATGATTCCTCAAACATTGTGGCATTTCACCCGTGAATGTCAGATTTACCTCATTAGTTAATTTGATCTCCTGGGTGAAGAATTGTTCTTTCTTTCACTCAGTGAGAAACCGAGCACATACTCGCTCTGGGCAGAGCGTCTCAGATGCCAAAAAATTAAGCAGAGACATATTTTCCACTAGACTCATTTTTGTTTTTACAATTATAGATAGAAACGTGATCTGGAAATTGCAACTGTAATTGGCAGAAATTGAAGAAGTGATGAGAGCCCCATGCTTTCTTTCAGCCAGAGGAAGTATCTGGTTTAAAATGGAATATCGGATTTTTCTGAATAGATACAGGTATTTCAAAGTACTTTAGCATAAGAGGCTATAATAGATACCAGTTATTACAGAAAGATTCCTCTCTTTGAAAGCAGTGGACAGCTGTTTTTATCGCCTAACTGAGAAAATCTATATAGATGTCCTTGTTTATATATTGTCTTATTGAAAGAGTGGTGCAAGGGTCTCTTACATGGCTTTGCTGGGGACACGGGAAACTTTTGGTCACATGGTAGCCTTATAGCCCTGAACAAGATGACAGGCATAGCTTCAGAGAGAAGAAAAGCCCAGTCGTTGAATATGAGGGGCTTCCATCTTCAACCCAGCTAAGATGACCAAACCTAATTTTCTCTTCTGTGTTAATGCTCCCCTCCATTGGCATGAAAAAACAAGAACTAGTTACTTGACCTTTATACAATAAGTTTTTGTTCCCAAGTATTATTTTCTGGTTTTACTCAGACCTATAATATTATGGAACATAAAAAAAATATGGGCTCCTTTGGTATGTTTGTCTTTTTCCCCTTGGAATGGTGGGTCTGGTGTATGCTCAGAGTACCTTTAAGGGCATCTTTCCATAAATATAGAGAGATTAAGGAGCCTGCTTCCATGAAAGTCATGATAACACCTAATGGAAATGCCTTAGAGAGGCATTGGAGCATAGACATTCTACAACTAGTTCTGCTTGACTAATCATGTGATGAATAGAAGGCTTTTTTGATTGGTTACAAAGGCATTCAAAATATATTAGCAACCAGAGACTTGGGCATTTTCTGTTTGGCTACACCCTGGGAATTTGACTTCTTCCGTGATGGCATCTCATGAGAGATAATGCTGTAAGGGGAGAGACCTTGGGCCCTCCCCACCAAAGCCAACAGGTAGCTCCATGGAAATGGGCCTCAAGTCCATTTTCCTTGCCTTTTTTTTAATGAAGGGATTGGAAATTCTGTCTTGGGTTTGTATTCAGTCCAATATTAATGCCCCAAGGAAGAAGGAGTGATCTTTGGGAGTGAGCTTCAGGACCCAGCCTAGCAGTAGCTGAGACAAGGACTCTACTGAGCAGGGATGCTGCCTTTGGACCTGAATTTGGTGGAACCAATGCCATGTAGGAACTAAGCTAAGTTTGAGCTGACTCTCTCCAGTCTGGCTATAAAGTGGAATATAAAGCAGAGTAATGTGAAATAAAGCTGGAGAAGTAGATTGGAACCACATTATGGATGGTCTTGAATGCCAGGTTGATGATGATGCTGACAATAGCAACTAGCCTTTAAGTATCACTTTAAAGTTTGTAAAAAAAAAATACATGTTATTTCATCGATCCTCACAACATCCCTGTGAGGTGGGTGCAGTTACTATCCTCATTTTAGGGATAAGGAAGCTGTGTTTGAGAGAGATTAACTGAGCAAGTAGCTGAGACAGGATTTCCACACAGGTTTCCCTGACCTCAAGGTCAACATTCTATCCACTATACCACCTATCTGGATCAGGGAATTTGTATTTATCATCTAGGCACCTGAGAGCCATGGAAGGTTTTTGAGAAATAGATTGGCATGTATTTGGCAACTGTTTACAAGATGGATTGGAGAGGGGAGAGGTGGGAAATGGGAAAAACCAGGTCGAAAAATACTATAATAGTTCAGGTGTTGGAAGAAGAGGAGTGCTGGCAATGAGACTGGAGGGAAGGGGATGAGATGTGTAGAAAGAACCAATGGGATCCAGTAACATTGGATATAATAGAATGAGAGAGAAGGAAGACTCCGAGGCTTCTGGTCTGGACAACTAGTCCAGTAACAGTTAATAATATATCAATAACAGTAAAATTGGAGAAGAAACATCTTTCTTTAGCACCTGTTGAGTTTGAGGTCCTGAGGAAATATCCAGATAAATAGGGCTAGCAGCCAGCTGAAGAAGCAGGACTGAAATTGTAAGGGAGGGCTTACATTTCATTTTCCTTACCTACAAAATGAAGAGGTTAGCAAAGACTTTTATTTTTAACTAGATGCGAGTTCATCAGTTACAGGTTGCTCTCAGATAAGGAAATCACTAGACCAATGTAGACCAGGATCTTGTCGTGCTGGTCACATAGTCAGTCAGTATGTGTCAGAGGCAGAACTCGATTCCAAGACCAGCTCTCTATCCCTTTTATCAAGCTGCCTCACCTATCAGGCATTACAGTAATGTAAATGAAAAGAACACTAAAAGGAATCCAAATGCTGAATGATTATAGAACATAGCTAGAAAAAATGATGAAACCACCTCCCCTTTCTTGAAATAGAGGCAGGGGATTTCAGGAGCAAAATATCACATACATTATAAGAACAGGAGACTGTTTAAATTATTCTTACTTAGTCTTTCTTACAAGGGAGAGTTCAATTTGGGTGGGGATGGGAGAAAGGTATATCTTTGACACAAACAAAGGCTTTAATAAAGTGTATTTCTTAAATGAACAGTTAGACGAAATGATCTCTAAGGTCTTTTGGAGTTCTAAAATCCTATAATCCTTGAAAAAGGTTGGGAGACGACTAGAGGATTAAGGTCAGGAAACCAGAGTCACAGCATGATTTGCCCACTTCCCCAAAGCTTCCTGTAGCTGGCTTGACTATTCCCCTCCATCTTTTTCGATAAGGAGGATTAATTGTGGTTCCTTTTCTAACACTATCCTTGCTAATAGATTAGGTGCTAACAAAGCCAGGAGCCCCAAGCATATCCTGTGAAGACAAAGAGAATGTGGAGCTCTCCAGCCCTAGCAGTGAAAACCTCCCATCTGATTTACCCGCTTGGCAAGGAGACAAATGTTAGAGCCCCTGGAGCTAACAGCTGAGAATGCCAGACTTTCAGATGACCTGGTTGAGGCCCCTTAGCGGTAAGGGTGTTCTGAGCGTTTAGCTTTTGTCTGCTTGTATTTTAGAACCCCTCTCTAATTTGGTTTAAACATTCTGTTAATTGACAGCCCAATAAGTCCCTCACTGCTGGAGCATTCAGACACACATTTTGAATGCATGAGACACCTGCAGCCCTCCCAACCTCCAATCACCTCCCATCATTTCATTTATGACCTTTAAAGTTGTCAGATGAGCCTACCGTCTTTTTTATCTTTTCCCTGGGTGCTTCGTTCCGCATTGGGGGCTTTTGGGGGTCCCAGAAGCATAGTCAAGCAGCACGTTAATCAAGTCAGCTTCCCAGGTGCCTTCATTTCAACATCTTTTGTAATTCTTTGCTGTCTAGTACAACATGCATTTAGAAACAAGAAGCACGCTGCCCTTGCAGAATACATTTTGTTCTGATATCAGACCTGGTGACATAAGCATGTTTCAATGAAAGAGACCAGCTTTGCTTTGGTAGTTTCTGTATGGCACATTTACCTTTGGTGAGATCACATAAAAGTGTGGCACTTTGTTGGAATATAGAATGGAG
This sequence comes from Phalanger gymnotis, assembly GCA_028646595.1. Taxonomy (NCBI): domain Eukaryota; kingdom Metazoa; phylum Chordata; class Mammalia; order Diprotodontia; family Phalangeridae; genus Phalanger; species Phalanger gymnotis. The sequence goes on from CM053626.1 coordinate 78,234,488, forward strand.
GTAGCATGAATTAGTTAGTCAACTCATTCGCGTTGTTATTTGAAAGTCATTGTCTCTAAAAAGCTCCCAAGTGTGACCTTGACTATGAAAGCAAGGAAGAAAGCCAATCCATGTTTGTGAGGAAAACATGCGGAAGTCAGGATAGAGAAATATTTTCTGAAGAGCTAGGCTAAGTGGCTATTTTTATTTGAGCTTTATTTATTTCTCCCCATCAGCTTTCAAGCACGAACATTCTAGCAATATGGCTGATCTCATGGCCTCTACACCCCTGGAAGTCAAAATTAAAAATTAAACCTGGTGTTTCTATTCTAAAATAAACACGTGAAGATATAAAATCAGACCTACATCAAATAGGATGGCGGTGTACTTATCTTGAATACAGGGATAATATAACATAGATTGAGTATTTTTCATCATAATTAATTGAATAACAGATGTTCACCTTGGAATTTCTTTAAGGTAGTTATTGTAATGCAAGCAGTTATTTAAAATTGTTAACATTCCGAGGCCAACTAATTCAATGATTTCCTTTTTGTTTCATGAAGTTGAATCAATAATTTAAGGAAGAACTTATCAGGTTTTTTTTTTTCCATTGTAGTTAGGCTCAGCAAAACTCACACAACCTTCTTCAAAACCAAACAAAACAAAAATCCAGTGGGTTTAATAAAAATGTATGAGTTTTTGTGTTACAGAGAGAGTAATGTGCCAGCTCAATTAGGTTTCCTCCCTCAGAGCCATTAAAGTAACCCTGGCTGCATAGCTCTTTAGATTTATATTTAGGGTTGTCATCCAAACATTTATGACTGGTTCATGCATCTAATAACTTTTTACAGAAGTGCAGTTTAGCAAAAGATAAGAGTTGTATGAAAATAAAGCAGATTCCTGATTCTATTCCTGGTTCTCTCCCTAAACAGCCATGTGACTTTGGGCAAGCTGCTTCAACTTTAAAAATTAAGTTTCCTCATTTGTAAAATGATAAGGTTGAATTAGGTGAAATAAGGACTCTTCTAAATCTTTGATTCTAAATGAAGTTTGGTAAGAAGAACCTTCCTAAATTACTTGTAATCTCCTTTTCAGCTCTCAAAAGCCTATGATTCTAATAATTTCTTTGGATTATAATTGTGATTTCATCCACATAGGTGTGAAAATACTATCCACCCACACAACTTCATAGTTTTAAACAGTTCCTTAGAGCATTGAAAGATTAAATGACTTGCTATCGGACATCCTACTAGTATGTGTCAGGAGTAAGACCTTTTAGACTTCCTGAGTCGAACATTAGCATCTATCCACTAAACCAGATCACGAAACCAGTAGTGTCAAACTCAAATAGAAATGGGACCACCAATCTGTACTTAAGCATCCCTTCGGGCTGCATAATGGCATAGCTTTAAAATATAATATTATCTATGTTTTATTTTAATTTATTTGGTCACATATTTCCCAACTGCATTTTAATCTGGCTCAGGTCATATTTGGGAGTGTTGTGGGCTGTTCTTGCAGGCTACACATTTGAAGCCTCTACACTAAAATAAGCTGCTTCCCAAAGTCATTTGTATGAAGTAATATTTCTCTCATTGGATAATTCTAAACATCTGAAGGCATAAGACACATCAAAAAAGACATGCCAGCCAGACAACGCACTTCTTTGCGTTCAGATACTTTAGATACTTTCTGGCATATTTGTTTTCTCTCTTTTTGAAAATGTAGACTCTACTCTTCATTCCTCTTTGGCATTTCTGTTTGCCAAATCTAAGAAAAGGAGGAAGGTCAAGGGTTTAAAAGGGCTTTGGGGGATATTCATGCCAGGCCTAGTGGGGATTCAACAAATCTTTTTTTGATACAATGGAAATGTAAATTAGATCTCTGTCAAATGGTAATTGATACAGTTCAGAAATATCTAAAAAGACGTGAATTCCAATGTGTAGCTACTTGTTTGAAAAGGGGAACAAAGGTGAGAGTTGTAGCTTTGTTACTGTCATGATCTGATAAAGCTTCTTAGGTTCAGAACTTGGTAAAAAATGAACTCTCACTACTCCTTAGACAGTCTAAATTTATAGATATGACACTTTAAGTGTTTGTTTTATTAAAAAAAAACAAGTTTAATCACGACTATAATTGTGTCTCACTACCCCATCCCCAATTCAATGTCAAAAGAGAGAAAATAAAACAGAAATTGAGAGAAGAGGGGATTTATTTTTTCCTTTGCACGAAAAATGATGAATATCGTTATTCTTCTGAGAAGTTTTAGGAAAATCTCCTATCTTATACCTAATATATTTAGAGTAATCTCATGAGTCTTCAAAACACTTGGGTAGTTCGACAAGTTGTTCATCTGTGTAGGATGAAGTACTCCTAGAGGGTATTGGATGAAAAGCTGACCAGTTTCATAGGACAACAAATTCCTCTACAAACGCAGTGGTAGCTGTTTTTACAGTTGTGTTTTCTTTTTGACCAAATACAGTAGAAGAAGCGTGTGTTTAGACCTATTCACATGGAACCTTTTCTATATATTTTAACTCTAGTCTCTCTGTAGTAAGAAAGAGATGTGGAGATATAAGTAATCCAAAGTAAGGCATTAGAAAAAAAAAACCATTTTCTCATATTTAGTTTGGGACTTTTAGGGGTTGGGATTGCATTTCTATCCGAATTGGGGAGTTTCTGAAGTTCTAGAAACTCATACTACAGAAAAAATAGTGAAGCTGTATGGAGGAAATTATCACTGAGAGAAGCTGGAAAGCTATCCAGAAAAACTCTCAGTTCTTGAGTGCGTGACTTCATAGCATGACGGGACAGAAAGTGTTGATTGGTGATATAAAGCAGTCGATTAAACCCCTCTCCACGCCCCACACAAAGGCATCTAACTATCTTTTTGGATCGCAATTTCTATGAGGACAGAAATGGAAATAAAAGTATTTTAGTTTAAAAGATATTTCAGTTTAGCTTTTGCAAAACTGTAGGTTGAATGAATGAAAGAAAAAGAATAAACCAAGTTAGTCCAAGTCAACAAAAGAGTTATGAAGCCCGAGGACGTTGTGTACAAGAATACAAAGTATTTTGAAATGTAGACTTTATGTTAGAGGCCTTCATATGATAGAAAGGGTATATTGGACAATTTCTCACCTCCCTGACTTTCAGGCCCTACTCAGAAAACCTAGGAAGCTCGCTGACATTACAGAGTGTTCATGCCAATTCCCCTAGCAGGAATACAGTCCTCAAAAGTAACCACAAAAATATTAATTTTTGTAAATGTAATTATTATGGCTAAATTTATATAGAGCTTACTATGTGCCAGCTACCGTGCTAAACACTTTACAGTTATTATCACATTTGATCTTTACAACAACGCTGGAAGGCACATGCTATTATTATCCCAGTTTTACGGAGAGGGAAACTGAGTTTAAGTGACTTGCCCAAGGTCACACGGCTAGTAAGAATCTGAGACCAGATTTGAACTTGTCTTCCTGATTCCAGGGCATATTGTGCCCCTAGATAAAGAAGGAAAGTTTTCTTGACAGGTTAAAAGATAGAGTTCATAGAAAATAGATACTGCCCAGTGAGCTACACTCTCCCTGGAGGGTCTGCCCCAACAGGCCCTGGTTTTTAGTGAGTGTTACCTCCCATAGTTCCTCCATTGCTCCTACCATGGCTCCTCTTGCACTTGGGCACAATTCCTTGAAGATGGTGACCAGTCATTCTTCATGGTGTCCCCTGAAATTCTGATCAGCATTGGTTTTTCAGGCCTGGCTTCTTTTATAGGTGCCCTACTAACACTGGAGGGGTGATTGGTCCAGAGCACAGTTCTCTCTGTGTTGTAGCACCTTGTGGCACCACATGAGGGAGTGGGTGCAGTGGGGGGAGCTTTTCCCCTGTTTAATTGCTCCTACCAACCCTTTGTTAGAAACATACTTACATTGTCTAGCAATAAACAATACTTGTTGGGAAGCCAGGAACATTTTAATTATATTTTACATTTATTTGGTCTGAATAAATGGGTACGTCCCTCGAACAGAGTACAGGAGAGTACAGCTTCACTCAGATGGACGCAAGTCCTTTTATTGACCACCCACTTCGAATCTCCAGCCAGGCTTTTCATTGGCCAGATGCACCCCCCTGACTGCCTATGTCATGCCCTCCTCAAATGGCTCGTTTAAGCATGGTACAAGCCTCTAACCTTCACCTGACCAGAAACCTGGTCTCTGCTAGATGACAGCTCTGACTGGAACTGGATCTAACCCGTTACATTCTGCTAAAGCTTGAGGGAGGGAGGGGAAGAGGGATACTTTGAACTTTGTGGAAACAAAACTATCCCCCCATTTCTTACACCCTGGCTTCCAGAAAAAATTTCTTGAGGGATCAGGAACATTATCCGATCTCTACCTCCAAATAGATCTCAGTGACTAAATGGGATTTTTAGTGACTTTCCTCATGATTCAGTCACGACTAAAAGCCCTGATGCTCCTCAGGCACCCAATTAGTTGACTCCTATCCAACTGAGCGCTTCCTACTAATTTAGGAGCTGACAAAGGAACCCAGTTTTCTTTTATTTGTCTCTCAAGTGCCAAAGAAAGAATGAGGAGATATTGTTCAAATCACCATGGCTGTTACTTTCCACAAATCTCATCCCATGATCCTCAGGAATCCCCTTTCAGGACAATGTAGAGAAAAGCAAGAACAAATCCCATAATGGCTACAGAAGTATGTGGAAAAGGTCAGAAGCCAGAGGACTCGGGTTTGAATCCAGCCCCTGTAAGTTACGACCTCTATATGCCTCAGGTCTCAATTTCCTCATCTTTAAAATGAAGAGTTTGGACTAAATGGCTTTTAAGGTTCTTTCCAGATATCTATACCTATGATTCCATTAAATACTCACTGGGAAAGGTCATACCATTGTTACCACTCATATTTTAATGTGAAAAAGAATTTGAGAACAAATTTTAACAGTGGGAAGAGCAGGTGCACATGTGGGCAGATTGAAAATAAGGGCATTTGGGCAAGCCAAAGAAAAATTTTAGCTATTTCATTAGGTCTGGGCTCCCCAAGAAGGGGAGGCAATAGTCAACTGGGACTATCAAAAAGGGCATCTGGTCATCTTATCACACCAACTTTTTCCTTGTGTTGTTGACACCATCCATGTAACATGACTTCAGAATGCCTTTGCATCATTTCCACTCTTATATAAGCATCCCTTGTCTTACCTTGCCTTCCCATTCAGCAGCTATTAAGTGTCTCTAGAGAGAATTAGAGAGGCTGTTACAACAAGGCAACATGTCTTTCTAGGTCATTACTTGAGAAAGTTCTTATGAGAAAATTTCCTCTTCGACCACTAGTTAAAAAGACTTAGTCCTTGAAAAGTGAGTGATATTCTGCAAAGAGAGTTGGTGAATACACATGATTTCCTGCAGCATCACATGACTCTGGAAGTTATTAGGGAGTGAGGAAAGGACACTCCCTGATATAGCCATTTAATCTCTGTGGCCCTTTTGCGCTCATCTCACAAATGTAACATTTAATCTAAGGGAAGCAGTAAAATGTGATGCTTAGAGCATATGGAGTGACTTACAGGTCATCTTAACCTACTTTCTTATAAAGATTAAAAAAATAAACCCTCCAGCACTGATTTGGTATTGTTAGGTCAGCTATCCTTTATGTTAGAGGGGCAGGGGAAAGTAGATGGTAAAGGATACAGGCTATAATTCAAGAAGGTGATACAACTAAGGTCATTCAAGACAGAATGATGTGTGAGATCATATGAGAAATATCACTGGATTCCTCTGGGAGTCATAAGGGTGCCTTAATTCTTTCCCTTGCCAAACATCCTATAATAGTACACTAGGCTTTTATTTATTATCACAGTCAAACTGGACTTCCACTCTTTGGTCAGCCCATCATTGAAGGGTGTCAGTCATTGCTTATGCGTTCAACAAACTGACCTCAAAAAAAAAGGAAGCTGCCAAAAAGAAGTCACCCCAAGAAAATTCCCCATTTGCTCCAGACTGAGCTAAGATCATTTATTATTGCCCAGTTACCTAAATGATCAGATAATGAGAAGCTCAAATAACTCTAGCTCCTTGAGCTGCCTTCCCAACTTACACAGTGGGTTGACTAGATGCTACAAAGGGTGCTGTGGGTCCATATGGACTCAGAAATCTTTCCTCACAAGCCCCTGCCAATGTGTTTATTTTTCTACTCAGAGAGAAGAAAATTAGTTAAAACAAATGAATTTAAGGAAATAGTACAGTACAGTCACAATAAAACATTTCTCTGGTAAATGTGATATACATTCTGTCATTGGCATACGTGTGGCGAGGCTTGGATGTACAGGTAGGAAATGTGTGCAGCCAGCACTCGCTTACAGAGTGGCACACATAAGGGACATGTAGGCACATACATGGAAGGAAAGTTCAGGCTTCTGATACTGACACTTCTGATACTAAGACTACTTAGTCTTCTGGTGGTATCATCCCACTGTACACACCAGGCCAGCTACCTGTAAGTCAAGCCCTCTGTGTATTCTTTACTGAGTGTTGCACCCTCCTGGTCTCATGGTCCACCACTTGTCATTAAGTCTGTTGGTCACTGCTGGTCACTGCCAGACATGGTGCCACCCTACAAAAGACTTTTTCCAGACCTGGCCTCAGCCAGAGTTCTCAGCCCCCAATTAGATTGTGAGCTCCTTGAGGGCGGGGACTCGGTGGTTGCTGCTGTTTTTTGCCTTTTTTGCATTCTCAGCACTTAGTAGTGTGCCTGGAACATAGCAGGCACTTAATAAATGCTAATTGACTGACTGAGGTACTAAATCTTCACCGGAGCAGTATGGTACAGGGGAAAAACCCTAGATTCGGAACCACAAGGACCTGGCTTCAAATCTTGCCTCTGACATTGACCAAATGCGCATCATGAGCAAATCATTTAATGATTCTCCTCCATAAAAAGGTGTTAGATTAGCCGGAGGTCCCTTCAGACCTAGATCAATGAGCCAGACAGGAAGAGGAGTTTTGCATGGCATTGTTAGTTTAAAGCACAGAGGCTTTTTTCTTTTCTCTCTTTTTTTCCATTGCCTTTTTGTTACAGATCTTTTAAAAAGACAAAAGTCCTAACACTCTCAGGCACTGGATTAGGAAAAACAAAAAAATAAACAAATTCCCCTAGGTTTTTCTCCAGTCTGGGGCATTTTCAGTTTCCTTAAGTCTTATCTGGAATGGACATTTCTCTGGCAGGAGATAACTTGCCCTGGGTGCCAAGTTTTTTATAACTTAGACCAGGCCAAGCTAATTTATACCCTCAGGCTTAAATCTGTTTTGTTTTGTTATTTAAACTCTACTTCCTGGCCATCAAGGACAACCTCTCAGCTAGAGGCTGCACTCAGACAAGGGTAGAAATCTTTTGTAATGCTCTCTTTAATTTTTCAAAGGTACCTCAAGCTCCCAAACCTATCTAAGGTGTGTGTGGGGTGGTGGGGGTGGGGGTTGGGGTTGCTAAAGAAACCCCAAGATATCATGAAGTTCCTACTATTTGCAGTCTTTTTATGCAAATCAAAGGAAGGGGAAAAGACCAGGGAATGAATGCTAGCCTAGCCCCTTCCTTTTAGTGTTTATGTGGGTGGTCAAAATCTTTCCAGGTCTCAAGCATTTAGTAAATAACTATAGTATTTTTAAAAAAAAATGCTAAGAAAAAAATCATGCCACCTTTCAAAATTAAGCATCTTGAATTATTCAAAATTTAAATGGAACCCTAGTCACTGAAAAGTAGGCATCACCTTTGAATTTTCTCCCCTAATTAGCCATGTATAGCAATGGGAGTAGAGTTTCTATAGAAAAGCACTTAGTATTATACCTCGGCATTTAAGAAATGTTAAATGCATATAATAAGTGCCTAATAAATAATGGTTGAATTGAATTAATCTGAATTGAAGGTGGTGGTATAGGTTTTAAGGTACTAGGGTGAGAGTTCTTAGGGGGAGGTAGTCTGAGTCTTGAATATCCACCCTTGTTCTTTTAACATATTTATTAAATGGGTCCTATATGTTTGGCTCCGTGCTAGGAATTGAGGATAAAAAGGACAAAAATGAAATGGTCTTTACTCTCAAGGAGCAAGGGTGGCAACAGTGGTGGTCTAGATCTGATAACACTAGCACTGGAGGAAGCAGGGAGGAAAGAGAAGTGAGAGGAGCAGTCCCAAGCAGCTGGAGACATAACCTACTTCCATGGATCCATGATCTCATTTGTCTGGGCATGCTAGATGCCTTTCTCTAGGTCTTTTTTTTTTTTTTAATATTTTATGTGTCTCCCACCCTTATATCCAGAGATCTAGAAAGCAGCTGGGATAGCTGTTGATAGGATGGGATAGAAATCGTTGATGTGTTCTGATCCACGGCTGTGAATGATCTGGGAAAAGATACTTCCCCTCTTCTCTCTTTCTAAAAGGAGAACAAAAATCTTTTAAGGAGCAAGACGTGAGTGATATGCTTTGAGGCATTGTTTGTGTTGCATTGTGACCGTGAGAGAGACAGATGGCATCCTGGACATCAGGGTCACGGTCACTGCTGTGGCTGCCACCACTGCAGTAACCACGATTGGGGCTGGGGTTAAACAGCATACAGAAACGACACAGAGAGAATGCAGTAAAGACTGTAGCTGTCCTTTGCCAAGAATGATGATGATGAGGTTCTAAGGTACCTCATATACATACAACATCCATACACATACAACACATATAAGGGAGTGGTACCCAGCAAGAAGAGTTTTGGACTGGGATGTCACAAGAATGTGTTACCTAAGGTCTTTACCCTTCCTTTCTTCCTCCCTTTTTCCTCTCTTTTCCTGGGGAGAGTGAGTATTCAGTTCTAAAGTTTATTTTGTTTCTTCAAAGTATGCATTTTATATCTGCGGTCACCTAGTTTCTACTTACTAATGTCAAGATAAAAGTGATTAGATGAAACATTAGTGATTTGTATTTATTTTGCTTATTGAAAGGCAGTAGAGAGGGAACTGTGGTCATATACACAGAGGGCACAAAGGAGATTGTCTTTGTCTTTTCTAAATCACTGGTGTTTCCCCAGACAAAGGATCAAACAAACCAAAGACAGTTTATTGATGATTATTCTTATAACTTCCCACAAGTGGGGAAAAAAATTAGGCCATGTGAATCTAGATTTACATGGATTATTCCTGGACCTAACTGAACTAAACTATGTTGGGGAAAAGAGGGTTAGTAAGAAATATTTTTTTCTTTAGCCTTTAGGGTCTTTAGCCACTTTCTTCTTAGTCTCCAATGGCAGATCCAAATGGCCCCATCCACTGATTATGATGCTATGTACTCTCAGTTGAAATTGTGTCATTTGGTAGGGTTTGCTTAATTGTTTTCAGAAAACGTGTACTGTAGCAAAATCTGTGTATTTGTTGGGAGCCGTTGTATCTAAACAAAAATATCTGGTATCAACCGACCAATCAGCCAACTAACAATGAGATGCAATGGCTCCAGTTGCCCAAGAGGAGGACTGTGGATTCAATTGCTTTTGTGAAACTGTGTTGTCCTTTTAGTGATCTCCACCCAGCTTTTCTTTGTTTGAGATGAAAGCTTAGCTATTTTTTTTTATCCATCTTCTTCTCATGATGCCATATGCTGTGAATCATGGAACAGCATGTTTTCCACTAAATAGGCATTTCCAGCTAAATAGGCATTCTTCACCTACTTTATTTTTTTTAACTGTGTATTATTAGGGCACTTTTGGGGGGAGATTTTGTATTGTTTGGAGGCTCAATATAATCAGCCCAGTGTCATTCACAACCTTTACCACCTACAGAGATACTCCCATTTAGACTTTTGCAGGATATCCCCTCTAGGATAGTGATAATTGTCAAAGGCGTTATTTTTAAACATTTATTCTCCCAGTAAAAAGTAAGATTATTAAGGGTAAAGAGTGAATTGTATAGTAATTATGTAGTGCCTTAGTACAATATTTGGCATATAGTAGATGATTAGTAAATGTTCATAGGTCGATTAATTGATACCAGCTATTTTTATTTGGTTACAACAGCTCCCAACAAATATCCAAACTTCACTACAAATGAAACATTTGTAAAAAAAAAAAAATTGAAAAAAAATTTCCTGAAAGCGACCAAGAAAACCCCACCAAATGGCAGTTACAACTGAGAGAACACGTACATCATATCATCATTGTCATCATTATTATCATCGTCATCATCATCATAGCTAGTACTCATATAATACCTGCTATGTGCCAGGCACTGTATTATCGCATTTTATTCTCACAACACTTTGGGAGGTAGGTGCTATTTTCACTTTCTACTTCTGTCATTTTAATGATTAAAGAAAAAATAGGTACTTTCACTTTAATAGTATGGTGCCAACATTGTCCATTTTAATTGACCTGAGTTTTATTGCCTCTCAGCGTTGACTTCACTTCACTATTGTAACCATTGTGTATTTTGTTCTTTTGGCCCTATTTTCTTCACTTTGCATTACTTCACACAGTTATCTCCATATTTTTCTGAACCCTTCATCTTCATTATTCCTTGTGGTTGAGCAAATAAAATACTTCATTACAGAATCACAGACTTTGAAAATTCAAAGAATCCTGAAAGAAAATCTAGTGCAATTCACACTAAAAAACCCAAACAAACCAAATCCAAACAAAATCCTCTTTATAACATGCCTGATAATCTAGTTTTTGCCTGAAGGAAGGCCTCCAATGAGGTAGTGTTTACTACCTCTCAAGGCATGTTGGGATGGCTCTGATAGGAAATATTTGCTTACATCAAGTATAAATTCACAACTTTCTCCTGTTGCTGCTAGTTTTGTCCTCCGGGAAAAATCTAAAATCTCTTCCACATGACGGCCTTTCAAATACTTGGAGACAGATACTATACACCCCACATCCTACACAGTCTTCTCTGATCTACATTGCTTAGCAAGTGAAATAAAGGCGTTCACTTCCACTCATCTCCTGTGTATTATTGATTTTCACTTGAACGTGGATTATTCTTATTTTTTTTTTTTAGTTATTCCTCCGTCTCTGTCATTCAATTTTTAAAGTCTTTTTAAAGATCTTATATGAATTCTTTTTGGGCAGGTGGCCATTTGATGTTGCTTTTGGGGGGGTTTCTTTACTTCAATATCCTCCTCTGAAGATGAACCCTGGTCATCTCTATTCCCGTAATAGCTTTCTATGGTTGGATTCTTTCTCTTTTGCCTGTGCATTTTTTTGTAGTAATAGCTTGAATTTTGTAATCACCCCTAGCTCTGGGGTATAGAAAATGGTGCCTCTTGCCCCACATTTTCAGTTCTTCTCTCTAGCCTGTAACCAAAGCCAAACCTCCATCCTCCTGTAAGTGCCCACAGCCAAGGGCTTTCTGCCCCACTGCTTCTACACTCACCAGCATGTGCTGGTTCCTTCTCGCCCCCACCGCTCTTTGCAGCACGTCTGAGTTTGGCGTTCCTCATTAGCAGAGGTTCCCTCAATCTTCCTGGGCTCAAATGCCCAACTCCCCTCACTATCCAGGGGTAAAAAAAAAGCTCCCTGTGGTTGGGGCACAGGCAGCCTCTCAAACCAGCTAACCCCAGGACTTGCCTCCAGTTGTTTAAAGTGGTTTGCCACATGTTAAAATGGATCCTGGCCAGAAGTGTTTACTCTTCACAGGGACCAAACCTGTCCTGGGCTTTTTCTTCTGATCTTCTCAAATGGTCCCAGGAAGACACTAGTGGTGCCCTTATTCTTCTTTGTCTCTACCCACACTTTGTTTGCCCCAAGGTGCTATTTTAACTCTTTTGTGGGGGAAAATCTTGAGAGCTTGGACTTTTCTCCACCATCTTCCCAGAATCCTCCTTTACTTGATCTTCTAATTAAATCTAATAGACAATTTTATCATGAGTTCCTGAAATATAATTGCAATGGATATAATCAGGTGAACGCTTCCTGCCCCAATTGCCTCTGGCTAGAATGCTTCCCATGGAGTACGTCTAGATCTGGGCCCTTTCCAGTGACACATTTGTTTTGAGATGACTCAATTCTAAAAGACTTGTTGCTTTCAGGTGACATGGCAAAACCCTAAGTGGTACTTTGACCTGCCACCAAACCTGTGACAGCTTCAGAGGTGGTAGATGTGAAAGAGTTCTTCATAACTAGCCTGATCCAGACCCATTGTAAGCCTTCTTACTTGCCCTGCCCATATACCCTTTCTTGTTCCCTTTTCATCCCTATTTTTGGGAATGCTCATCAAATCAACATTATCATTCCATGAAAGGATATGTCAGTCAATTGTCCTTTATCATTCCTGTGACATCACAGCCCAAAACTCCTCTTGCTGGGTACCACTCCCTTATAAGTGTTGTCTTCCCAACCCCCTTAAGGGCAAGAACTGTCTTTCTTTTTTGTATTTATATCCCTAGAGCTTAGCATAGTGCCTGGCATATAATAAACACCAAATAAATGCCTTTTCATTTTTTTCAGTGAGCTGTACTCCAAGGCTATCCTGGGCCCTTATCCCTTCTCCTACCGGGTTCTATCTCTCGGTGATCTCATTTGCTCCCATTCTTTCAACTATCTCTTCTATACAGATGGCTACCAGATCCATCTACCTAGCTCTAGTTTCTCTCTTGAACTCCAGACTTGTGTTACCATCTATTGCACATTGCCCATCATCTGTTCCATAAGCATCTCAAACTAACAATGTCTAAAACAGAACTCTATTTTTTGACCCAAACTCTTTTTCAAATTTTAAATTCTAACCTCTCAACAACACACTCAACTCAGTGTGGCAATCAATATTGACTCTTCCTCTCCCTTATTGCTTTTATCCAAAAAATTGCCACCTCTAATTGGTGGTACCTCCACAATATTTCTCATCACTGTCACGCTTGCCTAGACTACCAATAGCCTAATCATTCTCCCTTCCTCCAATGTTTCCCCTTTCCAATAGATCTTTCACATATCTGCCAAATTAACATTCCTAAAGCACAGATCTTGGAATCCTTTCTTTATTAAAAAATACTCTCGTCTTTAGAATCAAATACAAAATCCCCTGGCATTTAAGGCCCTTTATAATTTTACTCCAGCCTACCTTTCCAGGTTTTTTGGACATTGCTCTCCTTCAAGCACTGTTTTAGTCAGAACAGTCAGCTTGTGCCCACTATGTAACATTCCATGTCCTATATCTATGCCATCTTACAGGCTATCCCCTGCACCTAGAATGCACTACCATTCATGTCTGCCTCATGGAATTACTAGCA
>CM053626.1:78248238-78266238 GCA_028646595.1 Phalanger gymnotis
CCTGGAGGTCAGGTGGGACAGGCCCCACCTGGAGGTCCCACCCAGAGGTAGCTAATCTTGTTGTGACAATTTTTATCATTCTGCTCATATTTTCAATTATTTCCTTGTTGAGAGTATTAATCCTTTCCTAGGTCCCTACACTTCAAAACAGTTTCAATGTCTCCTCCTTTAGGAAGCCCATCATGAAAATACAATTGCTAGTGCCTTTCTTGCTTTTTTGGTATTTAATATTTTGTATTATTTTATATTTAACATTTTGTATTATATTTTAAATATTTCCCATTTAATTTTTTTATTGCAATAGAGTTGATGAGGGAAGCCTGTGACCAATTTGACGAGTTCCCCTAAATATTTTTGATGAGATTACAAGGCTTCGGCCTTTGTTAGGAGGGTATCCTTTATAGAGATCAAGACGCTTCATTCAGCCCCTTGCTGAGAAGAGTACAGGAACAGATGGTCCCCTGCCACCACTTGGCTGCTCATGGTCTTGGAGACAGCCCGAGTCATTGGCAACCAACCAGGAGTTTCTTCTTTCCTTTCAGCAAGTTGCTACAGTGCATCTACCTCCATGGAAGGTGCCCTTCAGACAAAGTTGTACCATCTCAGGCTGATTGGGGGTACTCATCAAACTGATCAGGGGCTCTCTGGTTCATTCCTATTACATCTTGTACAGACTGTTTCCTCTCAATAAAATGTAAGGCCTTTGAGAGCAAAGTCTGCTGCTTGTCTTTCTATTACCATTCTTAGCACAGGGCCCAGTACTTATCAGGAGCTTAATAAATGTTTGTTGATTTAGGGAAACAAAACTGGGGTTTTCCTGAGGAATAAAGTACACCATGAATCTGAGACTTGATTTTGGTATTACTTTCTAGGTTAGACCCAGCTTTATCCTACAAAATCTTCCTCCAAGATGCTTATTTCTAGCCGATGTGCTCTAACAGTAGTTACCAATCACAGCCTCTGGTTTGGCTGTTACTAAGTCACACCCTGGAAGACTTACAGACAAAAGCCTAATGATTAGTTGGATTCTTATCTTCATTTATCTTGAACATGAATTTCAGGTCCCTGCAGACAAAGAATGAAGAGGAGAAATAAATAACATTTTGGGTCAAATGCAATACCGTTTGGAAATGTTTAGACGTGGACATATAGTCAAAATATGACAAGATATAAAAATGCCAAGAGAAAATAAGAAATTCTCTTTAAAGGCAATTTAAGAATTGCCTTTCAAAACAAAGGGGGTTAGTAACATAATATAATAGTGGTATAATAAGACTTTAAAAAAAGTGTAAAACACAATCTGCCATTCCTGATCCAGGGATAATTCCAACTTCATCATTAAACTGGCTTTCAAAAAATTGGACTTCAGAATGCCTAAGAAATCTCCAAAATATACGTCTGGATAAAGATATGATATGGCAAAGAGATAGAGTCATCCAGATTTCTAATTATTTTGAGGAACTGACTACAACTTAAAAAAAATGTAGCATTCAAAGATTCTCTCCATTTTGTTTTCTTGGATGAAACAAGAATCTTTTTTTTTTTTTGGTTCTTTTTCAGTGATTCATACAGTGAAACAAAATGATGTTTGATTAAAATTAACTATTAAATGAGAACTGTACCAAATTCTCCCCATCATGCCCCTCTCCTATGAGGACTGTTCCTAACCCTTAAAATAGTCACATATACATCTTTTAGGGTGAAAATCTCCTATGAAATTTCCCATGAAAATCTCAAAAAGCTTAATAAAAAGGAGCACATTTCCATTTTATTGATAAATTTTAAGAAAATTCTGAACTCTAGTTAGTTTCCTATGGTTTCTTGGCAACTTCACTGTGTGCTTTGTTAAACAGAAGTCCTTGGGGCAAAATGGTTTAACTATTTGGCCCACCAACAGGTTTTAAGAGCACTCATGACTGGCAAGGGAATACAACAGCTAACACAGAGTGATTTGCTGGGAAAAAAAATAAGGCCAGAGCATTGCCAGCTACATCTATTCAAACTGCTTCTAATAATTAATATGAAGAAAACAGGAAATGAATATCTTTTCTTTATCAATCCAATTAGCATTTTATCTACGAGGAAACATCATTTTTCAGAAGTCACACAGCCAACCCAAATAGGTTGTCATAGAAATAACCATAAAAATGTGGTCTTGGGCCTAAACATCTCAGGCTTGTGGATTGAGGAAGTGTTTAATTAGGGATGAAATACAAAATAAAATGTGTTGCAGCCTAAAATGGTAAATTTTCTAACTAGGCAACTTAGCTCTTAATTGGATTATGATCTTCCAAAATAAGAGTCACTGAAGAAGTATAGCCAGTATGTATTTCTTTATAGCTATACCACCATGTTTGAATCATTCACAAATGTGCATGTAACAGATGGCAATCGCAACAATTTTGAGTTTTGGCTACTACACAGAATTGATTACATTTGGTCTTTTACTAGGAAAGGTCAGTGAGTATTGTCAAAATATCCAAATAAACAGAACAACTGTTTCTGATGCTCTTACTCAAATATTCCAAAATATCCATTGCAAAGGAAATACGTACATATATAAGAAAATAATTGGATTTTCTTTTGATATAAGTTTAAATGTTTGAAAGTGGAAAGAAAATAGTCCAATTAGCAGAAGGACTTTGCTCGTAGATAACTCAATGACAACATAGTCATCCAATTTTTTTTCTTGACACAATTTCCTTCCTTACATAAAAAGAAGGGTGAGAAGAAAGAAAAAGGTATAATTTAGTCTTGATTCAGGACTAGTCTTGAGCCCATCTGGAACATACATATTCTTTCAAGTGTACTAAATTGTATCAGATAGGTTTGTGTTGGATTATTACCCACTAATTCAGATGAACAAATGGAGTTTGCTCAGGAGCATGGAACTGAACTCGTGCTTTTTTTCCCCCAAGAGATAAAGGTAATAATAGCTTTAATTGGAATTCGCAGTTGGCTAAAGTAATGTTGCCATATACAGATATACACAGTTTTTTTGTGTATGTGTGTGTGTGCATGTACATAGTTTAACTGCCATTCTCTCTCTTTATTCAGGGGCATTTGACAAGGAAAAGGACCTGTCTTGGAATCCCGTCTGCCCCTCCGCCACTGCATTCATTCACCCAGGCAGCTGTGTTCAGTTTTCATCACCTCTAGGTCTCTAGGATATGCTCACTCAAGAATCTCTCACTAGGATGAGAGGGGTATAAAGGCAATTGATGATGAGATGGCATACTACCTCCTTTATCTGGGTCCCTTCCTTGCTCTTGGTACCGGCTCACCTACCTGCCTTTAGTAAACAAGTTCAGTTCCTGGGGATCTCCTGATTGTGGAATGCTTGGCCCTCTGACATAGTGAGTGCATGGTTTCTGGACCTCTTGTATATTTCTGTTCTCTCCTTGGTCCTTTTGATTTCTGTTTGCTTCCTGGCTTGGGTCCTTCTGCAGACCTCTTTGTTCCCTGTTTACTTTGGGCTTTCCTAGTTCCAAATATTTTCTTGGTGATCTGGACCTGTTGGCACTCACAAATTGGCATGACGGCACATTCAGTTTAATAAGTGTAAGCTTGTTTGTTTGTTTGTTTTTTTCTTGACATACTCTCTAAAAGAAATCTTCTCAAATTCATTTTAGGAACTGATTCCTTCAATTCTCTTCTGTAAATGCGTTTCTAAACAAAACAATTCTGCTTTGCCGTTAGGGCTTGTTGTCTGTTTAAATGTGTAAATGTCTTTTACCTTTTGCTGTTTTATTTGTTTTCAGGAAAATGGGAACTGTAACTAGAGGGCAAAATGCACATTTCAGTAATGCATAAAAGGAGAACAATTTATTCCCACAATGGCTATGGAAACACTCTGTTCCCCAATGTCTATAAACAGGCCCTGTTTCACAGTTCTAATTAATTAACTTTATTAACTTGGAGCAGAAAGAAGGAGGCAACTTAAACAAGGAAATAAAAAGCAGGGGACCTGTCCAAGACCGGTTCCATATAACTGCTTTAACTGAAGGCAAAAGACCTTATAGCATATTTTATGATATAAAGAGCAACAATCTATCTCCAAATTAACTCATAGTGCATCATAAGTTTAAATGAGAAACCACACAAAGCAACTTTTTTCCTTTAGTGCAAGTTTATTTGCTTTGATGAGAAATTAACAGAGCAGCAATGCCCTTATTTTTACATGAAATACCTACCTGTAAAAGTTATTGATGGTCATATAGTTTATAAAATCTGCAATACTGTTAGCGTATGGCATTAAAAAAAATGCACAGTTGGGAAATTACAAAATGATAATTTTGCATCACAGCCATGATTGAGAGCTAAAAAGAGTCTTCTAGAATAGATATAAAATTTCAGCAGCAAAAATTTGGTATAAGCTGTATTCATTTTATATAAATGCATCTGCATTGTGTACAAGCTTAAGTCACCTAGTCTTCATACATTACATATATGCAATGGGCTAAATATGCATTACTGTTTTGAAGAATCTAATCAACCTGAACTGAGCAATGATTATAACGTGTCTACTAGTCATTTTACGTCTGCTTCATATTTCTGATGTTACAGTGATAGAATGCAGATCATAACTACAGAAAGAATTTAGGCATATATAAATACAAACATGCATGTGTATAGCAGGAGTTGAGTTCTAAGATTTGTGATTCATTGAACTAGACATAGACAACGAACCAAATGTAATTATTTAGATCTGCAGGCATATCATCTATTTTCTTTAAGAAAAGATTGTTGAACAAAGTAGTCACCCACCTGTTCACTAGAATATTATATATAATTCAATCTCTCTTTCCAACTATAGTAGAACAGATTGTCAACAAAAAGGCATTAAGCCAATTATAGTTTTGCACAATGTCTCAAACATACAGCAAAAGCATTGCAAGTATGAATTTTAGATAAAATTGTGATATACTTTGAAAGGCATAACTATATAATGCCAGTTATATAAAAGTAAGGCATTTTAAAAAGTGTTGCAGCCAAGCACAGTACAGCATTATAGTTTGCTTATTCATTTTTATCAACTGAATTCATAAAGCTCGAAGTCTTGCCAGCAGGGCCTCTACTTCAGGAAGTGATTCAGTTTTAGAAACAGAGCCAAGAAGCTCCATTTCCTTTTCTTTGGTACCTTCTATGTTACAGGGCTCCTTCTTCCCAATATCCTTGATCCTCACTGTGGATGAATGAGTGTCTTGGTTATAATTAAGTTCCTTGGCAACAGGAGTCCTGGTTGAGGTGCAATTGAGTTTGTGGTGGGAATGGGACACTTCCACCAGTTTCTTCTTCTGGTTCTCTATAATTAAGGAGGAAAGAAAAATAAAACTTGTAATTTAGGATGGAATTACTAAGGATTGTGCAAATGTTCAAAAATAGTCTCAAAGCTGTTTTCATTGAACAGGTTGCACATACAAACAAAGATGAAAGACAGATACTTGCAACAGATAAAAGGTCTTTTTTTTTCAAATCCACTAAATTAGGATATATATATATGTATATATATATATATATATATATATATATATACACATACATATCTATATCTGTAGATATATGAAAACCATTTCCTTAGAATTATTTTTTCCCTTAGTATTTGCTTTAGTAATAGTTTTAAAAAAACCCTAATGCTGTTTTATACACACAAAATGAAAGGTCACAGAGGTTGAAAAATTAACTAGTCATTTGGATTCCTTTGACAGATAACAAACATGGTAGGTATAGTGTTAAAATCTGAAAGCACAATCAACACTTTTTTTGGTCACTATTTAACTGTAAATCTATTTTCTTTACTATTTGGTAAATTACTAATAAGTGAGAGTGATCGTGACTTATCCCACCATCGTTAGGGACCTGTTATAGTTGCCTAATGATGAAACAGCTATAACTGATTAACTTTTCCAAAGAATACTAGACAGATCACCACTCCCCTCAAAATTAAGTGACTCAAATCTTATAGTATTATGAGTGATTCTTCTCATAGATCTGAAACTTAAAAAAGAGGCATACTCAATATTCATGTAACCTTGAACAGGGTTTGAAAATGGCTTCAACAAACTTGACATGACATTTAAAGTTTTTTGGTTATTCGGTGAAAGATGTTCCATTATCCCAATAATAATGACTTTGGAGCACAGGCAGTCACTCATGACAGTGTGTTTTATGTGAGTGCTGAAAATTCCAACTGAAAACAGCTTGTACATTAAAAGGTGGCTGCTGAAGATATTTACTGCACTGTCATTTCCTGACCAGGGGCGCCTGGTGATGGATGAGTATTTTACACACTTTCTTGGACAATCTCAACGAATTTCAGAAGTATGATCACCTTTTAGCTGTTAGAGGAAAATAAATACCCTTCTGCTATCTTCTGTATCAGGTGGACAACTGTTACTCAAAAATCAAAACCTAATAGAGCAGTGATTTTCACTTAGGACAGTTATGCTCTATCAGTTTATACTGCACAAACTATGCTTGTGAAAGCAACAATACAGAAATGGTATTCATGGCCCTCTGTACAACTAAGTTGTTCAGGTTTTCAGATCCAAATAAAATATACACACAACTTAACACAAAAGGCTTAGTAGGTCAAACTGTATGGCATAGGGGGAAAACTACAGGATTAGGAGTCAGAAGACCGAGGTTAATCCTAGCTTTGCTGCTTACTATAACTGTGACCTTGGGCAAAATAACTTAACCTCTCGAGGCCTGAGTTTCTCAAATGTAAAATAAAGGTATTAGAAGAGCTGATCTTTCAGGTCACCTCCAATTTCAAAATTCAATGATCCTATAATTAACTCTTGCCTGTTGAGTCACCTTGATGCTGTTTTCTGAGTGCTGATCAAATTTTGTTGGTAACACTGCCACAGATGTGCAGGATGTACAGGCATCAAACCTGCTATTTCTTTGCTATAGAAAACTCCGTAGTGAGGAAACTCACTCTAACAATGTAGATTGGCACTGTCTTAGTGAGTTGCCTCGAGAACTCACAGGTTACTTAGAGGTGCGTGCCCAGAGACATTGGATGTGTCAGAGGTGAACCCAGATCTTCCTGGCTTTGAAGATGTCCTTCTATCCACTACAAGTCAGTTCTGCTCTTTCGAATCTCTGGGAAAATATTTGATGGGGGGAAGATGAGGTTAAAGGTACTGGCTAAAATAATGTCTGGATAATTTGTAATGATCAGATATCTTAATTATCATCCCTATCTGTCATTGTTAGCAAAGAAAATTAAAAGCTGCCTGTACATAAAGAAATAAGAAGTTAATAACCTCTATTAAAATGTGATGACAACCATTACGCATGCTTTAATTTAATCTCTTATAAAATCAAGCTGCCTGGATTCACAGATTGAATGCTCATTTTGACCAGGGCTCTTCTGAGAATGCTAGTTTTATAATTAGCAAAACCTTATGTTTTTAACAGGAAAACCACACAACTCATGAAATTAGACATGCCAGGAGAATCCTTAAATATGCTGGTTTCTTGAGGAGGGCAATTCCCTATGGGTGTGTGTGGGGAGGGGGTAGAGTTGATTTTTTTTCCCCTCCAGCTCAGCTGACAAATCACAAGAAACCCATGGCAGATATCAAAAGTAATTAGGTGTCAACATATTAAACTAACTGCAAAAACATTTCCGTGTTCTGTTACCCCATTACAGAATGTGAAAAGGTATACCTGATAGATTAGAAAGGGGGACTGACGTTGGGTGGCTAAAAACTGATCATGCTCTGATGCCCTTAAAAAATGTAGGTTTACCAGACCTATGACATTAGAAGAAGGTAACAGGTCTGTGGAACGTGATTCCTACATATCAAAGGTCAGCAGGGCCAGGAGGGAATTTTCTCTTTTCCTGCCTTATCAGCCATGGAGTTGTACAACTGAACTACTAGCCCAGTAGGAAAATTCTAGTAGAGGAGAGATACACACAGAATATGTGACAAGTAGCTTCAAGTAGTTTGACATCTGGCAGAAGAGAAGAGAGCTAACCGAAGCTCTAAGAGAAAACGAGCGTTTCAGAATTAAATTCCCAGGAAGTAGCACTTAGTAGAGAGACACTGTATCTTAAGCAGGAGCAATATGAGAACACTAGGAAAAGGGAAAGGGTATTAAGCAACTAGGGGCCACAGGAGACAGTGTTGGACCTGGAGTCAGGAAAACATGAGAAGAAATCTAGCCTTAGACAATTACTAGCTGTGTGACCCAGGAAAAGTCCCTTAATGTCTCTCAGCCTCGGTTTTCTCATCTTAAAAATGGGGCTATAACACCAAATACCTCTCAGAGTTGTTGTGAAGATAAAATGAGATAATCTTTGTAAATCTTAAAGTGTTGTGTGAATTCTAGTTATATTGTTTTTGCTGTTATATTGAGCCTTGAGCTACTGGAGATGTAAGTTGTAGTGACCACCTGCTCCGACTGCATGTGCCTCATTACAAGTGTGTGCTGAGTTTGTATTCTTCCCAAGAATGAATACTGGATGGAGAATGTAGCTCAGGTTTATTGAGAGAAATGTTTTCTAGCTTTTCTTTTTATTCCAACTTAGTTAATGCTTTTGCTTGTGTCTATTGGCCAGCTGTGGTGGCTCATGAGATGCAATTCCATAGAGTATCTTTGAATATGGAGCAGTCATCCTTTTCCTCCTGCCCTCCCCAAATCTATGAGTGAGGAGTAGGAGTATTTCACAGAATGAGGTGCTGCAATACTAATTTTGTTATCTGATTTGAATGAGAAGTCTTAAAGGGTTTCATATTTTTAAACTAAAAAAATAATAATTTCAAGGTATATGTGTGTGAGGTTTAGCTTAAAAACAGTTTTTTGGGAAAGCAAAGTTAGTTAGAACACAGAACATGGAACAGAAGACCAAATATATATCAGAATGAATAAAGGTTATGGCAGCGTGGTCCTCCCTGTCTCTGCCTCCTCCCACCCCCCGCCGTGCCCCGCCATTGGTTCAAATATCATCTGGAACCCTTCTTATGGTAGGTACTACCTTTCCTGAAATGTCTTATTTAGATGCCTTAACTGCTATGATTTTCTGTTAACAGCATCAGTAAGAGGTGAAGTACTATTTTTATTAACACTAAAGGCTTATATTAATACTAAAGGTTTAGAGAGCACCTTTATTTAGAAGCATTTACTACACTTTAAATCACTGCAACCATTATTTTACAGATAGAAAAGTGAAAGCAAAAAAGGCTAAATGACTTGCCTAGAGTGTCATGGAGTAAATCAGTGGTACAACAAAGACGCTATCTCTGGAGGATATCTTAAAGGGAGTTTATAAATAATTTCACAAAGAAATGTCCCAAATAATGTAACATTGTTGAGTTTAATACTTTATAGTTCAAAATTATTTACTGAAACATTTGCTTTTCCTAATATCTATATAAAGAAGATATAATAATAGCTATAGAAACATAACTTAGAGGAATAATTTACCCAAGGTGACAAAACATATCGAAAGTTATCCTTTGTCTTCTAATCTGGTATTCTAAACCACTAGCACAGTAATTTTCAAAGGGCAATGCTGAATCCTTTTTGTGTTGTTTTTTTAACTTCAGGAATATTAGCCCTAGATCAGTACCTGCCTGAAGCTAATACAAACTAACATGGCTGATTTCCTATAACGAATTCCTGGAACTACTTGAATATAAGGTTCTCTGGACATATTTTGTAAACAACTGCACCCTGCAATGTAGTCTTCCTATATAGAATTTAACTTTATTATACATAAATTTATGAATAATCATTCTATTCTGAGGAGCCAAACATCTTAAAAAATAACATTTCAACAGTTCCCACAGAATAATATTCCAAATGAAGTTTCTTTTTAATTAATTATGTAAAGGGAGAGGTTGGGTGGAAAACTTCCATATCAACCAAGAGATTGACTATATTAAACTTTCTTAAGTACTTTTCAAAATAGAATGAATTGGATAGCAAATATTTACCGGATACTTGTGGAATACATATTATTGCATGCAAAAATATAATGGAAAGGGAAGAAATTAATCCTAATCTTAAGTAGTTTACAATTTAGAGCAGTGGTCTCTAAAGAGGGGGCTCTGGCTTGATCCCATGGGTTATGTGATCAACCAATCGGAGGGTAGGAAGATCTGTTGAAGTCTATCCTCACAGCCAATTGCGAGCTTGCCTCTACCAAAGATCCCCCTAATATCTTCACCGTTTTCCCACTCTATGCCCTATTGCAGGTCTCTCACATGGCTCTTGGTGTGGATTGGTCTAACCCAATTCAGGCACCAGAGCAGATTTGAAAGCAAAGTCCCCCAAACACCACAGCAGATTCTGTACTCTAAGGCAGTAGTGGATAAGTAAGTCCTTACTGCCTCTTATTTTTCATTTTTTTGTGAAAGTGGGATGTACAGAATGAGTAGGTCTGGATGAGCTGTGATTATATTATCTTTCCCCCAAAACTCAGCTCTTTCTTAGAAACTTCTTTTTGTCAAGGGGACCAGCTTTCCTTGTTACAGATTCTCAACTTTCTAGTTATATTTTACTCCTCACTCAAATGAAACTGCTCTCTTCAAAGTTACAAATGATCTCTTCACTGCCACATCTGATGGCCTTTTCTAAGTTCACATCCTTCTTGACCTCTCTGTAGCATTTTATCCTGCTGCCTACCCTCTGTTCCTGTATACTCTCTCATCTTTGAGTTATTTTTCTCTCTTGGTTCTTTTCCTACCTCCTTGCTCTTCTTCAGTTTCCTTTGATGAGTCACATGCATGTCATGGCCCCTAACAGTGGGTGTACCCAAAGGTTTTGTTCAGGGCCTTCCTCTTTTCTCTCTGTATACCTTCTCATTTGGTGATTTCTTTAGCTCTACAAGATTAATTTTCACCTCTATGATGATGACTCTTAGACCTACATATCCAGTGCTATTCTATCCTAAGCTTCAGTCTCATATCACCAACTGCATATTGGACGTCGTGAACTTGACGTCCTATAGGCATCTTAAATTCATCACGTTCAAAACAAAATTCATTACCTTTTCCCCCAAACTCACCCCAGTCTAAACTTTCTATCCTATTCAGGACTCCACTACTCTTCTAGTCATCTAGTTTGGCAACCCTGGTGCCGTCTTTGATTTCTCCTCTCTCATTCAACACATCCAACCGGTTTTATTCTCATTTCTACCTCCACCTCCACATGACCTCCAGCATTCATCTCCTTTTCTCTACTCACATCACCAGTACTCCAGCTCAGGTTGTCTAGTTTCTTACTTGGTCTCCCTTCCTCAAGTTCCTGTCATTTCTCAATCTCTCTCTCTCTCTCTCTCTCTTACACACACACACACACACACACACACACAGAGCTATCAGTGATTTTCCTTAAGCACAGGTCACTTAGTAAACTCCAGTGGCTCTTACTGACTTTAGAATAAGGTATTATTTTACCTCTTTCTCATATTTTAAATTTTCCATTTTTATAATTTGCATAAATTCAATAACATAATTATTAGCATGGTAGCACATGTAGATAACTTGTAAATATACATGTATTAGAGGCATGTGTTCAATCATATTTTACTGTGTAAAAGAAGTCTGGAGACCCCTAATCTAGTGCAGAAGGCAGGATAAACACATATGTAAAAGAACTAGGAATATTTATAAAGAAAGATATAAATACATACAAATGGATTGATTTCTTTGGGCCTCTATAGCTTCATTTATGAATGACGTGGTTGGACTGGATGTCCTCCTTTATTCTAGTACTCTTATTTCTATAATTTCAACACTATAGTGCATTGCAGGGGACATGGAAGACTGAAAATGAACCCAGGTGGGGTTAATGAAATTAAAGATTAATCTAAATAAATTTTGAATGAAAAAGGTTGATTGACTCAGAGAAAAATGAGTACCTCTCTGGTACACAGGAACTTGAGAGAAGTTGCTATTACCAAACTGCAAGAGAGAGAGCAATCAAATTTTTAGATGAAGTAGAGAATAAGAAGAGGTGAGCTTGTATAACATGCTAGTTGTTTTTATCTTCCCCTTTACTAGTTACAAGCCATGCAAGGGTTTTTGTTTTAGTGATGCTAATGATAAAAGACCAGTTAGGCCTATAAAATGGTCACTTGTTACACATCATAATGGATGTGGAAAACATCTAAATGATACTTCTTTCCTCCTTTCCTTCCTTCATTCCTTTCTGGAAAAGGCTTAAATGCTCTTCTCCAACCAGACTATACCTGTGAAAGTGTCCCCTTAGGTACACCTAATAAGAGATGCAGAGGCTAGTGACCGGTGCTTCCATCAAAGATTTAACAGCTTGGAGAGTCTGCCTAGTCTGGTTAATAGAGAGCCAGCAAGGAAATCTTGGGCAAGTCACTTAACCTTTCAGTTTCTCAGGCAACTCTCTGAGATAAAAACATAGGTTAGTTGCCTATTTGCTTTGGTAGAGGGAACCCTACACCAGTGAAATCACGGGTCTGAACCAGGACAAAACAAATCAAAACAACCTAAAAAAGAGCCTAGAACAACTTGACCACAGTTGAAATAGAGGTGCAGCAACAACTGCCCCTAGAGGATGTAGGCCTAATGTAGAAGAGGTTGGAGGAAGAAGGGAAATCTATTTCCTCCTGACCGCTCTTTATGCAGGGTAAGCTTAAAAAGAGCTCAATCCTAAAATACAGGATAACGTTTGTTCCTTTCCTAGCCCTTAATAATGGGGTAGGGAGTGGGGGGTGGGGTGTGAGGTTGGGTGAGTGGGGGGCTTGAGCATATTCCCCCCATCAATCAATTACCTTGTATTTATTTTTACATATCTGCACATATTATCTCCCCTGTGAACTCCTTGAGGGTAGAGGCTATTTTATTTTTGTTTCTGTAATCCCAGCACATAGAATGGTACCTGCCATACAGCAGGCACTTAATAAATGCTTGTTAATGATTGACACAGAATTACCTTCTATCTCTCCTAAAGCCTCATCAAAATAAATATTCAAAGGAAATATAAAATATTATTGTTTAAAGCATTCTAAGAATTGAAGATTTTTTCCCATTGTTTTATATATAATTAAATGCAGTATATATATTTTTCCCCTTTCTTTGATTCTAAGAAACTTTGAATATTATCTTAGTAGAAGTATGTTTTATCTAGGATTGCTCCTATTATAAACATTCATTGATATTTTCAGTATAGACAGGTAAGGAACTTGCTGATGTTAACTTCCCTTTCCACAATGGAATAAAATAGACAACTCTGCCTAAATATATGGAGTTTCTGGGGATCCAAATGAAATAGCATTAGAATAAATGCTATTTTTCCTTTAAGATATAAAAATGCTTATCATTCTTCATTTTATTCCTTGTACATTTTTTACCACAAGAGCTGACACTGGAGTCCCCTGACAGCTTTCCAGGACTGAATTGAAAACTGGTAAATTGTTAAAGCTGAATAGCAGAGTTTCTTCAATGTATAGGATCCACTTCATTTAAACAGAAGAAAAAGTGTCTTAGATGTGGTCCAGTAATACCCCATGATTCTAGGATCCTGCCTGATCCTTGGTGGGTAAATGAAGAGTAAGATAACAAGGAAAGCTGGGAGAATAAAAAATTGAACACCATTCTGAGATGGGTCTTCCATTGTTTCATGAGAGTCTCAAAAGAAAGAGGAAAGCTGGGAAGGGAATGGCAAAAAAAACTCCAAACACAACAAATGAAACCACATGACATTTGGTATTCTAATAATAAAACAGATAAACAAGCAAAAGGATTTAGACTACCAGCTCTTTTGTGTTTATGGCACACACAAAAGCATGGCAGCTCCAACTCTGGGTAACTGGGTAACTCTGAGACAACCTTGACCACTGTAAGAAAAATCACTTACAATTCAGAAAGGGATGTTATTTCCTTTAAGCCAGTATTGATTTCTGCATCACAACGTGGCTCTAACGAACACTAGATTCTTGGAAGGGCCACTCTCAGATGAAATGTAAAATTAAGCTCCTGTCTCTTCTGGTCAATACAGAGACTGGGTAGCTTTGGCAGGAGAAGCAATACTGAAATCTGATATGCTCAACTGGAGCACTTCTGTCCACCTAAAAATTCTGTCTCTAGTTACCTTCGGCTTTTATTAACTACTGCTCTGACCTGCTAAATAGCAGCTTTGTTGCACCCCAGCAAAGGCTTTACCTGTGGTAGTGGGCAAAATGACCTATAAATATAATTTTTAAAGCACAATTGGGTCTGCATAATAGTAAAGTGTGTGACAAATATATGTTTTTAATCTATGCAATAACCCAAGATGACTCTGGCAGCCAGCAGCCCATACCCCTGAGGTTTTCTCTATTGTTGATTTACTGGTGCTATAAATAATCGTCTTTCCTCTGTTTCATTTTGCTATTTATTTTATCTTATGTATTGAAAATGAATAAAAATGATAAAAAAGAGCAGAGGGGCAATTTGTATATAGCTAAAATAAAAAAGAACCACCCATAAAATCCTTGATAGCCTCTAATTTTGTAAAGAAGCAGAGGAAAACCAAAGGAGGCAGAGATATATCTCTAGGCACTGATAAAGTAAGTGGCTACCTTACTAGAACACCTTGTAGTTACTCATGATGTCCTTAGCCCAGGCAGATGCGTTCATTATCAGACTTGCCACATACTGACTATATATCATTATCCTCAGTATAAAATTTCAAAGACAACATCTTCATCTTGTCATTTCTTATGCTAAACTTTCCACATGGATATTAGAGCTGTAAAGAAACCCCATGAATCCCCTAGATAGGATGGCACCAAAATTATCCAACAAAGATGCTTGTATGTATTCCTAAATATTAAACAAAAACTCACTTCATGTTGCTACTTCCTATGGCTATTGTTTTATTTCTTTTTTTTTAACTACAAAACTTTTTGAGTGATCAGTTTACGTTTGCTATGCCTCTCTCTTTAAGCTCCTTCAATTTGATCTCCAACTACACTTCTCTACTGAAACTGCCTTCTCCTGCGGCATCAATAAGCTTCTTAATGCCAAATATGCTGACCCTCCCTCAGTCTTCATTCTTTTTGTAGTGGAACAATGGCTTGATTTGATGAGAGAACCTATATTTAAAACCTAGTTCTGCTACTTACTATGTATGTAACCATGGGAAAGTTACTCAGACACTCTAGGACCGTCCTTTTAGGGCCCAGTAATGCTAACTCCCTCTATGGCACTCGGAAATGCTATCCTAGTTTGACTTCCATGATGCTACATTATCCTGGTTCTGCTACCTTTATAACTTTTGTCTTTCTCCTTTGATATCATTTGAAGAACGCACAGGACTGACCATGCTATTTCCTGCTTAAAAATCGCCAAAGTTGCCCTATTGCCCCTAGGACAAATTAGCTTTACCTCCATTACCCCTCTCAAATCCATTCTCCTTCCCCATACCTGCCACATTACTCCACTGCTCCAGAATCTTATGTGGCTCCCTAGTGACTCTTGGATAAAATGCAGATTCCTTTGCTTGGCATTTAAAGTACTTCACAGGGCAGCACCAGTCTATTTTCGTAGGCTTATTTTTGATCATTCCCTTTCACACATTTGTAATACTAGTAAAACTGGCCTAATCTACTTTTTCCCAAGCTCAGCATTCTATTCTTTGCCTCTAGGACTTCCCAGGTGGTCTTCCATTTCTGAAATGACTGCCCACTTCACTTCCTCCTAACAGAATCCTTAGCTTCTTTTATAGCACAGCTTTGATGTTCTACTCTCTCCAAAGTTAGTAATTAACTCTTAATTGACAAATCTGATAGGCTTTTCTTAATCTGAAAAATTCTTGACTTCTTTATGGTGTTTGACATTATTAACCACCTTCTTTTCCTAGATACTCTCTCATTTCTGTATTTTCATGTCACTGTTCTTTCCTGGTTCTTCCTGCTACCTCTGCTTGGATGTGTTCTATTGCCTAATTGTGGGTATATCCCAAGGCCCTGTTCTGGGTCCTCTTTTCTCTCTATATTATCTTGACCACCTCATTAGCTACCATGGATTATCAACTCTATAAAGGTGACTGACAGATCTATATATCTAGTTTCAGTCTCTCATGACCACCAGTCTGGCATCATCAATTACCTATTGGTCATTCTCATTTAGATATTCTTTAGGCATCTCATATTCAACTCATCCAAAAGTGAATTCATTTTCTTTTCCCTGAAACCTAATCTTTTTCCTAACTTCCATGCTTCTGTCAAGGGCACTTTTATCATTCCAGGCATGTAGGCGTGCAACTTTGGTGTCATCTTTGACTTTTTGCTCTCATTCAATATATCCAGTCAGTCAATATTATATCACCAACATCTCTAGTACTCAAATTCTCCTCTATAATCATAGAGAAACTACGCCATTACTCCCCCAAAGACTTAATAATTTCAAAAGGTCCCTATTATTTCTAGGATCGAATATAAATTCTTACTTGGAATTTAAAGCTCTTTATAACCGAGTTCTATTCTACATTTCTAGTCATACTGTATAATGTATATACAATGCATACATTACTTCCTTCTGTGTACCCTATGGTTCAGAAAATGAGTAAAATTAATTTTAATGTTGTATCATTTGACTACTCCCATTCTAGTGAAGACATCTAGCTATTTTTCTTTTCCCTAAACAAAAGTCATCACTAGGTACTCCCCCAGGGATAGGTTCCTTTTTCCTTCCTATTCCCCCCACCAAAGTTGGGGCTACTTGGCCTACAAAGAAGAAACTAAGCCAGAAAGATCTGGAGAAGGGTGGTTTTCCTCACCTAGATTGCTGGAGGCTATTGAATCTCTTGACCAGGCCTTGTTTTTCAGCTGACAGTCCCCACTACCCAACCCCCACTATGAAGGAATTGAGAGCTATGAGAGGAATTGAGAGGTGGTACATCTCCTCATTAAATATCTACCAATCAGGGTTGCTCCTAGAGGCTTACTCCACCCCCTCCACCACAGGTGACCTTGTATCTCTTTTGTATAGGCTTCTAGATGAACAAGCTGTCTACTCTGTTAGAATGTAAGCTCCACCAGGAAAGAGATGGTTTTCTTTTTGTCTGTGTCCTCACTGCTGACCACAGTACACGGGACGCAGTAGGTGCCTGATCGATGATTGTTGACTGATTGGTGCTACCTCCTATGTAAGGCCTTTCTTAATTGCCCTAGTTTTTAGCGCACTCTCCTTCTGGTAATTATTTGGATTTAGTTACCCGTGAACAAGTTCCATCACCCAGTAGAATGTAAGTCTCCTGGAGGAAAAGACTTTTTTGTGTGTTATGGCATCTGCTTTCTGTTTTCACCCTAGTATATACATTTATTAAAATAACTATTTGCTAAGTTCTTCCTGTTTCCAAAGCACTGTGTTAGGGAACATAAAAAAATAACAAACCTAAATCTGCTGCTGTCTCTAGACCTAACCTCTGCTGAACTCAACTCTATCTCTAGATAGATGCCTGCCAGACATTTCTACCTGGTTGTCCTGCAATCACCTTAAACTCAACATATCTAAAATTATAAAACATGTCATCAGGGGCAGAGCCAAGATGGCAGCTGGAAAGCAGGGACTAGCGTGAGTTCCCCACCAAGTTCCTCTAAAAGCCTATAAAAAATGACTTTGAACCAATTCTAGAACTGCAGAACCCACAGAATAGCAGAGGGAAGCAGGGCTCTAGCCCAGGATAGCCTGAATAGTCTCTGGCTAAGGTCTATCCCGCATGGAGCAGGGAGCTGAGGGGAGCAGAGCGGAGTTCAGCGTGGGTGGCGCAGACCAACCAGACCTGGAGCCAGGCGAAGCGTGCCATAGCACCCTGAATCAGTGAACTGCAGCAGTTACCAGACTTATCAACCCACAAATACCAAAGACAACAGAGAAGGTTAGTGGGAAAAGCTGCTGGGAGAGGCAGCTGCAGGGGACAGGTTCTGCCACCACTCTGGGGGCAGCAGAGGTGGGGCAGCTACAGAACTACAGCTGCAGTTGCTTCCTGCCCCAGGCCCACCTGGTGGGAGGAATTAAGTGG
>CM053626.1:78266738-78284949 GCA_028646595.1 Phalanger gymnotis
GCTCAAAATATTCAAAACAAAATCCATCACATTCAACAATAATCTTAACATTCTTTCAAACTTCCCTTTTTCTATTTCTATCATATTCTAGTCACCCAAGTTCACAATCTCAGAATAATTTTCTTAGTTTTCCCCACTCTAAATCCAAACAGTTGTCAAATAATATCTATTATTCCTCTACAACACCTCTCACACCTCTTCTTCTCACTAACATGCCTATCACCCTAGTTTATATATCCTTCCTGGATCATCAAATCAATTCTTCTGCTTGCATTACCAGATTTTAGCCTCTGCCCTCTCCACATACCTGTCAAAATAATGTTCCTTGGATATCATTAAAGAATCAGTGATCTGACCATGTCATTTCCCTGCTAAAAACCTTCAGTGCTGCTATAACGCCTTTAGAACAAACTAACTTCATCTCCTTGCTTCCCCCCTCTAATCCATTCTCTCTCCTGCAGCCTATGAAAATTAATATTCCTAAAGCACATGTCTAACATGTTACTCTTCTTCCTAAGAATCTTAAAGAGCTCTCTAGTGATTGTAAGATAAAATAAAAACTCGTCAGTTTGGTATTTAAAACTCTTTACTCTCTGGCTCCAATCCACCTTTCTAGGCTTATTTCCCATCATTCCCTTTTATACACCAGGTTGATTTTGTGAATGTTCTAAACAAACTGGCCTATTTGCTATTTCCTAATCCTGGCGTTCTATCACTTACTTCCATGCCTTCACACAGGATAGCCCCTATTCCTGGCATATGCTACCTCCCCAACCCCACCTCCAAGTCTCAGGTAAAATACGTCATCCTGACTGCCCTAGTTGCTAGTGCTTTCTCTTTCCTCAAATTACTTTATACAGTGGGGGCAAGAGGAAAGAATTAGATACTGCTTTTTAATATCTTTAAAAAACTTAGTATGTGTCATGCCCTCTTTTTCTTATAGTCACTTGTCTTACATGATTTGGTATTGAGTTCACAAGATTTTTATTTGTATTCTTTAATTCTTCATTATGAAATCACATATTACACTGGGTAATAGGTATATTTTTGACTATTAGACCATTTTTCCAAGTCTGGTCTAGGTTTAACATGAGTTTTTAAGTCAGATGAGTTCCTAGGCCATTAAGGAATGTTTATTTTCATGCCTTGGATAGATTTCTTAATCTTCTTGACACTTACTTAGCTGCGTAACCTTGGGCAAGTCACATAACCTGTGTACTTCAGATAGCACCTAGTTTGCAGGGTTACTGTAAGGATCAAACGAGGTAACAACTGTAAAGCACTTTGAAAATCTTTAAGTGTTATAGAAATGCTGGCTATTATCACTGCCCAGTTGCCTAGGTTTTTCCACCAGGGTTACTTTGTTTCTCTCGCATATGGGTTTTGCATATATCTTTATACATTCATGATATTGGAGGGTCCACTCTCTGAGGGCAGGACCTATTTCACTCTTTTGTCTTTGTATCCCAAATGGCGACCACAGGGATGGACACGTGGCATGTACTTAGTATGTATGTAGTGACTGGTTTCTAGGTACAGTTTAAAGAGCAGTGGAGGTGGGCTTGGACCCCTGGTGGGTTCCAATCCAGGCTTGGTTCTATAATTGCTACACGTATAACCGTGAGTTAAGTGCCTCCATCTTTTTGAGCTCCAGATTCCTAAGGTGCAAAACGAAGGGCTTAGATGAGATAGCCTTAAAAGTCTTACTTCCATTCCAACAACATGTCAACAATATGTACTTCTGCCAATGCCCATCATAATGCATTGTACATAGTATTTAATAACTGGTGAAGGGATGCATGTAAGATATTTTAAACTAGCAAGTACTGTAAAATGTAAGCTATTACTCTAACACCTTCATTTCACAGATGATGTTAATTGACTTACAGAAGGTCATATAACTGTTTAAGAGCAACGTGAAGACTTTCCCCCAGTTTATCTAGACTCATTGTCATAGTGATAACCAACAAAGTGTGCTTTAAAACATTCAGAGTACTTTTCAAAAGTCATCTTATACGACACAAAGGATGTGACAACATTAGCAAACTGAGGGTGAAAGAAATTCATCATATATCTAAAGCTGGAAGGGGCCTTAATGGTCATCTGTGCCAAGCTTCTCATTTTAAAGATGAGAAAACTGAGGTCCTGAAAGTTTAGGTGACCCTCCCAAGGTCACATAGGTAGCAAGAACCAAATTGGGAACCCTGACTCTGATTTCACACCCACCACTGCATCTACTCCATCATGACTCTGACTCACTCCTAGTGCTTTTCATTATTTTAAGACTGCAGGAAAAGCTGTAAATTTCTTCCTCATATTTGGTTCAGTTATTTAAAGGGTAAAATTACTCCTCCAGACTTGAATGTCTCTTATTATCCCACATAGGCTTTTTAGGATTTGAAGCTATAAAAGACCTTACAGATCTAGTCCAATCCCTTCATTTGCCACAGATGAGGACGTCTGGGCTTAGAGAGGTAAAGTGACTTGCTTGAGGTAATCAAAGTCTGGGTTTAAACTCGGGCCCTCTGACTGCAGATCCAATGCTCTTTTTAAAAAAGTTTCTCTACTATCAGGTGAGATGCTCATCGAAATGCAGGGAGTCGGCTACTAGGGCAGGGGTATGGAACCTGCGGTCTTGAGGCCATTATGTGGCCTTCTAGACATTGCTAAGTGCAGCCAATTTTGACCAAATCCAAATTTTACAGAATAAAAAATGATTTGTTCTATAAAATCTGGTTTCAGTCAAAAGGTCGCAATTAGGGATCTAGAGAGCCACAGGTTCCCTACCCCTGGCGTAGAAGACTTCTCAATCTGTTTGTGGCTATTCTAGTATGGATTTTATTGGATCAGTAAAAACAAATGATGGTAATTTTTAAAAATCTAACTTACTCAGTTTTCAAAATAAAGCTACTCTACTTAAATTATGTTGCACTCATATTAAAATGATGGTATCAAGTTCAGAATCAAACTTAAAACTCTTTATGCGGTTTAGTTCCAAAGCCAATGGGGGGAAATTGGCACAAGTCATAGGTACTATTTCAAATAAGACTGATCTAGGCTAGTGTACTACTGCCTCCTCCTGTCAGTTCAAGTAAATAGAGTGCTTCTGGAGGAATCTTAGTAACTTTTTATCCTTTGAAAAAGCTCTTTAAACATACTCACTATGCCCTCCATCTACTAGCTCCACATTGCTGTATAGGTACAAGGCCATTTTGCCTCGAGAGAAGATGTTGATCCTTTTTAAATCTCTTTCAGGATCAGATCTGTAACTGAAACATTGCAAGATCTCTTTGGGCAATGGATGGATGGATGATTTTGGAATAAAACTGCATAGTTTAAAAATGGTTGATAATTTGTTTCACATAATCTTGATTTAAAGCTGTTTTTTTTCCCTTCATTGTTTGGGCTCTCCTACTTTTAGTAAACCTAACAAGTAAGTTATAAATAATGCATAATACTAACAGGAAAAATGTCAATTTTCTTTTTAATTTAGTTTTCCCTTGAACTGCTCTAAAACATTAATGACATGATAGTTATATATTTTGAAATGTAACAATTACATTAAATCCATGTTAATACTTTAATCCATTGAATAATATTTCTAAAATGCAGAGAGAGAATACCTAATAATAATAACAGCTAATATTTATATAGTGCTCTAAAGCACTTTACATTTATCTTGTTTTATGCATGTTGTTAAAAGGTAAAGAGAAAACAAAACTGCTTTAGAACTAGCCCAGAGGTCATAGGTCCCCTTATGCTCAAACTATGTGATGTGATTGCTGATGCTTTCAGTTAACTCAAAGACTATTGGCCATCATTTTAAAGGTGAGATTTTTTTGATCATCAAAATAACTCAGGCAAAGAGGACCTTTCTCAGAAGCTGCTCCCTTTTAATGAGGGAAACAGTAAAAGGAATAGGTCAATGTCGCTTCAGTTATTTTCTTACGAGTATAAAACACCAAGTTTGGCTCCTGTGAAACCCTTGGCTGCACTGAGCTCTCTGAGAAATTGGTTTCTGTAAACAACTTATTGTTAATACACTACAGTCTGGGCCTGTTGCTCTCCGGTGACTCTATGGACACACAATCAGGGTTTGACTGCAGAATTCTTCCCTTTTACTGTTGCAGAATCCTGCCTCTGGCATCTCACACCAGCAGGGAATATTTCCTTGAAGCCCAGCTTCCACGTGGCCTTGCTGCAAGGTTTCTGCAGCGCCTCCTGTCTCTATGGTAACATGGAACACAGAGAGCTGCAAATGGACTCCCCATACTGGAGCCAGAAGAGAGGGGGACTACAGGGAAGGTCTCTTGGCAGGCCAATCAAGGAAGGGACAGGCAGCAAAAGGAGGAAAAGGCAGGGAAGAAGGAGAATTGTTAGTTGTTTTGTTACTATTTATAAGCTCTTACACTAGCTGCAAGTGTTTGAAATGAAATGAAACGGTAAGGCAATAAACACAACATCAATGATAATCATGACTATGCCTGTGTAGTTCTGTATCACAAGGTATGGATGGGGGACTCTCCATAAAGAAGGTAAAAGAAGCATAATGTTTATTCAGGCACCAAAAAATCATAATAAAATAGTAAGCAAAAGTCTTAAGGTGGTACTGGATGGCCATGTACCATCTCATGATTTTAACATGAAATTGTTGCAAATAAATCTGAAATAATATAAAAATGTCAACGCCCTAAACTGGCCAGAAACATTCAGCCATTAAGCTACTTAGAGAAATGAACCAATTTTTATTTCTACAGCCCCTTAAGGTTTATGAAGTAGGAAATAGTTGTATTAAAGAAGGGGGTAACGTAGGTATTGACAGCATATTTGTACTTGGATACATATGCATATATAGTTTATATATGTGTGTGTGTATTTGCACACGCATTCTGTGATTCTGATTTTTGAAGAGATAAGAAAGAAATCTGGCACAGAATTTCATTTATTAACGTTACTCCAAGAAGATTGTGCTAAAATATAGGAAGCCATTTTAATTTAAAAAAAATAATGTTCATTTATACATATGTTCTAATCCAAAAGAATTATTCTACAATATGTAAAACTAAACACACACATAAATAACACAAATATATATGTTCACACACTAATAATACTTTACCTCTCCCCCTTCCTCCCTTGGATAGAAACCTATGCAACAAGGCTGAAAGGCAGTACTGATACTATGGGTTTGCTATGAACTTCATAAAGCCTATTGTAAATGCTACAGAGATTACTGGCAATGAAGCCTCAGTACTGGCTATATTGACACGATACAAGATAATTTAAACTCCAAGATTAAAGAAGTGGTTTCTGAACACTTTATTCTAAGTGGAAGGTGCATCAATATAAGTAGACTAGTAAAACTGTAAGCAAAGTCATTTCTCTAATTTGTAGGGCTAGACTCTCAGAGCCTTTCTGATAGGATTTTTGAGAGGTTTTTTTTCCCCCATAGTTACTAGTCTGATCTGCAGCTGTAAGTTGTAGCCACTAGAGGTCAGACCTTTACACCTGTCACCAGTAGTGACATTTAAATGAGCATTACAATATTGTGAATTACCTATGGTGATTCAAATATACGTACATATGCACATGTGCTCACACATACATATATGTTCCTGGAATAATAAGTTTTTATACAACTAGTGATGCCTAATAACAACTAACTGTAGGATGCAGAGGCAACATTAATTCTTGTTGATTCTCAGGCTATACTAGGATTTACTGAATTTCATATTCTAGAGGGCAGAAAATTGGCCATTTACATAGTCAAGTGACTTGGATAAGGCCACATAACAATTTGGATTAGAAGACTAAAAAAAAGCAACTCATGCACCAGTCTCATTTTGCTTTTACCTTTTGGGGATATACCTGGAAATCCTGAAGCTACTATTTTGTTTTCCTGTTATATTTTCAGGGATAGCACCTGGTTGTAGCACAACTTAGCACCAGATTAATTATAAAGTGCTTTCATCTGGGAACTGGTAAAGGGCGTTTATTACTGAGCCATGACATTATATATCCCCTATAAGATAATTCTACAACATGGAACCCCCCCCAAACAGCTATAGCAAGGTTCCAGTGCATATTTATTCACTTTTTTATCTTAGGGAGGATAAGGTTTTGTGAAAGTATTTTCTTTTCACTTTTCTGGCTAAGTTTGAACAAATGGGTAACTGACTTTTAAAAGGCTAATTACACAAATTAATAGGAGGGACTGAGGAAAAAACCAATGACACTTTACTTTTAGTTTTCGATCAGATTTCTTAACTGTCACCAGTCACTGTTTATATGACAACAAACTTTTCTGCATTGTGTCACCTAAGAAGGTGTGTACAGTGCAAATAAGTACCTAAGATGAATTTATTCATTTAAGAGGTGCCTATTATGTGCAGAGAAACTGTGGTGGGCACTAGAGATACAAAGAGAAAAAAAAGTCTTTGTCGTACAGGAATTTACATTCTAGTGAGGGAGAAGTGCTTAAGTATCAAATAGCAGAAAGAAGACCAGAGTGGGAGTCAGAAGACCTGGATTAGTAGTCCTGGCTCCCCAGTGGCTGTTAAAACCTAGCCCTGGAGGTCTTCTCTATAAAAGCAGATAGATGGACCAGATAACCTCTGACTGCCCTTTAGAGCTCTAAAAGTCTAATATTTTATATTGCTTTCCATTCCCACCATAGTGGTTCAGCTTTCCTTTTTACCTCAATTATTAAAGAATTCTAACTAGTTTCGCTGCTTCCAATCTCTGCCCTTGCCAAGCCATCTTTCACATGTGCTGAAGTAATCTTCTTAAAGCAGAAAACTGAGCATATGACACTAAAACCCTATGGAATAAAACTGAAGCACATCTCCTGGCATTCAAGGCCCACCACAATCTGGCTCCTTTCTAGCCTTACTTCACCTTTCTCTTTGCTTACACTCTAGCCACAAAGGATTACAGGCTGTCCCATCCTCCTATCCTGCTCTCTCCTGTCTCAGAATGTACCAGTATCTCGACCTATTCACATTCTTCCCTTTCCCTTTAAGAAGATGTGACCTCCTGATCCCCTAGCTAGAAGTTCATTAGCTTTGTTCTGTTCTCTTAAGCAGTCTTGTTTGATTTCCTGTGTCCATTTTACCCCCTTTCAAGGCTAAGCTCGGATGCCACTTCCTCCTAATTGTTTAGTCCCATGTTTTCTTCCTTCTAAAATGTCTCAAGCAACTCCATTTGACCTCCACTACCCACTTAACCATTTCCTAATTTGCATTACCAGTATCTACAAATCCATCACATCTTCTCAAGAGAACTTAGGGTCAAATAAACACAAGGACTATAGTTTCTTCATCTTTCTAATATTAGTTCCTACTATATGGTTTTGCACATAGTAGAGACTTAAGTGTTTAACTGAATTCTTTGATTATCAGAAAGATTATAAATGGTTGGAGACTAAACTATATTATAGTAATATCATAATTTTACTTAATGCAATGTTACTTTAACATCAATATTTCCAGATAAGCTTATTTTATGAAAAAATAAATTTTGTCTGACTAGGGATAAACGTATACATGACAAAGGCTTCATCCATGAAGGTAGAGGAAGCCATTTTTCCTAATCAACCAATCAATAAACATTTATTAAACACCTACTATGTACCAGGCACTATCCTAAGTGCTAGAAATGGACATATATAAAATTTAACTCATTCTAGTCAGAGGCATTATCTTAGCTCTAGGTCTCAGATATTAATAGCACCTGATAAAATAATGAGTTATTATTTTGATCTTCTCACTTAAAAAGGTTAAAGGTAAGTCCTTTCAGTCACCATGTGGACCATACAGCAGAGGAGGTTCCATGTTTTCCCAAAAGACCTTCAGGATCAAGAAACTCCTTGCAAAGAAGCAGGAGCAAAATCATCCCATTCCTCAGTGACTTTGCCAGAAGAAAGTGACGATAAGATCAGATACTGCTCAAAAAAGAGAGGGACCACACTGGGACTGTAAAGAACTTCTGGCATGGTCATGTACACATTTATCATGCATCGCATCCAAACACATTACTAGGCTACTGCTGAGAAGTCCATGTTACCACTCTCTCATTTTGGAAGCTTTATGCTAACATGCAAATAAATACAAAGAAATTTATGGTCAGAGACTTATTCTGCCATCTTATTTTCATGTATTCTATTGAGAGGCTTAGTAATAAATTTACATGTAATAGTTTAAAATAGGTAAAAGGAGCCAAACAGTAAGCACCTTACACTAAAAGGCTGGTAACTGAGCCCACCAAGGTCTTTAACATTTTGTGTGCAAGCTCTTCTTCCTAATACATTATCTATTGAGAAAGCTAGGGAATGTGAGGCTACCAGGATAGAAACTAAAGATATCATAGAATCCTAAATCTAGAGCTTGACAAGATCTCAGAGGGGATTTAGTCCAAGCTCTTCATTTTGTAGATGAGGAAAATGCAACCCAGAGAGGTTGTGTCTTTCCCAAGGTTACATAGATAGGAAACATCAGAGGTATAATTTGAAACCAGTTCCTGGAACCTCAAGAGTCACTCTTTTACTGCTTTTCCACTATAAAATGTTGCCTTCTTATTATCATGATAAAGGAATGTGTGTGTGTGTGTGTGTGTTCTCTTTTTTGGGGGAAAAGAAGTCTGGATCTGTGATTTCAATATAAAGAAGTTCCAGTGAGAAAATTCCCTCTACTAGTGTAGTCTTGTTGCCTGGTACACAGTTAGGATGTATCAAGGATGAGACTTGGCATCCCAGTCTTCTTTGACTATGGGGCTGGCCCTTCATCCACTATATTCACTTTGCAGACTCTCAGAAGAAATATTAACAACACAAAATAGAGAAGAAACTGACTTCGGAGATTACTTCTAAAAAGTTCCTTTTGAAAACATTTTAAGAAGTCCACCTACATTGTTGTTAGTAGAATTCCCAACACAAAGGAAAATGGACTCACTTTTAATGCAGTTATTTAAACATAAACTACTGGGTTAAGTGAACTTAAGACAAATAAGTAGATAAAATATAATATTATAGCTGGAAAGGATCTCTGACGTTATTTAGTGCAGCCATCCCTCCCCTCGATATTATATCAAAACTGGAACCTAGAGAGGTTAAAGGACTTGCCCAAAATCACATGGCAGAACCATGTTCAGTCATGTGGTATAACAGAAAATATGTTGGACCAGAATCAGGAAACTTGGATCCTGTATTTACTTAGCTGTGTCTGGTAGAGAAACTGTGGATAAATTACTCAACTTCTTTGAGGCTCACAATTTTTTTCATTTACAAAAAAGGAGTAATAATGTATTAATCTACTTCATAGACTGTGGAGAAAATAAAACAAAGTTTTTAAACATTAACATTTTAAACATGTAAGTTATCATTATGCTTTCTTTCTGACTTGCTTAAAGGAGGTCCACTGCTGTTTATAGGCTCTACAAGGACTAGTGATTTCTAAGATAGTTAAAATATCCTCTTCCTTTTCCCTACCTCCAGGGGAAAAAAAGTATTAGTTAGCATTTGTTTCACTTTAATTGCAAATTTCAATATACTGATGCTTTCACAGAGTGAAGCTGATTAAAAATACAAAAAGAATCTTCATATTGATTGTATCTAAGGAAATTCACCCACACCTCTAAACTGGTCTTAAAGTATGATAAAAAAAAACAACAGAACACAACAGAAAACAGAAAACAACAGAATAATATTAAGTTAAAACTCATCAAGCATCTGATTCATCTATAGCTTTATGGTAGGCAACAAAGTATGAATATGAGACAAAAAAGGGCATAGCTCTTATTTAAGAGAAAGTGATATCAAAGAGAGAGATTTGGGACATGTATATAAAATAGAATACATTTAATACTGTAGTAGTGGTTGCATACATAAGTGATATGAGGAATTCAAAATAAGGGGAAAGATCAACCTAGAAAATAATTTGCATGTTGGAGGAGTGGGTTTTGAAGTATGTCTTTAAGGAAATGTAAGATTAGGAAATATTTAAGGTAATAAGAAATATTTAGATGTCAGTCAACCAGCATTTATTAGGCTTCTGTTATGTGCCAAGCACTAGGGATAAACAAAAAGACAAAAACCAGTGCCTGCTCTCAAGAAGCTCACAGTCTAATGTGGAGACAACAGGCAAACAGCTATGAACAAACAAGATATACACACAATAACCTGAACCACTAGTCTCAGAAAGAAAGTACTAATGTGAGACTTAGCTGAGATTTGAGGGAAGCCAGGGAAGCCAGGAGGCAGAGATAAAGGAGAGTGTTGCAGGCAGTCAGTCAGTGGAAATGTTCAGAGTTGGATGATGGAGAGTCTGTGTAAGAAACAGCAGGGTGGCCAGTGTCACTGGATTACAGGTATGTAGAAGGGAGCAATGTAAAAGATTTGGGAAGTAGGAAGGGCTGAAGTTGGAAAGGCTTTAAAAGCCAAACTGGATTTTATCTTTGATCCTGGAGTAGAGATAGGTAAAGAGGATAAGAAAGGAAATCCCTCATAAGTGGACTGACTAGCACAAGACTACTGACTAGCACAAGAAATAGTGTGGAAGGAATGTGCAGGGCAGGAATAGAGAAAAATGAGAAAACTGGTTAGCAGAGGGACTCTGTGATGGGGAACAGTGAAGATGGATGGGCAAGACAATCTTTGACTGCCAGAAAGGGGGACTAGTGAGCTCCTGTGTGTTCTTGAGTAGGGTAGCAGTTTGATGAAAAGGGTTTTTTAAAAATTTAGTTTGTTGTGCAGACAGTCCAGAGATAGGAAATTGTGATGCAGGGTGACTGATAAAAAGGCTGCTGTAGTAATACAAACACAAAATGAGGAAGATAGGGAAAATGGAAGTAGTTCAGAAAATGGGAAGGAAGTACCATATACAAAACACATTATTACAGATATTATATATGGGCAGTATTTGAAGATGGAGAGAGGGAATAACCAAAGAAAAGTCCAAGGCTTTGACCTTTGGGGACAAGGAAAATGACAGGACTTGGGAAACTGGGAAGTGGGGCCAGCAGAGAAAGGATGATGGATTCAGTTTTAGACAGGATGAACTTGAGATAGCAATGCTTATTATACAGAAATGGAGTTGTCCCTGTGGGCAGGGTTGTATAAATAAAACACATGATTTCATAATAATAGCTAACATTTACAGTGACTAAGATGTGCCAAGTACTGTGCTAAGCACTTCACCATTATTATTTCATTTGACTGGATTTCACTTGAAATTTCATATATTCATTTTGTTTCATTTCATATTTAACAACTCTGGGGGGGGGTAGGTGCTATTATTATCATCCCTATTTTACAGATGAAGAAACTGAGGCAGGTAGAAGTTAGGTAACTTGCCCAGGATAACACTGCTAGTAAGTCTTCAAGGCCAGATTTGAACTAAGTTCTTGACTCCATGCCTGGCACTCTATCCACTGTGTCACCTAGCTGCTCAAATTTCATACTTATCAGCAATTGATAATTCAAATTAATAAACATTAAGCCCTATGTACTATGTACAGGAAGAGTGTGCTAGGCTCTAGAGAATTTAAGATTCAATAAGATCTCATTTCTTCCCTGTAGTAAGTGTAATAGGGTGTACCTCTCTTGTTATTTCCAGTGGTTCTTCATTTAGCACTGGCAAAATGCACTGGCAGCTGGGAATGTTCATTATTTATACCTTACTGTTATCATGCTTATCTTTACAGCAATCGCATATCAACACGGGTAAAGCACTAATGTGGACTCATCTTCTCCAACCAAACTTTTTCACGGAAGCCTGCCTTTCTAGTTTCTCCTCATTCTTATAACTGATGAGCCTCAGGGAGAAGATGCCCTGGTACCAGAAAGACCTCAGTAGATTATCTGAGTTATTACATTATCCCAACTAATGCTTCTGGCTACTAACTCAGCTAGTCAAGAGCTGTCTCTCCATGAAAACATGAAAAAAACTCTAATTTTATTCCAAGTTAATGGTTCGACCTAAAGTCTTTGAGCTATGTTTTGCTAAGCTGGGGGTTAAGCCAAGGTTTATGTCTTTGTGATTTTTTCAGTTGAGCTCTTCAAGAG
Organism: Phalanger gymnotis; assembly: GCA_028646595.1. NCBI lineage: Eukaryota > Metazoa > Chordata > Mammalia > Diprotodontia > Phalangeridae > Phalanger > Phalanger gymnotis. The sequence goes on from CM053626.1 coordinate 78,278,797, forward strand.
ATAAATTTTTGGCCTGACCTTTTTCCTGAAATGTTTCTGATTTAGGAGCACAGTTTCAAAGTCCTGTTTACAGACCTGCTGTATTTGCACTACACCACACAGCTGAAATGCTCTAGCAGAACCAGAGAATGTCCTTGGTCTCCATGGTTGCTCCATGGTTTCAGTGGTCTCTCTCACCTGAGCTATGGCTTTATTCTCACGTAAGCAGGGTTAAAAGCAGATGTTCACATGTTTTGGGGGAAGTTTGTGTTCACAGAAAGGTGTCACCTTAGCTTGTCTTTCCATCTCAGGCATTTCCTCTGACCTGGTATTAACTATGATTATTACCCTCAAACAGACTCTTCATTGATTTATTCTTTGAATTTATACATTAACTTTCCCATAAAGAAAACAAAGTAAAAAATGAGTCAATGTACTTATTTATGCTGTTTGCCCAGCCTATTCACATTCCTTTAGGCATTTATAAACATTCATAGCTTGTAACTGTGTATTATGATGTTAGGTTCTATGAATAAATTAATAATTTGCTTCATAAAGATCTTAAAGATAGTGAATTTGGCTTATATGTACACACATAATTATATATGGAGTTGAATAGATGTGTTGATAACTGATTATGTAAATATTTATTATAATGGCATAAATTATCATTCTTTTGAAAAAGAAAACATTTGAAGTTTTATAAGAACTAATGCAGAGTAAAGTAAATAGAACCAGGACAACAATGTAAACAGAACAAAAAACCTTAAATGAAGCTTGGTCTCTGAAAAGAGCTGGGGAAAACATGCCTCCCTTCCCTCTGTGTAGAAGTAAAAGGCTATGAGTGTGGAATACTACATCCATCTGTCTGTCTGTCTATCTATTTATCTATCTGGCATGGTTGACAAGTTATTTGATATTGTTATAAGCTGCTTTTTTTTCTTTTTAAAATTTTGTCCAAAGGAATAGCTTGCTGGGTAGGAAAGAGGGAGGGATAGATTCAAAAATAAAGATGACATAAAAACAAAAGCTATCAACAAAAATAAGAGAAAAATCTCAAGTTTCCATTCTACATGGAAATTTTCCATCACACATGGAAAACTTGCATAAAAGATTTGGCCAATTTCAACATGAAACAAAGAGATTTCCTGTTAAAAAGGGGTATATTTTTAGAAACTAAAACATTATTTCTAAACCCAGATAGCCACACACAAAAGGTCTCAACTCATCTTCAAAATTTTAATCTAAAATTATTAAAGCTTTTTAATACTTTACCATGAATAAAAGATACATGATGCAGACAGCTACATTAAATTCACAAGATAAATAATAAACTTTTATATCATTTGTGTCAGTATCATAATTATAGGAAAAGAAACTTCAAGACTAAAAGTGAATTTCTGAAGGCATAAAAGCCATTGATTACTGGCCCTAGCCTGAGTTGAATTTGACCTCACAGGTATTACTAATACTTAGTGGAAAGAATCCCAGGTCTAAAATACAACTCTTGATATATACACCTTATTAAGAAGAAACAGAATAGGTAAAGGGGATGAGGGATATACTTTACATTAGGAGGGTATACTCACATGAAAAAAAAAATCAATAACCAGAGAAGGGAAGCATTTGGGTGAGACTCAAGGGTGGGACAAACGGAAATGATTTTTATCATTAGAATATATTACAGACCACCCTCACAGGAAGAAGAAATAGATGAGGAGTTCAGGAAACCGATTACAAATCTGGAACAGAGAAATGACACAGTAGTGATGGAAGAATTCAATTACCCAGACATCTATTGCTACTCTCTTTCTGCCAGAAAGCAGAACTCCTTTTTTTCACCCTTCATAATGTGCAGAAACCAACAGGAAGAAATTGTTTTGGTTCTGATTTTTGCTAATGGAGGGTACTGAAGGTAGAAATTATGGGAACCCTGCAGGAAAGTAACCACTTCTTTATGGAGTTTGGATAGAGGAGAGGAAAACCCTAGAATATGGGACAGAGAAAATTTCAAACTATTCTGAGGAACGATAAGTAGGCTCCCTTTGACTAAAATCTTTAAGAAAGTCAGCCCCAGAAAGATGATGCACCAGCAAGCACCCTAGCACAGCCAGGATGGTTGCTAGCACAGGTTCTTTGATCTGCTTTTAAAGCAAATCAACTTTAAAGGGGTCAACCATCTTCTTTAATTACATTCACTAGTTCAGGGGAAAAGTCAGCACCCTGAATGTCAGAGAAAATACAAGCAGAGAAATTAGCACAACAGACAGAGCTCTAACTGCCTGATCAAAGCAATAGTGCTATATACGCTACATATATCACTGGATCAAGGGAGCCTTTACATCTAAGTAGTTGGGGAGCTCTGAACATACAGATGCTCAGGGTCTTGACCAGGAAATCAAAATATCCTTCTCATTAGCGAACCCCCAAAGCAAAATGCCAACCTCAGAGTATACATATACTTTTTGGCTAACAGGCTCAGAGCCAGAAGGCATCAAAATCCTCATGACTCAGTGCCTAATTAGCTTAGTACCAAAAGCTATGAAAGCCTTCCTATAAGCAAGCCTCCCCTAAGCAAACTTCCCTTAATGGGCTCCACATGAGGCCTATTAATGGGCAGGGAAGAGCTTATATCCCATTAATATGACATATGGGTAACTCTTAAGGAAGAAATTCTGAAAAAGTAAAGGAAAAAAAATTCCAATGAGGAAAAAAAATTGTCTGAAGAGACCAATGTGGATATAGAGACATCATTGATCAACTTCGATTTTACAAAAGGATATATCAAATATGGAGTAAAGATAGATAACAGAAAAGTATAAGCACATGTCATAGAGGTGAGAGGATCAAAGATAGGATAGGATAGGACTACTGCCCAGGTGAACGGAGGGTGAAATTAACAATGGAAAGAAATCAGAAATTCCTTTCTTGTTTCTGCTTTCTTTGCCAAGGTGAATGATCTTCAGAATGGTGTAAGGAGAAAAAAAAATAAAGAGAACTGATACTCAGTACAGATAAGGAAATAAGAGAACACCTGTTTGCCTTTGATTCAAGTTATCTGGCCTAGATGAAATAACCAAAAGAAATGGTGGGTGTCATTTCTGAGTAACTATTGATGTTATTTGAAGGAAAATAGTGAACTGGCAAAGTATTGTGGGACTGGAAAACACATGATTCACTGGCTAAAAAAAGGAGAGAAACTACTGCCCCAAAACTTTAGGCCAGTGAGCTTTAATTTGGCTCTTGGTGAAATTATAGATGGATAAATAAAGGGGTGATTAGTGAACCTCTAGAAAAGGAAGCTGTAATCACAAAGAGCTAGTGCAATTTCATCAAGAACAGGCCATACCATACTAACCTTATTTTCTTTTTTGACAGAATTACTAAACCAAAAGAGAGGCATCATGGCATAGAACTGTCCTTGGAACTAGCAAGACCTGGTCTCAAAGCCCTGCTCCTGATGTTTACTGGCAGTATGGCCATAGACTAATCACGGAAAGCTCAAAAGTGTCAACAAGTGTTGTGGATCAGATGTTTCAAACAAGCAGCCTGAATCAGATTAAAATGTAATTGGGAAATTTTTAACAAAATAAATAAAAACACAAGAAAACATTGATAATATTACATTTTAAAATTAAGTCACTCTTTAGCTGGAGGGGATCCTTATGTACAGATTAACGCCTTCACTCCCTTTCTTTTTAACTTTGGCCTTACCTGCTCTAGGCAGCTCTCTAAGACCAAAAGTTGAAGAAAAGGTGCTAAACTATATTGTTAAAAAGTTTCTTTATCTCTAAACTTTGTAAATCAATTAAGTCACAGATCTAATCATTTTTCTTATCCTTAATAAATTGGTTGTTGTAGAATGTTGTCGAAACAGTTTACTTGCACTAAAGTATTTGATAAAGCATCTCACATCATTCTAGTAATGGTATCACTAAATGAATTCAGAAGTGGTTGAATGGCTGGAATCAAAGAACTGTCATTAGCGATCACATGTCAGCTTGGAAGTCTCAGGTGGAGTGACCCAGGGAGCTGTGCTCTTATTAATGACTTATATAAAATCAAAGGTGACACTCATGTCACATTTGTAGATGACACCAACCTAGGAGGGATAGTTTACCAACCAAATAACAGATTCAAGATCTCTTAGGCTACAGCATTCGGTTTACTCAAAAAAGATCAAATTTAGTAGGGATAAATGTACAATTTTACACTTGAGTTCACAAAATCAACTTTACAAGCACAAGATGTGATGCAGCAGGGTTAGAGAGCATTTAGTCTCAAAAAGATTTGATAATCTTAGTGGACTGCAAGTACAACATGAGTGAATAATGTTGCATTCTCTTGCCACCCCCCCCAAGAAAAAACCCAAACAAACCCAGACTAATATAATTTTGCACTAATAGAATCATAGTTACCAAGAATGAAGAATTGACAGTTGTGCATTTTTCAGCGCTGATCCGATCATATCCAGGGTACTATGTTCAGTTCAGAGGGCCACAATCATATGATATTAAAGGGCCTGATGAAATCATACTGTATGGGATGGGTTGAAGGAAACGGGAATGTTTAGCTGGAGAAGATGAGACTCAAGGAGAATATGATAGCTGCTGATAGATATTTGAAAGATCAGTATATGGAGGAGGGATCAGATGTGTCCTGTTTGGCCCCAGGAGACAGACTGGGAGTTATGAGAAATGCAAAGGAAAAAATTTAGTCTTGGTGTCAGGAGAAACTTCCTAATAATTACAGCTACCCAAAAAATGGAATATGCTGCCTAATGAGATAATAGGCTCCCCCTTATTTGAAATCTTCAAGGAGAAGCCAGATGACCACATATCTTGTGGATTATCTTAAGTATTTTTTTCTTTTGTTATTTATACGGTATATGAGACAGCTGCCAAGGACTCTTCAAATTCTATAATTCTTTTTGGAATAACTAATTAGGCTGTGTCTCCTAATGTAAAATAAACAAAAAATGTAGAGTATTTCAACGTCTAAGATAGCTAGTCTAGCCTACTTCATCATCATACTTCAGTGTATTAGTAATGAGCATTACTAGATTCATATTTAATATTTAAAAGTGTAGGCCCTGTGATGTTGCCTTGCAGGGGGGCCTGTGGGGGTGGGAAGAGGATGACAACCATGAATAATATAGCATCTTTTCCAAAGGCTTCCTATTAAGCTGAGAATGACAGCTGTAATACTTAGAAATCATCAACTACTTAGTTATTTCAAATAATCTGGCAGCTTCCTCTTAAGGAACAACATTGATATACATTTAATATCAGATTGGAGTTATTCAGAGACTCTTGAGTTCTCAATTTAAAAAGCCAATAAGAAAACTTTTGTGGTCCCTCTCCACCAACCCAATCTACCAGAAAATATTTAATACTTCCCTTACATGTTAGTACTTCTCTAAATTCCTTTCCTTCTACCCCCATCATTCCCTGGAAAACATTTATAATATTTATCTAGGTTTCTGAGTGGTAACTGACACATTCCTTTCATGAATAAAGTGGGAATGAGGAAATAGAATGAGGAGTTGTTGAAAACTCTTGTTTAATCAAATAGAAGCCTGTTTGCTCTTATGCCCTCTTTCTATTTGAGTGTCTTACTACCCCTTGCTGATAGCCTAATGTAGGGCAAAAATAAGTGGGCATGTTGATTAAAGTTCTATTAGAGGAGAGTCCCTAAGCCTTTTAGGAAGAGTTCCTTGTCCAAACTTTAAAAATCAAAGAAGCAATAAACTAAAGGCAGAAGAAGAGATCCTTTATGCTCTTTTTGAATGAGTGAAATGCTTAAATAGGTTAATGAGTATGGGAATCTCAATCTAGAAACTACATAATCCCCAAGGTATATCAGGCAGCTGGGTTGCACAGTGGGCCTAGAGGTCAGAAGAGCTGAGCTCAAATCTGGGCCTTGGGCATGTTCTGGCTGTGGGACCCTCAGAAAGTCACTTAATTTCTTTTAGCCCCAGGTTCCTCATCTGTAAAACAGAGATATTAATAATAGCACCTACCTCCCAGAGCTATTATAAGGATCAGATGAAATGTCTGTAAAGCAGTTTGCAAAATTTAAAGTGCTAGAACCAAGATGGCGTCTAGAAAGCAGGGACTGGCATAAGCTCCCCACCAAGTCCCTCCAAAAACCTATAAAAAAATGGCTCTGAAG
>CM053626.1:78285449-78311122 GCA_028646595.1 Phalanger gymnotis
GGGGGGGGGTGGAAATGGGGAGAAAATTTGTAATTCAAACGCCTGTGAAACTCAATGCTGAAAACTAAACATATTAAAAATAAATTAAAAAAAATTTAAAGTGCTATATATTAGTATCGTTGTTATTGTTAAATAGTTCTTTGTCCAGAAAATCTTAAATGGGATTCATACAACTTTTGGGGAAAAAAAGTTTTAACTAGTGAAAACAGATGAGCAATATAAGCATAAAAGTAACATAATTTGAGTATGGTACAGTGGAAAGATCATTGGCTTTGGGTCTGAAGATCTCTAGTCAAATCCTGCCTTTGCCAGTTATTGTCTACATGACCCTGAGCAAGTTAGTTAACTTCTACAGGTGTCAGCTTCTTCATCTATAAAATGAGTGCAGGACCAGAAGGCTTCTGAGGTCTACGATTCTATGAGTTAGAGATCATACATGCATTCTATGATAATTCACATTCTATGATAAGTTCACATTTCTTCAGTCTATAAAAATAATTCATCCTTTTTTCCCCCCACTGCACAGTTTGTAAAGCACTTTCTTCACAAAACTCAGGAAGTAGGTAGAGAGCAAAGTATTATATAATTTAATAAATGGCTCAAAAAGATTCACTAACTTGCTTATGGTCATAAAGCTAGGCCATAGGAAATTAGGACTTGAATTCATGTCTTCTGATCCAAGTCCAGAGCTTGTTTCGCTATACTACACTGAATTATGGGAAATGATAATTTGCTTTTCCTTCAAGTCTTCTTTTTTTTCTGGTTCATACTTGAGATCTCATTGGTATAAGGAAATGCCCAGTGTAAGAACCAAGAAACTCCCAAATTGGCAACTTACCAATGTTTTGTATTCTTAGAGAGTTGCCAGGAGGCCTAGAGGTTCAGAGAATGGCCTAGAGTCATATACATAGGTAGGACTGGAACTTGGGTCTTTTTGACTCCAGTTCCAGCTTTCTAAACTATTACGTTGGTTATCTTCTTCCCCTTGCCCTACGCAAATCAAATTAATTAATTACTCAAAAATATTATTTGAGATTTCAGGCCAATGTCATACACTAGCTTAGACATGTCTCCTCTTAGGTATACTGATCTACTATCAACATATTTTGACAAATACATTTAAAGTTCTAATGTGATTCCACATTGGAGTTTCTATACCCTACTATTATGTGTCTGACTTCATGATACCTCCACCTCACTTATCAAAAGAACTATAGAGATTCATTTTAAAGTATTATTAAAGTAAAACAACTCAATTCTATTATGTTATGTTACAAGAATTTCATGATACCCTGAGATAACTAGAATGAGATAGTAGATAATAAAACTGGGGCTAGAGAGTAGGAACTGATATTGGGTAAACACTTATTTTAGAGTTGAAAAGTGAAATGATGACAGTTCTTAATATCAAGTTACTAATTACTAGCTTTTATTCTTCAGTTGTATCTGACTCTTCATGACCCCATTTGAAGTTTTTTTTTTTTCAAAGATACTGGAGTAGTTTGCCATTTTCTTCTCCAGCTCATTTTACAGATGAGGAAACTGAGGCAAACAGGGTTAAATGACTTCCTCAGGATGACACAACTAGTAGGTATCTGAGACGAGATTTGCAGTCAAGCAGACAAGTCTTTCTGATTTCAGGCGCAGAACTCTAACCACTGCTCTACCTAGCTGCCTGAATTACTAGCTACATTTATGTAAAAAATGCCAGAGAATCATCTTCAGATTTATAAACTCAAGTTAAGCATATGTTAAAACCAAGATCAAATGTCAGTCCTACATCTTCTGGCAAAATCTTATGAAACAAAACAGTTACAAAACCAGCCTTCAAAAACAGAATAGAGATCTGGCATCAACAATGAAACATTTTGCAAAGACTAGAACCTTTCATGATCTTTGACAACTAATGATATTAAATGTTAAAAGCTTCAGAACCAATGAATTACAGCCTAATTCTGTTTCTTTTTGTTGGCTCTTAGCTGAGCATCCCTGCAAAGAGTGACTCTAGACTAAGAGGCAATATTAAAAACAAAAGGTTAGGGATCATCATGGGACATTAATTATGCAAAAGAAGGCAAACTGAATTTAATCAGAAGCAGCAGACTCAGTGAAGGAAGGATTTTCTCTTTTTGACAGAAGCGGTTAAGAAAACATTTATGGTAATGCCATAGCATCTGCTGATTACAGTCAAAGCTGCAGGACAGAGGTGTAAAATCACTGAACCATCTTGACAGCTTGTGGTTACTCAAGCCCCATTCTAACAATAACTCACAATGAAATTCACTCAAATCTAAAAAGGAGCCAAAATGCTTAAAAAGAAGAATAATTTAGCTTGAATTTAATTTAGCAATTAATGAATACCTGACATTTCAATACTAGATACAAAAAATTATGTGTAAATCCTTATTTTGAAGATTTTCATAATTATAATTTTCTGATCCCTTTAGGATGTTTTGTGATCTGCTTGGTTTTTTGTTTAGAAGGTATCTTTTATACATAGTTTCTTTTTAAGTCTTTAAAATAAAAGGAACTGAGAGGTGCTATAAGATGGTGGAAAGGATACTGAATCAAGAATCCAGAGATCTGGGTTTTCACTCAAGTTTGGCCACCAACTAGCTGTGTGCTCTTGGGCAAATCACTTAACTTTTTAAGGTCCCATTCACTACATTTGCAAAATGAGAGGATGGGCAAGATTAACTCGAGGGTCCCTCTTGTTGGAAAATGGTATGGTTCTCTCTGAGTTTAACTCCTTTGACATTTATGGAATCTGAGCCAAATATATCAATTAAAGCATTACCTGGGAAATGTTATATCTATGTGTTACAGAGACTGATAACTTGAATAATTAATAAGACAACTGTGAGTTTTTCTAAACAGAGAAACAATGACACTATGAGCCAAGGTGACATTAGAGCAATTACCTATTCACTGAAGGACTTCAAGAGTAACCACTTGTACATTATCACCTATCAGAAAATTGTAACAAGGGAAATGAGGAAGAAAATGTACTCCTACATCTATTAATGGAAAACATATTCAAATATCGGCTGTTTCAGTGGGGTTTTGTGTGGTCAAATGCAGACTGGTGTTTAAATTTAAATCCTTAAATGATCCAAAAAAAAAAAAAAATCCCAGCTGTACTGTAGCCCTCAGAGGTTAACATTCACAAAAGTAAATGTCTCATATTTTATCCCAAAATCATCATCAAAGATTTTCTGTGCCAAGCTGCTCTGGGATTTCAACTAAATATTATTCATGACATGACAGATTAAAGAAAGGAAATAAAAACTTTAAACTGACTTTTCTAACAGAAGCCACTGAAAATAAGGCCACAAGGGATGGATCCATTGTTGTCTTTTTTCTTGGTTAGATAAATGACTTCAAAATGTTTGCTAAATAACATAATATTCTGTATTACTACCAATTAGTTAATACTATAATATTCTATATTAACTGAGACTGTAATGGAAAGAGGCCTGGATTTGGAGTCCAAGGGCCTGAAATTGTAACCTTGAAAAAGTCAGTTATCATTTCTGGGCCTGAATTTCCTCAGATGTATTATTAGGGAGCTGGGTGGGATGATCTCAAACATTCTTTCCAGTTGTTAGCCCGGTGACTCTAGTCTGGATAGGCGGTTCTGCCACTAACTAGTTGTATCTCCTTCCAGAAGTTATTAACTTCTCTTTCAATTCATTCTTTCATTTTTTAGGGAACTCAGGATTTCAGGAACTGATTTAACTAACAGGAGGTGAGAGAACTCCTAGCATATTGCTAAGAACGAAGCCTTCTGTAAGATGGGGTGAAATGGAAGGTGAAACAGATTAGTTAAAGATTATTAGTCCAAGAAACACGGAAGGGACAGACTGGGAAATGGGTGTAGGTAAAGGAAAAAATGATACGAATGATATGGTTGGTGGTATAAGGGTGAACTTTAAAGCATTGCCTGAGGATTTTAAATGTATTACACTGAAGTGAACAATAAACGAGTGGCCTGGCAGAATGTATGACAGAGAGCAGATGGTTACTAATAAAGAATTAGATGAGATCAGACAGTTAGATGTTCATAGTGTATGTGGAACAGCTCTGAATTAAGTATAATTCTTCAAAACTGGATGGAAGGAAAGGATGTTAGAAGGTAACAACAAGAGTTACAGCCTTGGTTTCCAATGGGAAAAGACAGATTCATGAGTAAGGCAGAAACTAGCAGTAGCCTGTGAAGGACTCTGAATTGTGGGGATGAACATACTTGTGGAGAAAACCAATCTTGGAAGCAAGAAAATAGATTTTCCATCTATACAATTTTGAACATAGATCTATCCACTTAATTTAAATTAACAATTAAGATTATCTAAGATCTTTCCTATTTCCACTGATCATCGATCTCAAAATTATTGTTTAATTTTGTTTTTAATTTTATTTACCTACTTTTAAAAAATGTCTGCTTATAGAATATAAACTCCTTGAGGGCAGGAACTATTTCCAGTTTGTCTTTGGGTCCACAGTAAGTACTCTGTAAATGTTTGCTGCATTAAATTAAAAAAGATACAAAGACAAAAACAGAGAACCAGTTCTCAAAGAATTTTTTTCCTGCTAGAAGGAAATTCCTGCAGATAAAAATAACTTTTAAAAAAAAGTAATTTGAGGCCTAAGAGAACCTAGGGAAGGAGCTTACAGTACATCAATGTGGACCAATAATTACAAAGGTAATTTTTTCAAGGGTTGGAGCAGAGACACTAGCAGAGAGGTGGATCAAGAAAGGTCTTGTGGAAGAGCTGAGATGAGCTCTGAAAGCAGAGAGAGGCTTTAAGAGGCCAAGGTGAAGAGGGGGTACATGCTAAGGATGGGAAGAAGCTTGTACAAAGGCCAGGAAACAAGAGAAGGTATACTGCGGCAGGCAATAAAATATATATTAAGTGCTTATATATGCCGGGCACTGCAAGGGTTAGAAAGGAAAGATTGTTCCTACCTTCAGAGAGCTCCCATTATAATGGAAGAAGACAACATATAAAAGGGAGCTAAGACGGGGAGACGGGTGAAGGGGCAGCATAACAAATTCTGTGGAGTCAGAAGCACAGCTGAGAGGGTGATAAAGCAAGATGCACTGCTGGCTTGGGCTTGGCCCCAAATTTGAGTATGAGGAATGTCAACTAGGCTAGTTTGGTAAGACTGCAGAGCTGTGTGAGGAGATCTAATACATGATGGCGCTGCAAACAAAGGCTAGAATGAGATTTTGAAAAGTTTTAAATACCAGAAACAAGAGTTTGTATTTTTTCCTAGAGGCAATAGGGAGCCACTGGAGATTTTGAGTGCTTTGGTAATAGTACTTCGGTAGCTGGGTGGAAGATGGATCAATGAGGGGAGAGACTCGAGGCAAGGGTGCCAATTAGGAAAGTTTTGCACAGGTCCAAGTGAGTGGTGATGAGGGTCTGAATTAAGGTAGTGACTACATGAGTGGAGGAGGGACACAAGTCAAAGATTTTCTGGTGGTAGGTTCAGCAAGACTTGAAATTTATTAGACATGCGGAATGAAGAAGAGTAAAGTGTTGAGGATGACACTCAGGATGGAAATTTGAGGGGCTAGAGGATGGAGGTGTCGATTAAAATAGGAACATTAGGAAGAGGAGAGAGCTTTTGAGAAAGGTAATGAATTCTATTTTGGCCACATTGAATTTGTGATGCTTATGGGATATTAGTAGAACATGTCAAATAAGCAGTTGATACAGAATTAGAGCCCAGAAGAGAGGCAAAGGCTGGATACATAGATCTGGCAGTCATATGAATAGAAATAATAATTGAACCCATGGAAGATGATGAGATAAACAAGTGAGAGTAGAGATGTAGAGAAGAGGGCCCAGGAAAAAATCATGAGTTACAATCACAATTAGAGGGCGTGACATGGATAACAATCCATCCAACAGAAAATATTCACGAGGATAGGGTGTTTAATGATGTCAGTCTGGTCAAGAACAATTGAGAACTGAGATGGTTTCCTTTTCTGCCCTATTGGGTTGATAAACATTCCTTTACCAACTCAAGGATAAAGTGAACAGAAAATATGAAATCACTTTGAAAAGAAAAAACAATATGGCGTATATTATGACTACATCTATGACTACAAGGGAATAGGAGGAAAAGCATTTACTGAAATGGTAGATGAGGAAGTTTAAAACTGCAATGTCTGCTTATGTAGGGAGGACACAGCAGTTCTCTCATCCTTTTTTATAACCTCTTACAGTCAGGCAGTCAAAAGAAATTATTCTCTTCAAGATGCAGAAGTGTATATACATACACACAGATATAAAATGCATTCACTATGAAAGAGATGATTTAAAGGAGGTATATATACATAGATGCATTCTGGAACTAGCTAGAGAAGGCATACAGGATTGAGGCTGACACTTCATAGATCCACATTTGGTGGAGAAAGCTGGTGGGACCTTCTGTACTCAACTCATTTTCCCTGCTTTTCTTTGCTTCTTTGATCTCTCTAGCTACCAATGGGTCCCCTCTCCCATCAGATTGCATATATTTTGTATATACTTTTAGGTGTACATATCATCTCTTCCTACAGAATGTCAACTCCCCAAGAGCAGAGATTATTTCATTTCTGTCTATATATCATCAGTGTCTAGAAGAATCCCTGGCTCTAATAAATGTTTGTTGAATGTTTGACTCATAATCCAATACTCTTTCCATTTGACTATATTTTGCCTATGTCAGTATAATTTCTTAGACTAATACAGCTCATAAAAGGAAGGGGTTTATTACATCTGCAATATTGTAACAGTATTGTTTTCTACTATTATCCACTGGAAATGCATGGTACTTAAGTTCTATTATATGCTAAATAGACTTTTGCGGGCTAGGTTAAGTACATTTATAATATTGTTCCTATGGGAAAATTCATTGTGAGTTTCAAACTGGTTTACAAATGAACTGAACTTTGTGGAAAAAAACAATTATTATGTTAGGGGCTGCCTTGAAAATATCTTATTAAAGGGCCTAATAAATTGGCAGACAGCCTTTCTCTAGGTTTTTTGAGCTGAGGTGTAGGTATTTCAAGATTTTTACGAAACATAAAATCTCAGGAATATAATGACTTTAAGAATTTGTGTGTTAATAAGTAAAAAACAGATTAAGTGGAAAAAACCCACACTACTGCCATTCCTCATCTACCCCAAATTCCAGAGTCTTCTACTAGAAGTAAACTTTTGCTCAAGCAGAGGGGGAATGAAACAAAAGAAATGTTTATCCTTGTTGTAAGGGTAAATCTCTTACCCCATACTCCCAGGCCTTCTCGCGGGCAATGATGAGACGGAAGCCAAGATGGTGAAATAGCTCTGTTTAATTAAGACAGTGACCAGATTTTATAGCCTTCATTACGTAGTACTAGGACTGCCTTGATCCGCCTACTCTCCGCCTATTCTTCTCCTGTTCTCGCCCCTTTCTTTCCCGCGCTCTCCCCATGATTCACCTGTGCTCAGGTGAACCCGGAAAAGAACCTGCACCACGTTGCCAACAAGGGCGAGACCCTTCCTCCAAACTCCATCTTGTTCCTCCCATACCTCAGAACCCTGAGGTTATCTCAGCAGGTTCAGGGTGCGGAGGTCCAACGATGCTTTAGGGTCGGCTATAACTCCTCCCGTTACGTGTACTTTCTACAAAGAATTAGGATTCTGTTACCTATTCAATTTGTTGCCTATTTGTCACCCACAAACATTTGGCTGCTAGTCCCCAACAATTTTCAAAAAAAAGTATTGATTAAGAATTCGCTACACAGATGAAAAAGTCATATCCTGAACTGATCAAGAATCATCTGTGCCCACCCCCCTCCAACTTGAACTTTCATAGAACTTTTTTTCTACTTCTCATTTCACAAATTGATATAATACAGTTGTCTATGTATATATTGGTTTTTCACCTACTGAAATGTAAACTTGGTGAGTGTAGGGGACCAATTAATTTTTTTTTCTATATCCATCACAGCATCTAGAATAGTGCCTTTCACATAATAGGCATTTAAATGTCTGTTGAATGAATTCAAATAAACGACGAATAGAACTTATCCACAGTGCATCATTTGAGGACATATGGCAAATGAATGGAAGTTTAAAATAAGAAAAAGCAATATGCAACCTTCTCTGTGCTGTCAGAATTTATTAACGATGTCATATTACTGTGGGTTTGTGATGTTTCATATTAATACAGTTATAAACTTTGTGGCTGCTACTTAGACATATTTGTCTGCATTAAGTACATGCTTCAGGAAAATTCTAAATAAAATTAATCTGACATTTAAGTCTATGTTTAGCTCAGGTTTCTTTAAAGTATACAGAGTATACAGGGAGAGGAAGAGCAAAAAAAAAAGTCAATAGGAAGGGAGAGAAAATACATTAGTTTAAGCATATTTCCAATTTAGGAGGGCCATTTTTTTAATGCTCAAGTACAGAATTCATTTGCAGATGACTGATTGAAGGTGTTTAAGACTTGTGTAAGCTATTGCTTTCATGTGTAACACAAACTGAAGGATGCAGTTCATTGATCCTTTAAAAACAGTAGCAAAAATAATTCTGAACTTTCAGTGCTAAGCTTGTGCTATGTACCTGTAACTACTAACACTCTTCACTGAGATGAAGAAAAATTAAAAGGGATTTTCAACTGTGAAATCTGGGATTTGAAATTTAAAATTTCTCTACCAATGATTCTGTACTCCTTTCACTCCAAACACACATGAAAACCTTACATGAATTTGACAACTATGGGATACAATCTTCCCCTATCTTATTAGTGGGTATCTTAGTGGAAAACTCTGGCAGCTTTAAGAACTTACAAACTTTGTTGAGTTTTAGGTAAACCCCTAATTTTAAAAAATCAGTTTTTTTCACATGTGATTTCTGTATTTAGTCTTTTTGGTCTTTTCTAAATTTCTTTTGAAATTTGTTTGTAGATCCACTTTGTGGATGCAGGAAAAGGGAATAAGCATTTATATAGCACCTACTACACACTCGGCATTACACTAAGCAATTTACAAATATCTCATTCCATCCTCACAACAGCCATGCAAGATAGGGTTGTTGCAAAATCCCCATTTTACAGTTGAGGAAACTGAGGCAAATAGTAGTTAAATGAACTTGCCCAAGGTCAGGCAGCTAGTAAATGTCTGGGGTCAAATACGAACTCAGGTCTTCCTGACTCCAGGCCCAGCACTCTGTATATTGTGTCACCTAATTGCACACATGCAAGATACCTAAGTAAATAAAGCAATAAATAAGTCACCTATAATCTGATAACCATTAAGGAAATTTTCTCCAAGTTAATTAATTTTTCTTCAGAAGCAAGCTATCAAATATATGCTCTTAAAACAACTCCCTCCACTCCATTGTGGACCCCCTGCTTTGAACAGCACCTAACGAAGCTTCTTCTCTTTTTTCTCATTAAGTTTTCAGTTGTTAAGAGAATAATTTTGAGGGAGTGGTTGAAAGTAGCCCTCTTGCTTGACAGACACTCAGGTAAGCAAACAAGTTATCCTCATTTGCTTCTGGTTTCTAAAATAATCACATAGATTACAAGATTACAAGACTCCCCTCAGCAGCAAGAGCCAATCAGAGAGGAGGAAACTTTGACAGGTATTTTACAAAATACATAATGTACTGTCTTTTACACACACACACACACAGACACACATGATTTTACCTTTGACTAAGTAAGACTGGCCTTTATATATTTTAACCAAGAAGTATAAGAGTGAGGCATATTCAACCAATCAATCCATAAGCATGTATTAAGCACCTACTATGTACTAGATCCTGCGTTAGGCCCTCATGATAAAAGATAGAACAAAACAGTCCCTGCCCTTACGGAGCTGAAAAACTATTGAGGAAGACAACATACACATAAATAAGCATACACAAAATATACACATACACCAGGGATACAAATACAAAAACTGTCCTTCACTTTAAGAAGTTTACATTTTATCAGGGAAAATGACATGTATACATAAGTACATACAAACCTCTCTCTATTTCTTTCTCTCTTTGTAAAGTTAGTACAAGGTACCTTGGTGGGAGCTGTGGGCAGAAATAATAGCAAATGGGAGGATCAGAAAAAAACCCAATGAAGGAGGTGGGTCTTGAGCTGAGATCTGAAGGATCTCAGGCATTCTACAAGTAGGAAGGTAGTAGGCATTCTACAAGGTGAGGAGAGAATAAGCTCCTGGTGGGAGTCAGACTGTGCAAAGACATGGAGATGGGGGAGAGAATGTCATATGTGAGAGAAAGCAAGTAGGCCAATTTGGCTAGATTACAGAGTATTCAAAAGGGATGAATGTATGAGTCTGGCAAGGCAGTTGTTCTTTGTCCTCCACTCTTGAAGAGGACCATGACATCAGGAAGGTGATTCCATGACTTGAAAGTGAATTGGATTTAAGTGAGGGAGGGCTGTGCAAAGTCACCAGCCTCACTCTATCCTCCAGAGCCACCTGGGTCCAGTGGCAAGATATGGATCAAGACAACTGGAGATGACCCTTGACGCAGTGCGAGACCTTGATCTTTTTAAGGTAAGGTCTTTCCTAGGTCTCAGTTTGACTGAGGCAACACCCATTCAGTGATTAAGGTTAGGTAAGAAATGAGGCAAAGCATGGCTTCTTAGACCTAGGCAAAAGAAAAAAATAATCTGGGAGGGGAAGATCCTCAGAGTTTCTGGACAAAACAGAAACAATTGCTACTTACATTCACTCAGAGCCATCAGGGCCGAAACAATGACCAAGTAAGACTTGGGCTGGGATCTATTCTTGGCTAATCTCTGAGAGTCAAGGTAGTCTAGAGCTGGATGGTGAAATATTTTAAAATGATGGTTTCTAACTAAAACGGTTGCCTGAACCAGAAGCAAAGAAAAAGACAGAAAATGTATACTCGCCAAAATTCTTCATCACTGTCATGGAGGACATCCTGATCAAGGACCTCATAGGTCCCTGGAAGGCACTAGGGTCAAAACTGGGAGTGTGAGAACTTCAGCTGGAAGGGGGAAAACTATGATAGAGTGTCCTGGGAAGAAGGGTCTAAAGCTATTAGTTAATATTCTCTGATCTTTGTAGTGCTGACTTCCTAACAGACCATAATTTTTATTGAATCCTTGTTCACTAACCACTAGGTCAGTCAATCTGACAAACACCACTATTTTGAGTAGCTGTAACTCTGGTCTCTGGAGACTAAACGGCAGATCTATTTAAAAGAAAAAAAGGAGAGGGATTCCCTGTGTATAGTGAGGACCTTCAGAAGATCCTATTTACTGCTGACATTGTGTAGATTGCATCAAGCCTCAACAATATAGGATCTTCTAAATGAGATCTGCAACCACTCAAGATACTGATGTAACAATTCACAAAAGAGAAAAGAAAATAAAGAAGACAGGGCCACCAGCATTGTTTTAGAATGAGAGAAATGTATGATAGGAAAAGTAGGTGGGTTGGGATCCAGAATATACTAAAAGAACTAAAGACCTCTGCTGCACAAAACAGATCCTTTATTGATGATTTGTGGAGAACATGTATGAGAATTGTCTAAGATGAGTTATCTACATTGATGAGATCATGAATAATCTAAAGTACTGAAGAAAATATAAAAGTCTAAGAAAAATATAAGTTGTGAAATTCCCATTGCATATTTATTTCAATATTGATATTTGAAATTAATGATGCACCTGAATGCCCAAATTTCAACTTGATATGGTCAATGAGCTTTAGTATAGCTTCCTGATGATCACAAAAATATCAGCTAATGACTTCCTTTTTCCTGATACTTAGAAAAAAAAAGTTTTAAAAATGCTATTGCTTCAGGAAGACACAAAGTTATTCAGTCATATGAAACATCTGGTACTGAAATTGGGATTTCTTAATTATTGAGAGGGTACTGTAACATAAATATTCACAGGTTCAAAAGAGTGGTGTCGAATAGGTTATCAAGCAAAAAATAAGAAACCACCTGGAGAACAAAATCCATCTGTCTGGCTGAATTTAGTTGAAAATAGTTTTTAGCCTTGTTAGTAAAACTCTCATGTAAAATTTATTTGATTGAATAATTTACTAAGAATATTTCCATAAGCATCGTAAAGGGCTAAGCTGATAAAAAAAATGAATGTACTAGTCATCTTTCCAACTTTCAAGCCAATGCTATAGTTTTCTAATTAATATAATTAACAAACTCAGTTTTAGATTTTATGTAAATCCTGAACCAGTTTTCAAAAGAAAATTCTTATGGACTTGATGAACCATATTTTTCTAAAGAGCTTCTTTGTGAGGAAATGAAATAGAAGTCTTTTCCCTCATAGTTCTCCAAGTACCACTGAGCTCTCGTAATTCTTATGTGTTATTCTGGCTACTAGAGCTCAAGAATGATCTTCTTAGCCGTACTGCCTTTAGAGGAGGTGGGGCAATATGGCTAACACTTAGCCTGCCTTAAAAGGACACTGCATAGCATCAATTCTTTATGACAAGCACATCCAAGACCTACTCTTCCTCCTGCACTATTTTCCTGATTCAGATGTATGTGGAGCCCCATTGCCTTTAACTCAAGAACTCAAGACTATAATTTCTTGAATATTCCCCAGACTAAGTTCACATTCACATTTAAGATTCTTTCGGATTAATAGAACTAGGGATTATTTCAGATTAATTTCAGACTTTGTCTTTGTTGACACTCTCCTGATCTAACAATACATTCGTATATATGTGAGGATAGCAAATTGTGGGGCACAAAAAACAGCTACAGAAAGGGATAACTCCATATTCAGTTAGCTCCCTTTGCTAAGTTCCTTTGCTGAGAACCTCAAAGTTACATGGAAAAAGTGTACACAATAATAATTTTCCTAGAAGAGTAAGGTCAGAGATCCTTCACTTTGGTCTGTCTTTATGAGAGAAAGTGAGAATGAAAAATGCTGGGTGGGGGACATCCCTTTCTTTTCCATGATCAGATGACATGTTTTGTCTATTAGGGAGGACAGAGTAAGCTGATTATCAGATAACACATCTTGTAATAATACGCCTTAATGTTGATATTTCAGGAAAATAAAAGTTTGCTTTACATAAGAAGTTAGCACTTTTTGGTAGAACTTTTAAAAAGAGTTTAAGATAATTTTTTTTTTTACCAAAAGGAAATTAAACAACAGACTAAAAATGTCCCTGGATGTAGATAAAAATGATGATTCCAAATGAGTCAGGCAATTAAAATTATATGCACTAGTACCTTTTGTTTTTGTAGCATGAAGAAGAAAATACCTTGTTCTTAAAAGAAGTTCAATATGGAGCTCTTTAGAGAAAGTCACAATAACTGATACATAACTGCATCCCTAACAAAAAACTCACCCTAAATTCCATTTACAGAGCCTTGGATTCTTTAAGGACACAGCTCAAGTTTTATTTAAAAAATGATTTCCATTTAATTTATATCTAAACCATGTCACTTATTTCTACTCAGATTGCGTCAAAGGGGAAAAAAAATCTGCTAAAAGTCAAAATGATACTTTAAATTAATATTCATTTTTTTTCTAAAAAATCTCAGTGGTCTTTAAGTTCTTTTGGTTGAATTGTGTTCAGAGAAATACCAGATGGTTATTAATGGCACAATATTAGACAGAATATAAAATTTAGGTAGTCTAAAAACCTGTCACTTGATACAATTACCATTTGAGAACATGAGGAGTTATTTCTTGTAGACAGTGACATGTTCCCTTATGTCACAGTTATTCTCCTTTTACAAAAGCTGTTACTGTGATAGGGAGGACAAATGCCTGCCATATATTACTATGCAGCCTATTACAATGGGTTCATTCATATTTATAATACAATCTGTGATGTTGATGCAATCACTTTAGACCTCACTGTTATTTCAAACAAATCCATAACTGAGAAAAAGGCAGGATGATGACAGGAGTTAATGTGGGTTTTACTCTGTTTACAATTGCTTTCTAATCTACTAAATAGCTGTGAAAATTGATGTACTCTTAGAAGTGCTTTCATACACTACTACAGATAAAGGGCCGTTGTGTTATAGTAATCTCTGCAGTGCTAAATTGAATTTTCTAAAATGTTTCTTGTTTATGTGATAAGGTCCGCTGAGTTAATAAGTAACTCAATTCTCTGATTTAAGGAATACTCTCATTTTATTAATTGAGAGTTATTTAGATTATGGATTCTCAAAGTTTGAAGGAACTTTGAATTTACTGTTGCTTCTAGAAAGGAATATTAGTATTTTTAATTAGAATTTTAATGCTGTTTAATAGGTGTCAACAAATGGAAACATTCATCATATATTTCAATTGATCTCTTCAACATATTTTGATCTGTACAGTAGGGGCTCAATAGAAATAGTATTTAAGAAACATTTATATAGTGATTTAAAGTTTGCAAAGCACTTTTTTTCACAACTCTGTGAGGTAGATAAGTTGCAAGTGTTATCCCTATTCTATTTTATAGATGAAAAAACTTGCCCAGGGTCTTCCTGATAGGAAATGAAAGAGCCAGGATTTGAACCTAGTTCCTTCAGCTTCTAAATCTAGTGCTCTTTCCACTTCTTGACATTGAGTTGATGAACACCAAGTAGTAGCACATACCTATAGAAGTATATATAAGTAATGCATACTTACACAGCTCAATAGGATGCTTCTATGAAAGTGGAATTTATACTACTAAAGAATATTACTGAATCATGGTTAAGTCTTAAGATCTTTGTGTAATAAAGTAATAACAGATGTTTGTATTGTACACTAAAGTTTTCAAAAAGCTCAACATATATTATCTCATCTGAGCCTCACAAGCACCCTGTGAGATAGGTACCATAGGCATTATAATCCCAGTTGTATAGAAAAGGAAACTGAGGCTCATGAAGGTTACGGTTAGTAACCGGCCTGTGGTCACACATCACATAACAACTGACCCCAGGCTTTCTTGACTCTAAGCCTAGCACTCTTTCTACTGTGCCACATGACCTCTCATGTGAAGAAATATGAGTGATGCTATCCCAGGTCAAGCAAATTGTCTATCGAGGTCCATATTCTATTTGCACACAAGGGATATCTTGAGAAAGACTATGACAGCTATCCTCCATGACATGACCCTCAACTGTACACCGTTAGGGCAGGGATTGTGTGTTATGCATTGCAGCACTGTGTTGCGCACAAGGCAGGCACTCAGTAAATCCTTATTAACCAATTGCAGAAATTTTATTAGTTACTCATATGTTTTTTAATGCTAATCTTTTGTTTTTATATCACCTTTATTTCCACATATGTCTCTCCCCTTCCTCAAAGATCCATTCCTTTGAAATAAAGGATAAAAAAGAGCAAGAAAGCAGGGGTAAGCAATTTTGAAAAATATAATACACACATCAAGTAAGTCTGACTATATGTAGTATTCCACACTCATGGTCTCCTACTTCTGCACAGAAGGGAAGATAACCTATATTCTTGAAAGGCTCTCTCAATGATATATAACTCTGAAAAGATGCCTCTGAGCCTCAATGAAAA
Organism: Phalanger gymnotis; assembly: GCA_028646595.1. Taxonomy (NCBI): domain Eukaryota; kingdom Metazoa; phylum Chordata; class Mammalia; order Diprotodontia; family Phalangeridae; genus Phalanger; species Phalanger gymnotis. Next base: position 78,300,969 of record CM053626.1, read on the forward strand.
TAAGCCACTAAGAATCTTAAAGATGAATTTTCTACAATAATACATCTCACTACTAAGACACTAAAAAAATCACAAGAACTGTAATAGATAATGAAGATAGTTGATAACAAGAAAAATGCTATTCTTTATAGAAGTGGCTTGGATTATTCCAGCAATGTTTTGCATTAAATAGTCAATATAAAAACACTGACATTCTTAAGAGGTTATACATTTAAATGACTTAACAGTTTACAATTAAATAGTGTTCAACAAACTGAAACTCAGAAGGGTTAACTGACTTGCCAAGTGTCTGAGACAAAATTTGAATCCAGTTCTTCCAAGCTCCGAGGCCACAACAACACACTGACTGGGTATAAAATGATAAAAATATCAGAGCTGTGAATGTGTCTCTTGAGTCCACGTACAAAACTCCTTCTGCTATGCCAATGTCTTAAAATTTTCTTTTTAAAATATGCTACATTTTTGAAAAGTTGTGCCTATGCCACACTAATGAATATGAAACTACTGTGTGTTTCCTCTTTACCAGTTGTGGTGACTAGAATAAAAATACTACTTTCTTTACTTTGCAGCTTCAATGAATCTTCAGGAGGTGTGAGTGAAAAACCAATGCCCGATCGCTCTAGGATGATGCTACTGGATGTGCTATTGTCAAATCACACCGAGAGGGATGACTTCCTATTTCATCAACATGGACTTCATGACACAAGTCTTGGTACTTCAATTATGGTGACAGGAACCTCTTTCCAGCTCCACAGATTCAAGCAAAGATCAATTTACAAGCAATGGCTACAGACAAACTAGCATCCAGCTCACTTCTTGGCTTTCTTAGTCTGGATGATGACAGTTCTATAATCACTGGATTGAGAGCAGGAAGTGACTTCAGACATCATCTAATCCAAACCCCTCATTTTATACAGGGGGATACTAATGTGTAGAGAGGTGAAAAAGCCTAGCTTATGGGGAAGCCTAGCTTAAGAAGCATTTCCCCCTCCCAGAAGCAGCTGGGCCTCTGCCTGCAGAGGGTCCAGGACTGTGAGGTGTTGCTCCTTGTTCTTCTTCATGGCCTGGTTTGTTCTCTGTAACACCTTTGTTAAAGGATCAATCTTTATCCCAGGTGACTAATCCCTATTGACTAGTTTTCTTCAACTTCTAATTTAGAGTTAGAAGAGACTTTATGGGTCTTCTAGTGGAACCTCCTCATTTCATATGTAAAGAAACTGAGGTTAGATAGGCTATGATGTGCCCAAAGTCACACAGGCCATAGACAGCAGAGACAGCGTGAGTTCAAGTCTTTTCACTCCAAAATCAATGTTCTTTTCTATTCCAGGTGTAAGAGTCAACTCAAATGATAAGGTAGTTTTAAAAAATTTTACCCATATAACTTTTACTGGGAAAATCTAGTTTTCATCATTGACTTGTAGTGCCACTACCCATCTTCTTTATTATGGGTAGTGCTGGGGAATCCAATAGTAAAGTGTAAATGACAAAATTATAACCAAGTGCACATCTGTAATCTATGAAAACTGTGGCTATAATTATTTTTTGTCACTGAAAGCCAGTGAAATACTTTTGCAAAAAAGTATTTCCTGTTGGATTTGATGTATTTCTGCATCAACCTGTATATATGTGTGTGTGTAAAAGTACTTCCTCCTAAATAGCTGTTTTCTAAAACAGTTCAGAGGTTGTCTTGAGTCCCCATAGAATAAATCTAGATTTCTCTGGTTTTAGCACTATAAAAAGTTAAAAGCATGATTAAAAACGTAAGGTTATGTAGGTGCAACCATTTTCTAGTTCTAGCAAGGTGATTTAATAAAATAACTGACATTTATATATTGCCTTAAGGGTTGCCATTATACAGTATACATACATTACATTATTTGATTCCAATAGCATTCCCTGTGAAGCAGGTATTACAGGTATTATTATCCCCATTTTGTGGGAGGAAATGGGCTGGTTTATATATCCAAGTCACCTACCCATCACGGTCATACAGCTTCTAAATATTAGGGGGGGTCAAATTTGAATCCAGGCTTCTCCTGACTCTAAGTAGAATACAATTAATTTCTATTTCATTGCACTGCTTTCATGGTATTTGAATTGTCAGAAATTATACATAAATCACAGAGGGATGTGGAAAGGTCTATATTTAAAGCATCCTTTGAAGGCAATAGTGTGTTTGTGTGTGCACGTGTGTACATATATATGTTTTACTTCGTTTTACATGGTGGGAGGACTCTTTTGCTTTAGTATAATTAGTTGAACAGCTAAGTTGAAGCATATTCCTTGCTAATGTTATCACTAATTTATAGATGAGCATTACTCATCATGCGCTTGTTAACAACCCTGGATAATTCCCATTATTCCTATGCTCTGTTCCTGCGCTGCTAAGAAGTTGTTAAAGCACGGATTTGATCATGTCACCCCTCCTCTCATCCCCCAATCTCCATGCCATCTTGCATACCTGGAAAACTCTCCCTCCACACCCCCACCACTTGGAATCCTCAAGCACTACCTCCTAAAAGAGGTCTTTCCTTAGATCCCCAGTTGTTAGTGCCAACTCCCCTACACCAAGCTCGCCCTACTTGTTTACATTTATTTTGCACTGATGTCTATGTATGTGCTATACCTACTCTCCCCCATAGAATGTAAGCTCCTTGTGAGCAGGAACTGATTTATTTTTAATCTTTTTATCTCAATTACCTAACAGTGAGTAGCTGGCACATAACAGATGTTTAATATATACTTATTAAATTGAATTTAGAAAGCCACAAAATTATTCTGATTCAGTACTTCCCTCTCCCCACCAAAAATGTTTCCCAAGCCTAAATTTTCCTCCTTGCAACATCCATTCCTTGCTCCTAATTCTTCTTTCTGGGGTGAAGGGGGGGAAAATAGAAAATCTCTTCCACATGACAGTTTAGTAGGCAATAAGTAACAGAAGTGGGATTTGCACCCTATCCTCTAACTCCAGACTTCTCTCTACTGGATTGCACTCCCCTCCCCCCTTTAATTTCCCATAGAGTAGACCTCCTGACTGTCTCCAATAACTCACCTTCTTTTGAAAGCTGGCATCAACTTTGAAATTCACACCCCCCAGTACTCCCTGGTCCCTCCCTCCCTCAGAGCTCCATCCAGATCCTCCAATTAAGGAAGGGATCCAGTGCAGGAATCTCATTATTTCCCCCCCCTGGCTACGGATCTTTGTCATTTCCCCCTCAGACTCTTCTATCAGCTTCTTTTTATGTGCTATCTTCCCCCTTAGACTGTGAGCTCCTTGAGGACGGGGACTATCTTTCTCCTTTCTTTGTATCCCGAGCCCTTAGGACAGTACCTGTTACATAGTAAGCACTTAATAAATGTTTATTGACTAAGCTCTTGAAAACATTTATCATCTACCTTCTGAGTTCTTCTTCTCTAGATTAAGCATCTCCAATTGCTTTGACCAATCTTTATATGCCATGAATTCTAAAGCCAGTTATTTTGCTTTTCTTTCACCAAATCACCATTTTAAACTTAATTACAGTGCCTTCTCTTGTTTGAAACTTTCCATTTTATCCTGTATGTAGCTTGTTTGTGCATAGTTATTTGCATGCTGTCTCTTCCATTACATTGTAAGCTACCTAGACTTTCTTATATCTTTTTTTTTTTTTTTGCATCCCCAGGACTTAGCACAGGGACTGGCACATAGTAAGCACTTAGTTTACCAACAGAATAACAAAGGACTAACAAATAACAATTATAATAAAATATAGTCATCACAATATTTTTTTAAAGTGGTCACAGACATCCCCCCATCCTGCAAGTATACTAGAAAGGTATACATGGACCTGGTCCATGTTAGAGGCCATGTAAATTTGAGAATGTTAATGGATAGGTCATTTTATATCTAAAAGAGGAAAGGGTACCAAATGCTTGGGAAAAAAATCTTGGACCTTAATATTACCAAAAAAGAGCGAGTATTAAGAACTACTGAAATATTTATGTCTACTTTCCCATTGCTACACATCAAAACATTTTGATGAGAAAAACCTATATATGCATTGAGGGGATCCATGATGAAGATATGAAAAGGGAACAGGTAGATTCCAGTCTCATAAATGACTGAAAAGTATACGGAATACAAGAAGCTGATCAATCACTCAATAAGCATTTATTAAGTGCTTTCCTCGTCAAAGGCCCTGGGGATACAAGTATAGACAGTGGGAAATATTTATTCTTAAAGGTGGATAATTGCTAAGACCCATACAATGATTTTTTGATGGCTCCTATACTACAGGAATCAGGGTACTGACAGGGCCTTCCTTGATGAAGATTAGTCTACCAAACTGATGATAAAAATACTCTCTAATTCTGGGAACTGGGAAAGGAAATTAGGGATCATAAATACTGGTCCCCCTTTTTTATCTGACCACTCTTAAAAATAATAACTGTTAGGATTTTAATTCGTTTGTTTCCTATAAGGACATTAATAACTTAATAATAATTAATAATAATAACTTAATAATTAACTTAATATTAAAGTTTAGAACTATAGCTTGGTTATAGTATTTAATTCTGGTCGTAACACTGTCCATTGTAAAAGAGAATCAACATTTTTAGTTTAAGTAAAAGAAAAATAGTGTGGCATACATTAAGACGACAATGGATTATACAATCTATGCAGTAAACATGCAACTGTAGCTCTTAAGCTTTCAGTTTGACAATAAATTACAATATGAATCTTACAGGTGTAAACAAATACTGTGACATTGAATTAAAATTAGAACTAAATTAAGTTACTGAACAGAATACTTCAAAGTTCTGCTTTAACACTTGATCTTTTACTCATAAATCAGAAGTGTGGTAATCAAAAGTGATAAAAGTAGTAAGCCAAATTGAAAAACATTTAAATACTTAAGAAAGTTAGAATACTTGGATTAAAATTGGTAAAGACTTTTCTGTTTCACATTTAGTAGTCTATCCTACAATGAATTTCACAGTCCTCTGTTATCCGGAGGTTTTGCTTTCTATCCTTTTCAGATATAGTAATTGTCACATTAACTCACACTGAACAGGTCCTGTCAGCCAACAGTCCAGAACAGTTTAATTTCACGAGCTCTTAAAGCAGGCCTGAGAGTAAAACAGGAAGTTCATGAAGGCATTTGAGAAGGGTACGTATGCTCATCAAGGATCAAAAAAGAGAACTACTTTTTGAAATGGTCAGGCCTAGGGTAAATAAAGTAAAATCTGTGTGATCCTCCCTAACCATAAGTTAAAAACAATAAAGCTTCAGGAGATTATTTTATTATTGTGATTCAGAATAAAGAATGCATATCAACAAACACCTTACTAAACGCTGTGCTACCTAGCTTTAAAAAACAAGTAACAGCCACCGTGTGGGATGGTGGGAAAGCCGTCAGATGACCTAGGTACAGATACCAGCTCTAACTCTTACAACCTTTGTGGTCTTAGTCAAGTCATTTTACTTCTCTGGCCTGAGTTTCCTCACATGTAAAGTTACAGAGCTAGACCAGAAAGATATCTAAGGCTGATGATAGGCTAAAAGCTTAGGATGAACTATAACTTTACGAAGAGGAAAATAAATAAATATAGGCAGATAGCTATTATGAAATTGTTTTTTAAATGTGGTTACCTACAGATTATAACAAATATTTTTATTTGTATTTTGAGAAATAGAGGTAATCTTGATTATCAAAACTGAGAATAAAACAAATATGCCAATATTTTAGTTTAACACAGTACGATATTAATCTTAATATTACAAGTTTTCTTTTTGGATGTTTTGATTGAGTAGTGCTAATATATGTGTACTAAAAATTAAAGAAATTATAATTACTTTATTTGTTATGATAGTCATAAGGTCAGAAAGGTTATATCCTTATCTGTCAGAAATAACATACAGCATTTCTTTAAAAGAAATGATTACAACTTAATAACAAAGCCAGCTAAATGTTTCTCCTAAGCTTCAAGTTTTAGTTTTAGTGAATTTTTAAATGTTTCTGGTCTCAAAACACTGAACGGCTGACAATTTCCCCCAAGAGAGTAATACCTTGAGGGAAAAGCAATTAGAATGTGGATTGACCAGGAATCAGAAATCATTACTTGGTACATTAAATTTAGTAAGATAAGTACACCTGGTTAAGTAATTTAGAAAATGGTTAAGTATCTGGAATAATACTAGACCCTTTGAACTTAAGACAATACTACAGATGAAATCTGAAGATGAAAGAATCCATTGGATTTATCACCTTCCAGTATCTGAACATAGATCAAATTTTTGTGATCTGGAGATAGATTGCTTTTTTGGCTACCTTATCACTCTGCAGACTCACATAGCAGATACAGTCCGCTAAAACCCCAAAATCTTCTTCAGAACAAACCGCTGTCAAATCTTGCCTCTCATTGTATTGTTGTAAAGTTGATTTTTTTGTATGTGTCCCAGTGTACAACTCCACATTTATCCTCCTTGAATTTCATCTCAGTTGGTTCAGTCCATTTCTCTTGTCTGTCACACCTCTTTTATATCCTGACCCTGTCATCCAATGTTGGTTAACTTTCCCAGAAAGCCTTCCCAGTTTCCCAGTGTGTGGTTAGAGGAACATCCAGGAAGCCAGTGTCATTGGATTGAAAAATACTTGGTAGGGAATAAGGTGAAGAAGACAGAAAAGGTGAGGAGGGAGGAAGAGGATAAGAGCTTTGAGTTACAATCAGGATTTTGTATTTGAATCAGATGACAGAGAACCACTGGTGTTTACTAAGAGAATGATATGCTACAGAGAAGTAGCATTATATATCAAGAATTCCCCTTATTATAGACTATTAAGTGTAGAAATTATTAATATCAAGACTTAAAGATCTTACGAACTTTGAAAATATTTAGTTTCAGAGATGGATATATAAAAATCTTAATTGAACAAATGCATTAATATATTGATGTTAGCACTGTGAATAGGTTTAATTTTTTTTTTTGAAAATATTCTGAAATTGTATTAAAAATGTTTACACCCCAGTGATCCCACTACTGGAATTATACCTGAAAGAGGCTATTTTTATAGAGGAAAAAAAAAAAGGCCTATCAGTTTAAAAATGGTCATAATAGCACTACAGAAAATTAGAGAATTAACTCATGATAAGTGAAGAGATATCTAAGATAAGGATACCTAACTGCTAAAAAGGAAATCAAGCAGCACTGATTACTTTACTTTTAGTTTGATTATAGGATTAAACTTTCTTCTGCAGGAAAAGCTATCCCTAAACTAAGCCAGACTAACATAGTTGTCTCTTAAATCTAGGTTACCTATAGATTTAATGAACAGATAGACTGAGAAGACTTTATTATTTAGTAGCATATAATTTAGAGAAATAAAATAATCATAAGATTATAAGGTGTTTAAAAAGGTTTAGTGTCCCTTTCTAGAAGATAGGGGGTGGGGTTTGACCAGAGGTTAAGTTCCTCTTGCTGGCAGCTGGAGAAAGTTAGCCAGATATCAAATTCCTCTTTCCAATCTTAGTGGATAAGCTCCCTTTTTTCCCTTGAGCTATAGTCTAAGTTGAATAATGGAATCTTCTAAAGACGACAGGGGTGTGACTTGACCACAACTACTTCTTTCCCAGTAAGCTTTCTGGTTACAAAAGGCACCACTTGTAAGCCAAGGACTTCTGGAATAGGATTAAGAAAGCCTGGGAGAAGCTAACTAGTCAAGTGACCTGCCTTGTCCAATGGAATTAAGTTCAAAGTACCTTTCTGTATTTGTTAAATCTTCTTTTCTGTTATAAAAATCAGCTCTGTAAATCACTCTTTGTTTCTGACATCTGAGGAGTCAGGTGACCTGATTTGATATGCAAATGCTAGCTTTGCAAATTGAATCATAGATGCTTGGTAACTTTGTCCTCAGTTTCCTTTTATTTCAAATAATTAATTTTAACATTGCTCTCAATGAATTAAAGTTACTAAATTTCTAGATGAATTTTACTCCTAGATGTCAAGGATGGTAGAATCCATGACATAAATAGGGAAAAAAGGAAGAGGGTTGGATTTAGGGGGAAAGCTAATGAGTTCTCAGGTTGAGTTTGAGATTTCTACAGTACATTCAGTTTTAATAGTACATAGCTGACAATGCAAGAAAAGAGTTGAGAAAAACTAGGGCTAGTTATAGAGAAAGAGAAAAGAGGAGGAAACAGGAAAGGGTTTCAAGGTCTACCCCAGAATAAAGGAGTCAAATGACAGGTAGAAGAGCCAAGTTCTGTCATTAAAGTACAGAGAGAAGAAAGATTCTTTGAGGAGAGGATGATTAATAGGTCAAATGATACTGAGAGGTCAAGAAGAAAGAGGATTTAGTTAATAAATATTTATTAACCACCTCTACTGTGTTAAGCATTGGTACTTGGATTTGATAGTTGAGAGGTAACTATCAAGTCTATCTATCTATCTATCACTAAAATATCTATTAAATTGTTGAAGTAATTTTGGAATGGGCAATGTCTAATGAGTGATGCAAGCAGAAGTCAGATAGCAATATGATGAAATGTGAGTGAGAGAGGAAGTGGAGGAAAGGAATGTAGACATTTTTTCCTAGAAATTTTGAGAATGGAACTAAGATAACTCTTAGAAGCAGATTTATTTCCCTAAATGTTCATAATTGTTTAAAAAAACTGATGAAATGAATCTGCAGTCTAATTATCAAGTTAACTTATATTCGCGCACCCAAAATAAATTCAAAAGAAAAGCCTGCTGAAATCAAAAGAAATAAATAAGCAAAATAGAAAGCTTTTTAAAAAAAGATCCATACAAAGGATAAATCAATTGGTCAAATTAAACAAAAAGGAAAACAAAAATCAAATTACCAAAATAAAAAAAAAAACCAAGAGGAAATAACAAAGAAACAAAGAGGACGTCACTAGAGAACACTACTTATTAATCATATGACAAAAAACAGAATGTAAAAGTAATTGAATATTTGCAAACACATTCAAATGGACAAGATAAGAAAGTCTTAGTAAATCAATGTCAGAAAAAATACAAGTGGGCCATGAAGAGACTAATATATACAATGTCCCCCACCCCCACCATGCATTCAAAAGTGAATTTGAATAATTTTCAAAAGGAAAAATACTAGCGATTCACAAACATCTGAAAAACTGCTCAAAATCACTAATGAAAATGCAAATGAAGACAAATCTGATGTATCACTTTACATCCATTAAATTGCGATAGCTCCTTTGGTAAAGCTGTGTGTGGGAAGACAGGCATGCCAACTCAATGGAGGTAGAGATATGGAAAGGTTCAACTAGAATTATTCAATGACTTGGAATTACATAAGAAACGTTGCTAAACTGCTTACACACTTTGATGCAGCAATCCCACTACTAGGTTTAGAGCCAAAAAAACTTACTGATAACAATTCATAACAACAAATTGTTATAGCAAAAAGCTGGAATCGAATGATGTATGCAATGATTGGGAAATGACTAAAATTGTGCAATATGAATGTAAATGAATATTATTGCTTCAAAAAGAATGACAAATCTGAATAATTCTGAGAATTTAAGACTACTGCCGAAGTTAAGCAGAGTGAAGAAAGTAGACTCAAAAGGACAAGATAAGCAAAGACTACCACAATATAAATGAAGACACCATGAAACTGTAACAAAATTTAAATCAAATACAATAGAAAATGTTGGTACCAAATTATTTAAGTTAAAGCATGCATCCTTCTTTTATGTTCAGGCATATAAAAACACCTACTGATTTCACCGAACCAATATGTATAAATAAAACTTAAAAATAAGCTACATATAGAAAAATGTAAATCAGTCAAGAGTCCAGTACTCCGGGTAAAATATGAATTTGTGCTTTTTTTTTTTAAGAGATCTTTAAAAATTTTATTATACATTATCTTTTTTTTTTTTTTACTTTTGAACATCTATTTTTTAAAACCTTGAGTTCCAAATTCTCTCCCCTCTTCCCTTCCCACCCACCCTCCCTAAGAAGTCAAGCAATTCAACATGGGCCACATGCGTATCATTATGTATAATCCTTCCACAATACTCATGTTGTGAAAGACTAACTGTATTTTGCTTCTTCCTAACCTATCCCCCTTTATTGAATTTTCTCCCTTGACCCTGTCCCTTTTCAAAAGTGTTTGTTTTTGATT
>CM053626.1:78317840-78367780 GCA_028646595.1 Phalanger gymnotis
CTTCAAAGTACTACTATAGCAATGACATGGTTACTCCCTTCACTAGTGCAGATCCCAACCTCTCCAGGCCTTCTCATCCTGGGTAACTCTTGTCCACATAATTTGTAAATCTTCCACAGAGTATTTATTCAATATATTAGAAGAATAATCCTTTTTAATATGTCGTGGATACCAATGCAGTACTTGGCTTGTCCATCTGTTATTTTTTAGAGTCACATAAGTCCTTGATAATGTCTTTATACCACTTCTCACATGTATCACTTGCCAACGCAACATAGTTATTTAAACAAGTATGACTGCATGTATTAAACTGACGCATGAATATTTTTAGCATATTTGCCCTTATTCACTTATTATTATTAAATCTGATTATTCCTTTTTTAGTTCCATTTGTAGTTTTATTTTCTGAGAGACTGTTTTAATATCCCAATTATATATGATGAGGGCCTGGTGTGGTAGGTATGGTGGACTAGTCACTACTCCATTCAATCTATCCTTCAAATAACTACTCAATTAAACTTTTTAATACCTAGGACTGAAAAAACACAAACTTTCATTATTCTCCTACCTCCACTTCTGACTGTACTTCACCCTGGAAGATCCCTTTATCCCTAAAATTTTCTCATGCTGGAAGATTCCTCTGACCCAGAAAGGCCAAGGCCTTTCTTCATTCATTCATTCATTCATTCATTCATTCATTCATTTCCCTGTTCCCTTTCTGACACTCAGAACTTGGCCACCATACCCTCCTGTGGGTATCTTCTCCTTCTTCCACCTTTTCTAGCTCTCTTGTATGTGTTTCCTACATTAGGGATGCTTGAGTGCAGTAACCACATCATTCTTCAAGCTTAAACAATTGGGTTGTAATTTATATGAATTCAAAGAAGAAATTCAATTTAATGTGAATTACAAAATACCAGATCTGATTTAATGTGAGTCAAAAGTTCTGTTAATGTGGCCCTTTGTGAATTAGCTGAGATTTTAAAACATTGCTCTGTCATTGGTCTGCACATACTTATCATTGTATATGGAAGTAATGTACTGTTTCATACCATATCACTAACAGTTGTATTAAATTTTTTAAAGAGCACTTTAAGAGACAAAGGGAAAAACACCTTATATGGGAACACTGCCAGTACAGAGAGATAAGGACCAGGGGGGTGGGGAAGGAGGATACTTTTTATTATTACAAAAATTTGATGTAACTGAATAGCATAAAAATGGTCATAGTAACTCTAAAATAGGATAAGGTGATGGATTGCCCAAATCAATGGTACAGAATATTGTGAAACATACAAGCAAAACAAAAGAAAAAGACAAAGCTGCACTAGCTTTTTGTGGTTTGCAAGCAACAACAAGAAACAGATGTAAAGACTGCAATCAAAAATGCATTCTTAGCACAGTGCTGTTCACACAAAAGTTTCAAGTTTAATTAAGGCAGTGAAAGAAAACAGAAATCAAGTGCATAGTGAAGAAACTTTTACAGCAATTGTTGATTTGATCACTTCAAAAACTGATTTCAACTGCACATTAAAATTAAGAGAGAAGCGGCCAACGCAGAGGAGGATGCAGTAATTAAATATCTTGATGTTTTGAAGAAAATAACCAAAGGAGGTGGATATGTGGATAGACAAATTTTCAATGCAGATACAACAGGGTTACCTGGAAAATTTTCCAGTACTAACATTTATTTCTAAGAGAGAACAAAGAACCCAGATTTAAAGGGTCAAAGGATTAACAACACTAGAATGTAACGCCATGAAAACCAAATCTTGTTAATCAGTCTCAGAATTCTTCTGAGAAGCTACATCCATCTATTCCTTCTAGCTCTTTGCTGCTCAAATAAAAAAGTGTGGATGACTAAAGCTGGTTTAGAAGACTGGTTTTCAAGTTATTTTAGCCTAGCAGAGGAAAAATATTTCAAGGTCAACATTATGTTTATTTTTTTCCCCACTTAATAGTATTTTATTTTTTCTAATTACATATAAGATAGCTTTCAACATTCACTTTTATAAGATTTTGAGTTCCAATTCCCCTCTCCCTTCTCACCTCTCCCCAAAATGTCATGCAATCTGATATACGCTATACATGTACGATCCTTTTAGACATTTCCCCATTAGTCATGAACAACATAATGTTTAAAGCATTACTGATTTTAGATAATGCCCTAGGTTATCCAACTATATTTGGTTCTTTGTATGAGAATGTGAGCATGTAAATTCACTAAAATGTAGATAAGGCTTTCTGCATATATCAGTTTATATAGAAAGATGTAATTTCATCATATTACCAGTGTAGGTTTGACTTTAAGTACAATATTCAGTATCTGACATTTTTTGGCTTTTAATAACAACTCTATTACTTTGTAATAAGCTTGAATAATAATAATTATTATTATTACTGTAGTTAGTATTTACATAGTACCTACTATGTGCCAGGTACTGTGCTAAGTGCTTCATAAATAACTCATTTGATCCTCACAACAAACCTGAGAGGCAGGTGCTATTATCCTTATTTATTTTATGAGGAAACTGAGGCAAATAGAGGTTAAGTGATTTGTTCAAGGTCGCAGGACTAGTAGTAATTGTCTGGGTTCAGATTTGGATTCAGGTCGTCCACATGCCAGGCCTACCACTCTACCCAATGGCCCACCTACATTTTGTTTATCCTTTGTTGTTATACTGTGTTAATTAACAAATAAAAAAACTTATTTAATAAAAATTTTCATTGGGCTAGAACCAGTTACTATGATTCACATATAATTATTATTAATTTTGAATACTGCGAATTAGAAAAATATGACCACTTAATGCAGACCTGTACAATTTGGCAGCAGGTAGGGGCAAAAATTAAAATAGGCTAAACTTCTTCAGGCCTCAGATAAGTTAGACCAGAGACAGACTGATGACGGTTGGTTATTGTGGGTCAAGTGACAAATGAAGAGTGAGCAGGGGCAACCTTATATTTTTCGCAGGCTCCCTGAAATTCTTTGGCTATGTGCTGTGGAAGCCTGATTCAATGGGATCATGATTTGCACTAATAAAGACCTAGCTTTATTTATGCTTCCAGTACTTAGCACAGTGCCTGGTACATAGGAAGCATTTAATAAATCCTGTTTACTTGACTAAAAAAATTTTCTGTTAAAAAAAATTTAGTAGCTTCCTCTTGTCTCTAGGACAAAAAAAATTCCTTAGCCTGATGTTTATCCCCCACTCTCACCCCCAACACAGCTAAAATGTGTATTGCACACACACATACATGTATATGGCATGTATTTATATAAAGACACATATATTTTTATTATTTACATATAATTTACATAAGTAATATGTATGTATATATGTTGGTGGGTTTTGTCCTTCATGCTAGAAGAGTGAATTGGATTTGAGTGAGGAAAAGCTGCACAATGTCATCAGCCTTGATATCACCTCCAGAGCCATCATGGTTCTGTGGCAAGACAAAGGTCAAGATGACTGGGATGGCTCAGGATGCCACGAGTGACCTTGGCCTTTCTAAATTAAGGTCTTTCCTAAGTCTCAGTTTGTCTGAGGCTATGCCCATTCAATGACTAAGACCTATATTTAAATACACACACACACACACACACACACACAAAATTATTTCTGTAATGGAAATGAATTCAGGTGATATTGTTATAATCAAAGATGATGAAGTATTAATGTGTTAACACCTGGTGATTTTTTATCAAGTGTGAAACTGAACTGCAAAAAGCTATGCTGAAAATTTGCAATATCTGAGATTTGTAGAGGTAGCAAGGTGACACAGTGGGTAGAACACTAGATCTGGAATGTAGAAAACCTGAATTCAAATCCTGCCTCCCCTTAATAGCTATATGATGCTGAGCACATCTCTTAACCTCTGTCTGCCTCAGTTTTACCATCTGTAAAATGAAGATAATAGATTACAGATAAAATGATACGATATATGATGATAGATAATAGATATGATGATAGATAATAGGTAAAATGAAGATAATAGATAAAAGATTAAACAATAATAATAATAGTACCTACTTCCCATGGTTGTTGTGAGGATAAAGTGAGATATCTGTAAAGTGCTTTGCAAACACTAAAATACTATATAAATACTAGTATTCATCATCCTTGTAGTTGTATCTGTTGTTTTTCTGCTTATTTCACTTTGTATTGTAATATTAATTAAGATGGGACTTTTTTACTGTTTTCTCTTTTGGAGCACTTAAGTGCCCTTGATGAGTCCAGCCTTTGTTTCTTTGATTAAATTAGGAGTCTTTGATGACCTCCTTGCCTCAAGGGAAAGCCTAGTTTACATGGGTTTGAGTCACATGTTTGTGATGCCCTTTGTTCCTGAACAGGGTACATAAACTCAGAGGTTGGTTGGCGTTTTTCCTTTGGGGCTCACTCATGGAAGGAGCGTTGAGACTCTGAGCAAGCCGCTGTCACTCACTCCCCCCGCCCCCTTTGCTACCCCAGACCCATTGGTGGTTCTTCTCTGGTAGCTGAATTGTGATTCGGTCTGTTTATGTTGTCTCTGTTTGTAATTTGTTTATATTTGCTCTGAAGTTCAGGGTGCTGGCTTTTCCTCCTGAACTAAGTGAATAATACTTGTATATGTGATAAAAGTGAGACTGTTAATCCCTTAAAGTTGCTTTCCTTAGAAAAACAGATCAAAGAACTTGTGCTGGCAGCCCTTGTTGCTAGTCTTTTTGGGTCTTACACCCCTACAGCTGCTACTAGCCGAATTGTTGTTACATGTATCAGTTCAGATGTCTTCCCGTTATTCTCTGACTTCTTCATATCTATCATCTTTTAAAGAACAGTAGTATTCCACCATATTCATAAGCTACAATTTGTTTAGCTATTTCCTAATTAATGGATATCTACTTTATTTCTAATCTATTGCTAACACAAAAATCCTTTGAATATTCTGATGTATATTCTGTCTATGATCTATGTATCTAGCAGTATACTTTTAAAAAATATTTTGCATTTACTTATCTGTGTACATGCTGTTTCTCTTAACAGAATACAAGCTCCTTGAGGGAGAAGATAAGTCCCTTTGATTACTTTAGGAGAAAACCTAAAGAAAGTGGATAAGGAATGTTAATCTAATACTGTATTTTAATATATTATTATCTTTCACTTCCTGGTTCAGTCAGCAAAGATGCCAAAGGGGAAGAAGGCCAAGGGGAAGAAGGTGGCTCTGGCCCCTGCTGTAGTAAAGAAGCAGGAGGCCAAGAAAGTGGTCAATCCTTTGTTTGAGAAGCGGCCCAAGAACTTTGGCATTGGTCAGAACATCCAGCCCAAAAGGGACCTTACTCTATTTGTCAAATGGCCTTGGTACATCAGACTGCATCGTCAAAGGTCTATCCTTTACAAGCATGTGAAAGTTTCACCAGCAATTAACCAGTTCACCCAGGCTTTGGATCGTCAGACAGCTACTCAATTGCTGAAAGTGGCTCATAAATACAGACTCCAGACAAAGCAAGATAAGAAGCAAAGGCTTCTGGCTCGGACTGAACAAAAAAGGCTGCAGGCAAAGGAGATGTCCCCACTAAGACACCACCTGTCCTGAGAGCAGGTATTAACACTGTTACTACCCTGGTAGAAAACAAGAAAGCACAGTTGGTAGTGATTGCACATGACGTGGACCTCACTGAGCTAGTGGTCTTCCTACCTGCCTTGTGCCGAAAAATGGGGGTTCCTTACTGTATTATCAAAGGTAAAGCCAGACTGGGTCGCTTAGTTCATAGAAAGACCTGCACAAGCATTGCCTTCACACAGGTTAATCCTAAAGATAAGGGAGGCCTGGCTAAGCTGGTAGAAGCCATCAAAACAATTACAATGACAGATACGATGAGATCCGTCCTCACTGGGGTGGCAATGTTCTGGGTCCAAAATCGGTGGCTCATATTGCCAAGCTGGAAAAGGCAAAAGCTAAGGAAGTTGCAACCAAATTGGGTTAAATGTATATTTGATTTTTCCAACATAAAAATAAAATTTAAACAAAAAAAATATATTATCTTTCCTTTGTTCAACATTTCTGTAAATATTACCTAAAATCATCTTGGGACAGAACTCTGCCGGTTTGACCATCTATCTCTAAGTCTGAAAAGGCTTGGATACAGAATGTTAAATAGGATAAAATTGTTTCTGGCAGGCTTGTAACTAAAATGCATAACATGGTATTAATATATTTTTTCTTTCACAGTGGCTTGCTACTTTTTTAAACTAGCATAAAATGGGCAGCCATAAAAATTGTGGAATCAACACATTCCATTCAAGTGGCTACAAAGTAAAATTTTCTTAATTTTTTTTTAACTTAAAAAGGGATCAAATGGAAAAATGGTGTCTTCTTCAATTGTCCCTTTACAATGGGGCGGTCACAGCCTATGGGCTACTTCAGTCAGTCAATAAGCATTTATTAAACGTTAACTCAGGGGTAATTTCCTCAGGGAGGAAACCTGGCTTTATAAAAATAGAGTAAGCTGCCTCAGGAAGCAAAGAGTTCTTTGTTACCGAAGATCTATAAGAAGAAACTGGGCAATCACATGTTAAGGATAAAAAGGAGGGGAATCCTGGCTTGGATATGGCTTTCAACTAGCTGATCTCTAAAATTCTACTTCTAAGATTTAGTGCTCCTTATCAACATTATAGGCTCTCCCCAGGAATCTCTCTCCATAATTCAGTGTACTTTGGTTAAAAAGAGTACTGGATTTTGGAGTTATAAGCTGGGTTCAAATTCCACCTGAATTATCCTGGGCAAATCACTTTAACTTCCTCAGATAAGTTCATTTTCCTCTGCAAAATGAGAGGGTTAGATGGCCTTTCAGGTCCTTTCATTTTTTTAATCTATGATTATTGCCCTGTGTTAGCATTGTCACCAATATAGCCAGTGAATCTAGCTTGAAGGTCAAAGGGAACCCAGGCCTATCATTAGCTAAGCTTAGCCAGCAAGGCTTATTGTGACGAATAAGAAATACTACATCAAGAAGGTTGCTGGGGGTTCTGGAACAAGCTTTTTGCTGTGGCACTAACTCTACAAAGAAATCTGGTCACATTTTCTCTGTGCTAAGCTCAGGTTAACAGGATGAACAGAGAAGATGCATTTCTTCTTTCAGTTAGAGCCACTGAAAGAACTCTTTACCTGAAGATGCCTATGATTCCAAATCTTAAGGTAATACAAAATGAACTTATTTTGAATACTACTATGACTATTACTAATAGAACTTATGTAACACTTCAAGGTTTTGTAAAGCCCTATATACAGGCACAATTTCATTTAATCGTCATAAGTTAGAAATTTCACTATTATAAATTTATATACACTATGATCCTGAAATAAAAATTTCCCCCAAAGCAGATATTATTCCGTTTTCTTTCTCCTAGTACATGTTTCTATATTATAAATAACACCACTGAACAATTTAGCTATTTTATGTTGAAATAATTTTATTAATGTAATAGAAAAAATTAAAAAAAATAAAATTCTGAGTCTACGTGTCTGTGTATAAGCATCACATTTGCAGTACAGTTGGATTTGTTTCAAATTAGAGTCTGATGGGTTAGGGGTCTGGGATGGTCTTGACTGTTTTTTTCAATTAGTTTCATGTGAAAATTGTACTTTGTAGGTAGAAGGAACTGAAGGTAGAGAAAGACTACAGATATTCTGCCTATCTTGGCAGAATTCAGCAGCTATCATTTTTGTATCCTCATTAAACTTTCTCCAAATGTAATTTATCACTAATAACAAGGAAAAACAATAAAGGAATATATAAGTAGAAGTCCAAGCCAGTGTGCATTAGCTGCTTGTCAACTATGTTTTTCCTAATGAATATCCTTGTTGCTTTCTATCTCTCTGCTTATAGAACACCAGCTTTCATTAGTCATTGAAAATAAGTCTTAGTGCCACCTTACTTACATTCCACTGAAAATAATTAGCATTTCATATTAGAATTATCCAGGGCACTTCTGAACTTGGAGTAGGACCATCTGACATCATCCAAATGCATAATTCCATTCAGAACATCTCTGAAAACACAATCAGTGTTTTTTTAGTTATAACAATGTCATAACTGAATTCTAGCATAGTTAATACTGTGTATGAGGGAATCGAAACTCTACTGTAATTAGGCCTACCTTTCAAGCTATGGTTTTCTAGTGGCAAAACTGTCAGAGAAAGGAAGAATTGATATTCAAAGCCTTTAACAACTCAAAACTCTAAAATCATTGCTAACTCATGAAGTCTACCACTATAAATAATGAAATGCAATTTCTTTTTAGGAGCCATCAGGGTTAAGTAATTTGCCCTGGGTCATTAAGCTAATAAATATCTGAGACCAGATCTGAACTTAGATCTCCTGACTCAGGGGCTACCGCTCTATCCACATCCACTATGCCACTCAGCTGCCCCATGAAATGTACTTTTCAAAAAAAGTTTCATTACAAAAACAGAGAAGTACAAGAATTACTATTATCTGTTTTGACAAATGATGTGCTTACACCATTTAAATATTTTAAAATTCTTATTAAAATAAGCCTTGCAAATAAGTTGGAAGAATGTTGCTTTAAAACAAAAATTCCATTTTTTAGCATAGGAAACACCCTATTTTCTAGAGCAAAGGCCCAGCAAACAGACTGTGCCCTGAGCTTGGCATAACAACAATCCTTTGCACTATCCCTCTGGCAAAATCCTATAATTATTGTATTGCTCTAACACCCAGTGTTCTCTGAGCTTGGACAAGCACTGGGCAAATGCCCACATTCCGGTCATAAAGCCCTGCTATGAATCAAACTTGTCTGATTGTTACCCCTTCATTGTCATAGCTGCAGCCCATTATATAGACACTAGTATAAGCATTGAGATCACCTCACATTGTCTTGGGCCCCTCCTCTAGGGACTGGGCCGCAGCACATGTGTCTGGATCCCTTTTTGCCTGCAAGCTGTTTCTCTCACTTTGAAATTAAGCTTCTGTTTGATTCCTGACTCTCTTGTCTCGAGCTTGCTGTTTGGCTCTGGCCATCCGCTGGTTACAGGCCAGTTTGGTCCAGTTGACAGCACATAGGATAAAACTTATCTTATTATGGATAATAAAACTAAATTTCACATCTGTGCTAATTCTTAGGATCAATAAGAGGTAAGTCATGTAATTTCTGTCAGCTTGTTTTCCCATTTGTAGAATGGGAGTAATGATATCTACCTCACAGGGTTGTTGTGAGGATCAAAAGAGGTGTGATATGACAAAGCTGCCCTCAGAACCTGACTGGACTCAAGTTTCCCATACTCAGTTTTATTTCCACACCCTCAGCCAACAGAGGGTAACCTCGGGTCAAATCTCTTCCTGGGACTTTATTTGCCCTGACACAGTTTTTTGGTCATCTAGGGGTATAACAAATCCCAACTATGGAGAAACTGGGCCTTTCAGACTTGGTAGACTACACAAATCACCCAAGCGATGACACAATGACCAGACTGTATTTCCGGACCACAGGCTTATGGCCAAAGAAGCTAAACATCACTGTATCCTTTTCGTACATTCTTGATATTAGGACAGAGTAAACCTCTTTTGTTTAAATGTTCAATGACTCACAAGTACCTCATTTCCTCTCAACATCAAATCTGAACTAAGAGGGAGCCAATGTTAGAGCCTCAACTACAAGACGAGTACAATGCTTTTCAAACCATAAAGCACTAAACAAATGCTAATTTTATTATACCACATAAATACTTCATATATGGTATATGCCATACATAGGCTTTATTTCCCAAATCCTTTCTATAAACAGCATTACCTGATCCAAAGTTAATTGCTTCCCTCAATGAAAAAGAAAAAAAAAACCGGCCCCCAATCATTTCAAGTCTGTAGAGAGCCATAATGTAGGAGAATCCTAGAATTTTGGCAATTTGTAGAACTAGTGGTATCAGTTTTGTTGGATAATAATAAAGCTTATACTGGGCATATATTATCAATTAAAAATTATCTAGGAATGTGGTGTTTTAACTTATCAGCTTTGGCAAGATGCTTAAGCAGATACTACCGAGTATTTATATAGATTCTTTCCCGATTCCAAGTATTTCTCAAAAACCAATAGAAAGGGATCTCTCAAGAAATCCTTGGCTAAAATAGTCCTAATCTCTGCTTGTGTTTATATAGGAATATGGAGAATGAGATCAGCCTCAAGAGTAGATCTGATAATATGTTACATTATGGATTCCTGTGTGGCATATATGGCTCTGTTGCCTTTTAATACTAGCAAAAGTGATTATTACTAGAAAGCATCAAAGCATTTATAGGAACCTGCAGGCATTGTATGTACAATCTGAATGTGAACCTAGGGCAAATACATATCAAAAAACTGTATCATTTACAAAAGAAACAGAAAAAATAAAGTTATAGTACTCTGAAGAAATGTGGCATAGTATGGAAGAAAGAGTACTAGAATGGGAGTCAGAGGACCTGTGTTCATATCTCAGCTCAGTTACATACTACCTGTTTGAACTCTCTGAGTTAGCTTTCTCATTTGCATAGTGAGAGATTGGACTAGACTGTTTCTTTCTTTCAACTGTAAACATATGATTCCATGATCCTAGTAAAGTCACGAATGTTAGGAGACTGGGGAATTAATCGGGGAAGATTTCAAAAGGAAGGTTGATTTGTAATAAAGTTCTGAAAGAGAGATATATTCAAGTAATATTTTAAGTTCAAAGATATTTGAATAGAAAGAATTCAAAGTGATGTTTTTGCATTCTATGCAGAGAGAGCTCATTAATGGAAATCAAATTTTATAGATCTAAAAGAGTCAATAGCAGAAGACTGAAATTACTTTCCCTTGGTTCAGGCCACTAGACTACTATGTACAGCAGAAAAGTGATGCTATTGTTAATGCTAATTAATCAAATTCCCCAATGATTCAGAGTGTCTTAATATCATGTGTGATTTAATTCAGGCATTTCTTATAATAACAGCTTTATGGAAGTTTTCAGAGGCACAGGCTGTACATTTTTTGACAGTAAATCAGTAATACAATAGGAGCTCTGAGATCTTCAAATTTTAGTAAAATTAGCGGTAAATAAAATAGAAATTTTTCTAATCCTAGATTCAGAAATTTTAAACTCAGTTGTATTGCTGCTCATGAAATACTAAGCAACTCAAAACTTTTTTAAATTTCCCTTTTCTGTTACACTGTAAATAACAGTTAGTATGATCTTCCTTGGATATAGTAATTATGTCTTTTAGTCATTCTTCTAAACTCTTTAACTATGGTGATCACTGTAATTACACAGCAGACTTCATAATGTGACAATTCAATTTGCAGGTCAAAAATATTATGTGGAACCATGTATTAGTAGAAGGCGAACAACAGTGCCTTATGTACCAAAATGACAATTTTGTTGTTTACATTCAAAATATACTGAATGAAATTCTCTAAGAGGTTTCCTTTTGAACTTCAATAAATCATCCAAACATAAATTGCATTTGGATACTATGTATTTATAGCCTGTATTAATTTTCCTATGTTACTGAACATTCATAAAGGTCCATATTTTTCATCCTAAACTGAATTTTAAGACATCCATTTTGAACTGAATACCTAGCTCAAAGTCAACATATCCAAAACCTGGACTTACTGGCTTTCCCTCTAAACCCTTCCTCTTTGTTCCCTCCCCTTCCTGTTCAGCATCCTTCTAGGCACTCATGTTCAGACCTTGATGCAGCCTCTACTCCCTCTCACCTCACACATCCAATCACCAAATCCTCTAATTTCTTTTTCAAAATACAGTACTAAAACATGTTTAATTGGTTGTACTGGTTTTTAATATTAAGATTATAATTGATTAAAAAAATTGAGAACCTTCTCAGGCAAGATTTCTAGCACATCCGTTTCATGAAAAACTACTAAGTAAAAATAAATGTAATCTTTATTGTCTTGATTTGGATGGTCCATTAAGACTGCATTTACTTTTAAAGTAGTATGTATTTACATATTAATAAATATATATATGACAGAGCTTCTCCCAGGGCATCAAAGTCAGTTAAAAATGTACCCACGTTATTTCATAGGCAAAAGACATGCAAAAGGCAGTTCAGATTTACAGTAGTTGTTTTGGTGGAGTCCCTTTTTTTCTTTTTAAATTAAGGGCTGTATAATGCTCAGATCCACAGCAATACATACACACACTTGAAGATTCCACACTTTTGGAGATTTCCAGTTCGCCCTCCTGCAGCACTTCTACAATGCACCGCATAATGAGGGTGGCAAATGAACTAATTTCATGTGCTTTAGGGGAAGCATGCTGGATCATGTGAGCCATTCATTTTTGTCAAGATAAATTGGCTCATTACAGCAAATAGAAGCAGTGGCTTGCTACCCTTACTGCGTAGTTAGAGGTGGCTAACCTTGGCTGCTCCCAAGAGTAAGTTCTGGTTCATATTCTGTTGTCTGTTTCTATCAACCTTCTAAATGCCACCGCCAGGCCTGCGGTTCGGCCCCGAGGGCTCGGCCAGCAGCACGCAGGCCACCTACCCATCAAACACTCATCTCGCGGCAAGGTAGCATTGGGCGGACAGTCCGAATCAGCCCAAGTACGAGGAGACCAGCCGGGCTACAAACAAAGGCTGCCGTGGCTAGATCTCGGAGGGCTTTAAAGCCCACGGACACGCCCTTTCCACCTCCCACGAAGGAAGCCGGGGTGGGGGGCGGGGTGCGTCTCCGGGACCCCGTCTTTTTTTTTTTTTTCCTAGCTCCGCGGCATCGCCGCCAGTATGCAGCTCGAGCCCGCGGCCTCCGCGCTCCAGTCCCTCCTTCCCTATCTCCCCGCAGCCTCGGAAGCGGCTGCGCGGTGAGGACTGGGGGGGCGCTCGGGCCGCGCCGGCGGAAGCTGCGGCAGCGGAAAAGGCAGCAGCAGCGGCGGAAGCGGCGGTGGAGGCAGCGGCAGCGGCAGCGGCAGCGGCGGGAGCTAAGGTAGAGGCAGAGAGCGGCAGCGGCGGGAGCTAAGGTAGAGGCAGAGAGCGGCAGCGGCGGGGCAGCGGCCGCTTTCGGGGCCCTTCTGGACGCCCAAGGTTCGAGCGTCCCGGGGGCCAAGGCTCGGGTGAGGGTGGGCCATGCAGGAAGCGGAGGAGCCCGCGCCCCCTCCGCCGCAGCCGCCTTTGCCCCCCGTCTACATCTACAGCCCCGAGTACGTCCGCACTTGTGATTCGCTGGCCAAGGTGCCCAAACGGGCCAGCATGGTGCATTCCCTGATTGAAGCCTATGAGCTGCTCAAGGAGATGAGGGTCGTGAAACCCAAGGTGGCTTCCATGGAGGAGATGGCCAGCTTCCACACTGACGCGTACCTGCAGCACCTCCAGAAGGTCAGCGAGGAAGGGGATGACGAGCATCCCGACTCGGTGGAATTCGGCCTGGGCTACGACTGCCCCAGCACAGAGGGCATATTCGATTACGCGGCCGCGGTGGGGGGCGCCACCATCACGGCGGCCCAGTGCCTGATCGATGGGAAAAGTAACGTAGCTATTAACTGGGCCGGGGGCTGGCACCATGCCAAGAAAGACGAGGCTTCGGGCTTCTGTTACCTCAATGACGCCGTCCTGGGGATCCTGCACTTGAGGAGGAAGTTCGAGCGCATCCTCTACGTGGACCTGGACCTGCACCACGGAGACGGCGTCGAAGACGCTTTCAGTTTCACTTCCAAAGTCATGACTGTGTCCCTGCACAAATTCTCTCCAGGGTTTTTTCCGGGAACTGGCGATGTGTCTGATGTGGGTCTCGGGAAGGGAAGGTATTACAGCGTCAACGTGCCCATTCAGGATGGCATACGGGATGACAAGTACTATCAGCTCTGTAAAAGCGTCCTCAAGGAAGTCTATGTAGCCTTCAACCCCAAAGCGGTGGTTGTGCAGTTGGGAGCCGATACCATAGCTGGGGACCCGATGTGCTCCTTTAATTTGACTCCCGTGGGACTCGGGAAGTGTCTCACATACATCCTTCAGTGGCAGCTGGCCACCCTCATCTTGGGGGGAGGCGGCTACAACCTTGCTAACACAGCCCGATGCTGGACATATTTGACTGGGGTCATCTTGGGGAGAACGCTCTCTTCTGAGATCCCAGATCATGAATTTTTCACTGAATACGGCCCGGATTATGTGTTGGAAATCACCCCCAGCTGCAGGCCTGACCGCAACGAGCTGCACCAAATCCAGCATGTCCTGAATCGAATTACAGGGAACATGAAGCATGTGGTTTAGGGGTGCTGGGATGGTGGTGGTGGTGCTACATCTGATTGTGACGGTATAGGAAGATTTCTTGTAAAGCTGGCTTTGTGTTTTTGTGAATTTGTGGCTGTGAGGAAAAATCTGGAAGAGATTACTTCCTCACAACACCAAGTGGCAGCTAGCCTTCGTGGGGTTCAGTAGGCAGTCACCCCAGAGATTTAAGCAGAGGACTGGAGGGAGTAGGAAGGTGATTTTTAAGGTTCAAGTGCTTTTTCTGAAATACAGTTGAGACAAAATTAAGATTCCTTTTTAAAAAGGCAAAAGCAGTTTGTATTCTTGGAAATTATTTTCTGGTCGGTTTGGGGTGGGGAGTTCTTATTTTTTAAGCAAGAAGTGCTTGGGGTTAGTTGTTCACTGTCATTGATGAATTTGTTGAGTAGTACTAGTAGTGGTCAAATATAATTTTTATTTTAAAAACATAATTATATTTTAACTTCATCTCACCTGTAAAATGTATATACTGTATAATTATATTTTAATAAAGGTTTTTTTTTTTAACAGATTCAGGATTTCATCAATATGCGTACTACAGACTGCAATAGGCCCATGCAAGGTTTTCTCTAAATTCTCAGTAGAGGATCACTCTGTAGTTTGGAAGGCCTTATTCTTGAATTTTTAAATATAATTTAAATATAATACCTTTACCTAGTGCATTAAGAGGTTACATTTCACAGGACTTCTAAAAATATACAAAGCACTTTACAAACATCATCTCATTGGTTCCTTAACAACCAGTCTGTGAGGTAGGTGCTATTATCCCCACTGGACAGATGCGGAAACAGGTTCAGAGAAGTGACAGTGATTTGCCCAGGGTAATACAGCTCATAATTGTCTGAGGCAAGATTCTAACCCAAGTTGTCCTGACTTCAAGTCTAGAGTTCTATTACCTCTTAATGTCTTAAGAATTATCTATGTATAACCATTCAGTTTGGGTCTAGTTCATTGTCTTTCTGCTGTACCTCTCTGTATACACTGAGGGACTAACTTGATAAACTTCTTGTCAGTTACTACATGTTATAGTCTGGGCAATATGTATTTTTGATTCACTTTAGTGTTCCAATGTAAATGATTACAGTGCTAATATGTATTTCATTGAGATTTTGCAGTATTCCAGGAATGAATCCAGTATTCCAGGAATGCCCATCAAAAGGAGGCTAGGGAGAGCCTTCCTATCAATAAGTAATCCTTTTTCTTTTTTTTGCTGGGACTATAACCAGGCATCTACGGTGACAGTGGCAGACTTAGCTAAGTGCATCCCACTTGATGAGAGAGTACTCAGTGAATCACTAAACAAAGGTATTTCCACAGTTCTGTTGATCTGAGTTAGTAATTTAATTTGTGCACAAGAGAAACCTTGTCTGAGAGGCTTTCGAGGCTATATTTTGTTCTACCAAGTGAAATGCTTAAGAAAAAATAAAACAGTATCTAGTAGTATATCTTTTTTTCTGTCAACTCTGTAACTTGTGAAATCAAGATCTAGTTAGCTATCGTAAATAATCTATAAAAGCTCAACTATTTCTTCTCACCCTTTCTTCAGGAATTCCCTTGGTGCACGCAAAGTTCTCACGAAGATCAAGTAGAAATGAGAAAGCAGGCATATGGACCTGTGGTGGCTATTGTCTTCTTGGTCACTCTTTTTGGTTAAAAGTACCCATCTGATACTTGCCATTCTATGGAATCTTCCTTCCCCTCTCTGAAAGATCACAAACATCCTTTCTTGAGTGACTTTAAAATGTCATGGATTGTTTCTGCTTGTATTTGATCATGTCTAGCTACTCTTTCTGATTTCATCTTAAAGTGCATTTCCACTTCCTCACACAATGTATTGAATACTAAGTGGCAAAGTGTGAAAGTAGTAAACCCCCTTATCATGAAAAAAATAAAATGTTTATAAACCCCCAGCACATGTGCTCTATTTTGTATGTTTGTTTGTCTTCCTTCATTTACCCTATAAATGCTCTTGGGACTATCTTAACTAGATGCATTTCACAACAAACTCTCTTTAGGTTTGTTTTATCCTCAAATGCTTTTTCATGTGTGTGTGTGTGTGTGTGTGTGTGTGAAGTGACACTATTCAAAATCAGTCATACGGACCTGTGATATTTTATAAATGACATTGTGCTCATGTTCATAAAGTCACTTGGCACAGTGGATAAAGAGCACTGTGACTCAACTGTGGCATCTTATACTTAAAAGCTGTGACCCTGGGGCAAGGCAATCTGTTTGCCTCAGTTTCCACAACTGTAAAATGGGGGCAATAATAGCATCTGCCTTGGAGTGATTGTGAGGATCAAATGAGATATTGGTAGAAAAAACACTTAGCATAGTGTTTGGCACATAGGAGGTACTATATAAATGCTTGTCTCCTCTTTTCCCTCCTGCTCTAAATATTTTGCTTTCGGCAGCTATGACTTTCAACATATTCAAGGAGCTTCTCTTTTGTTGATGAGAGACAGTTTCTGGGCTCTGAGTTTTCTTTGGTATCCTCAAGTACATGGACTGTGTCATATTTTATTCTCATATTTATTCTGTGTCATATTTTATCCTAGTCTCAAGACCTAGCACAGTGAAAATAATACATGCTTAAGTGTCTGTTAAATTAATTTTGTCCATACCCCACTTTTGCTCAACAACTTGTTTAAAACAGCTTTGGCTAACATACAGAGACAATGAATGAAGAAAATATAAGACCAAAAATAATTTTCCAATAGAGAAGAGGTCAAAAGATTGTAAACAAATGTTCTCAAGAGAACTGTAAACCTAACAACCACATAAAAGAATGCTTGAAATCACTAATAACAGGAGAGATGAAAACAAAATAATTCTGAAGTTTAACCTCTCAACAAAGCATAGCACTGACATTCAGTGCTGAAAGAGGTGTGGAGAGATAGGCATACTAATTACATTGTTGGTAGATCAATGAATTGGTCCAGCCTTTCTAAACATAAATTCAGGATTATGGAAATAAAGTGGCTAAAAATTTCCATACGCTTTGACCCATGGATCATCTTGTTAGGTATATGCTCCACTTTTTGTAGTAGCAAACAATTGGAAATCAAGAAGATGCCCATCAATTTGGAAATGTCTAAAGAAGTTATGGTACATAAGACACACTGAGCATTATTGTCCTGTAAAAATGATGAATACAGAGAAGCATGGGAAGATTCATATGAGCTGATGCAAAGTGAGGTAAAGAAACCTCAAAACAATATACACAATAACCACAAAAATGTAAATGAAATAAAAAACAACAAAAGAAATGGGAAATTATATTGATCTAGCTGGGCCCTAAAAAAAATGGGAAAAGTATTCACCCTACTTTGTAAAAGTGGGAGATTATGGGTATAGAACATGATATAATGTCAGATGTTTTCAATATGTTTAGTTTTGCTGACCTTCCCCCTCCTCTCCTTTTCATTTTTTAATATGGCAAATGGCATTCTGAGAAGAGTAGGAGGGAAAGGTACATTGGGAAATGGAAGTGATGTCAAAACAAAAGACATCCGATTTTTATTTAAAAACAAACATCAATCTGGAGTTCCTGTATGACATCCTCTGATCTTATGCTCAAATCTGATTTGGTATTTATTTTTACTCATACTCTGATGAGAGGCTATGTGGCAAAGGGGCTAGCCAAAGAACTTAAGTCTTGCCTCTCACATATTGGCCAGCTTACCCTGGATGAGTCACTTAACCGGTAAGTGAGCTAGGCAGCTAAGACTAAGTTACAGAATAATTGCTGATCCACATTAGTAGAGAATCTCCTTACCAGAACTTCCCTATGCCAATGAAATCATAGGTCTGGATGAAATCAAACCTGTAAATATCCAGGGGTAAGATTAAATGCAATTCTTAAATGATCACTAGTTACTAGTAATAGCTAGTTATATCCTTAACTAGTAAGGGATTCCAACCTACATGCTCCCATCATCTGTCTCCACTCCTATTCACACATTGCTGAACAGTGCTAAAGAAAGTCACAGCACTTGAGTTGACTAGGTTCACTGAATTTATGTAAATTAAATAAGGTTCTCCCCATAACAAGGCAATATTTGTACAGTTCCCTAATTTGATTCTATATACCAGTCTCCACAGAGGCTATTCCAAATCTTTTCTCCTCAAGCCTTTCACATCTATCAAAAGAAGATCTTGTCTCATGTTTATGAAAAAAGTAAGTGATTTATGAGCTCCCTCTTCCCTGTTCTACAATTTCTCCCCAAGCCCCCCATGTCCCCCGAAACGTCTTGACAACATTTTCATCATCATTTCTGTTATGCCAGCCTCTAATTAAGACCTGGCCATCCTTTCTGCAAGGCCAACTTCTATACTGGTACTCTGAATCTCACCTCCTCCCTTCAGCATCTTGTTGTCTCCCACCCCCACCCCCCACCCTGGGCTTCAATCTCTCTTTGCCAACTGGTTTATTCTCTAAAGCCTACAAATATGCCCTGGTCGACATCATCCATTTAAAAATACAAAACAAAAAATGCCATAGGATCCTCCAGCTATACCATCCTAGATTTCTTTTCCCTTCCACTGCTAAAGTGATAGAAAAAAAAAAAACTGGCTACACTCATTACTTCTACTTTCTCTCCTATTCCTCACTTCTTAGCACGTTGCACTCTGGCATCCAGCTTCATCAACTCAACTAAAAGTACTATTTCCAAAGTTTTACTGATGATCTCTTCTTGGTTGTTAAAACTGATAACCTTTTCTCAGACCTTATTCTTCTTGTGAACTTTGCAGTATTTAATACTGTTGATTTAAGACTCTCTTAGATATGCTCCTATCCATAGGTTTTCATGATACTATTTTTGGTTTTCTTCCTGTCTGACCACTCCTCAGTCTCCTTTGCTGGCTAATCACTCATATCCTGCCTCCTAACTCTGGTCCCAAGTCTCTGTCCTGAGCCCTCTTTCTTTACACTATATCTTGGTGACCTCATCAGTTCCCATGGGTTCAATTGTCATTTCTATACAGATGACTCACAGATCTCTATATTTTGCCCCAGTCATTTCCCACAATCACAAGTTGCCTATTGGACATTTCACAGTGGATGTTCTAGAGACATCTTAAACTCAACGTGTCCAAAATAGAACTCATTGTCATTCTTCCAAAGCCTAAGCCTCTTCAAAACATCTCTATTTCCATAAAGGGCACCACCAATATTCCAGTCATTTTGGTACATATTAATCTCAGTCATCCATGACTCTTCACCTTCCCTCACCCCACAAATCCAGTGAGCAGCCATTTCTTATTGGTTCTACCACAGCATCCTCTCTCATATCTCTACCCTTCTTTTGCCCAACACTCACCACCCTAATTACCATCACTTCTCATCTGAAGGACTGGTGAACCTCTCTGAAGTTTCTTCTCTCTATAATCATCTTATTCCTAGATGACAAAGTGATATCTCTAAAGATGTCTGTTCCTGTCACCCTCCTACTCAGTAAAGTCCAGTGGCTCCATATTGCTTCTAGAGTAAAATACAAACTCCTGTGGCCTACAAAGGCCTTCACAATCTGGCTCCAAACTACTTTTCTAGCCATATTATACCTTAGTCTCCTTTATAAGTTGTTTAGTTCAGTTAATCTATTCTTCTTGCTCTTTCTTACACAAAATATTTCATCCTTTTTCTCCAGGCTGTACCTCACATCTGAACTATACTCACTGCTAACCTGTGCCTTTTAGAATCCCTAGTATCCTTAAAAGCTTGTTTCACACTTCCTTTCCTGCATTAGAGCTTTCCAGATCTACATCCAAGCTGCTATTTTCTCCTGGAAAAAAAAAGATCTTGTATTTTATATACATATTTATATAAGGATCATAGTACAGCTGGAAGGGGCTCTGAACTTCCTCATTCTACAGATGATGTAGTATAGAGCAGGGGCCTTTTCATTTTTATCTTTGTGTCCTCAGCACCTAATAGTGCCTAGCACATAGCAATTGCTTAAAAGTGCTTGCTGAAATCAGTATTAAACATATGCATCAAACTCTAAACTGAGTTCAAAAAGATATAAGAGAGTAAGACAATAATAGGAAGCCTTAAAATTCTTCTCACGGAGCTGATAAAATCTAACAGAAGGGTAAACAAAAGGGAAAATATAGAACTGAACATACTGTTGGAAACTGCAGAACTAAAAGATTTATGGCATCTAATAAATGAGATCATGAAAAAACACATTTACATTTTTCTCAACTCCTCGCAGTACGGTTAAAAAAAACCAAGTACTAGGGTGCAGAGAAATTAGAAATATATGCAATAAAAATAGTAGCCAAAATAAGAACTGCCAGCAAAAGACAGATATAAATGAATATGTAATCAGAATATCCTGGATATTAAGTGAGTCAAATAACAAACAGGATAAACAGTTACTAACTGTGAAAGACAAAGACAAAATAACATACCAGAATTTCTGGAATGCAGCTAAAGTAGTGCACAAGGGGGAAAAAAAAAGCATATCCCTAAGGCATATATTAACAAAAAGGAAAAAGAAAGCACTAATTAGCTGAATACTCAATCAAACAATTAGGAAAACAACATACAAACAAAAATAAACACAAGAGGAAATCTTGAACATTTGAGAAAGAAAATTTTGAAACAAAAAAGATGATAAAACATAAAAACTAAGAGCTGCTCCTTTTAAAAGCCTAACACACATACCTTTATTCAACTTGGTTAAATAAGAAGTGTGAGGGGAAAATTTTTTTTTTTTAAAAAAGAAAGGAGAATCATGACAAAGAAGAAATGAAAGAATTTTCAGAATCTATTATAGTTAAATGCCAATACAAATGAGAAATTAAAAGAAGATTAACCACATATTCAATTAACAAAACATTAGAGATCTTTAAAAATATAATTTTATAAAAGAAAATTAAACTAGTTGTGAAGTACCAATGACAAAACAATAATACAGCAACAACAACAAAGAAATATGGTCAATATGAATTTACAAAAGTCACTTTGAAACTATTTAAAGAACAAGTGATAATCATAATACACAAATTATTTTCAAAAACTGATAATAAAAACACTACCAAATTCCTTATGAGAGAGATAGAATCCTAATACTCAAATGAAAAAATGATAAAAACAAATAAAAGGAAATACAGATCAATATCATTAAAGAATATAAATTTTAATTTATAAATAAAATCCTATCAAAAATTTACAACAATTTATTGGGGAAAATGCTTCACTATACTCAAGTGGGATTTATCCTAGGAATTCAAAAATTATTATTAGGAAGGTAATTAAAAAGAAAAGGCTCTAAGACCTTTGTCTATACAATTGATGAAGAAAATACCTTTGACACACTGATTTGTTAAAAACTGTAAAATAGGCACAGAGAAGAGCATTTTTTAAAAAATGATTCAACTATCTAAAAGAGCATCTGTTATTTGACATAGCTCTAAGAAGGCTAGAAATAAGAATAAGACAAAAGAAAGAGATGACACATAAAGGTAGGCAGAAATAATAAAAATCTATCTCCTCATGACATACAGGTTTAATAGAAAATCCCAGAAAATCAGCAAAGAAACAAATACTAATATACTCAGTATAGTAGGTTAGAAAATAAACTCACAAAATTAAGATCTTATAGCAAAAACAAGAGTGTAATAGAATGGTAAGTCCAATTAAAAAGAACTACAAAGTACATGAAGTATAAAGAAGTCAGTCTATGAAAGCACACTCAATACCTGC
Source organism: Phalanger gymnotis (assembly GCA_028646595.1). Taxonomy (NCBI): domain Eukaryota; kingdom Metazoa; phylum Chordata; class Mammalia; order Diprotodontia; family Phalangeridae; genus Phalanger; species Phalanger gymnotis. Next base: position 78,339,815 of record CM053626.1, read on the forward strand.
ATAAATATAATTAAGAAATCCTTCTTAAACTCTCAAGATCAAGCTAGACAAGAAATAATTAGAAATAACTGAATTTAATAACTTAGTTGCCTAGAAAAGAACTCTCTATCTGGAAAGAACTGGAAAAACTAAAAAGCAGTCTGGCAGAAATTAGGTTTAGAATAATACTTTATACCATATATTAGAAAACAACTCTGAATGGATATGTGACCTGAATATTACAGATCATACTACAAAGGTTAGCAAGGATTTATTAAGCACTTACAATGTGCCAGGGTCTGTGCTATGTGTTGGGGATACAAAAACAAAGGATTTAACAATTATTACTCTTGAGGAGCTGACATCCTAACCTGGGGAGGCAACTACACGGTTTTTCCTGTGGCTAGATCATACTGGATAGTTTCTGGGGTAGCCCAGGACCAGACTAGGGAGCAAGGTAAGAGATGTAAGACACCCACAGTGGGAGCAGGTTTTACCACCACCTGGCTGTCCTTGATGAATGATAAACTAATAAAGAGAAGAGAGAAGGAGCAGTAGCCAAGTAGGAGATCCAGGAGAGAGTGGTGTCCTGAAAACCCTAAGAGGAGCAACAGAATCAAATGCAGTAGTAGCTAAGGATAAGGACTGAGAAAAGGCAATAGTGAGCAAATTAAGAAATCACTCGTGATTTTGGAGAGAGTAGTTTCAGTTGAATGAGAAGGTTGGGAGTCAGACTGCAAAGGGTCAGAAATGGAGAAAACAGGCAATGACTATAAACAGAGAAAGATAAGAGAGAGGTAGGATGATAACTTAAGGACATGGTAGGCTCTAGTTAAGGTTTTTAAGGATTGGGGAAAGTTGCGCACATTTAAGGCAGTAAAGAATCAACCAACAAAGAAAAGTTGAAGATCAGATGACAGGCAGAAGAGAGGTGCAATCCAAGAAAGAAGATGATTACAGGCATGTGTTGAAGAGTTAGGGCCACCTCATAGTCAGAAACTGAAAGATTAGTGGATTATGTCAAGGGGTTTTCAGATGAAGAGAAGGGGAGATGATGGGAATTCAACAGGAATGTCCTCAAATTTCTCACTAAAGTAAAAAGTAGGGTCCTCAAATGAGAGAAGTCAGAGGGTGAGTGGTGGGACACTTGAGATGAAACAAGAGGGTTTGCAAGAGCTTCTGTAGGGAGTCAAAGAGGAATAAAGGGAGGTCGTCCAAGATAGAAAGAAAAGGCTAATCTACATCCAAAATACACACTTTTTGTAGTAGCAAAGAACTAGAAACAAAGTAGATATCCACTAGCTGGGGAATGACTAAACAAACTGTGGTATAGGAATGTAATCAATGATTATTGCACTGTAAAAAAAAAGCAAACATTAAATAGCATAAAGGAGGCATGGGAAGACTTATATGAATTGATGCAAAGTGAGATAGACAGAACCAGGAAAACAATATAAACAATGGAAGTGGAAAGAACTACTACCACAATCAAAATAGAAATAGCACACCATGTAATTATAATTTACAACTTTGGATCCCAAGAAGAGATATGAGAAAATACTTCCTATTTGCAGGGAAGGGTGACTGGAGGTAGGATACATATGCTGTTAAACTTGATTGATATGGTGGTTAATTTTGCTGAAATGTCTTAACCTTCTCTGTTTTAAAAAATTTAAAACTGAGATGGGTCATATTGAAAAAGAAGACATAAGCATGAAGGATGATATCAATAAAAAAGTTTTAAACCTTCCCTAGCACTTTGTGCTTCCAAATAACTTTCATTCTATTTCATATTATAATTATATATAGCTTATTTCCACTATTTGATGCTTCATGAAAGTAGGGACTACTAATTTCTGATTTGTATATTCCCCCATAGTACCTGGCACAGTGTCTTTAATACATTTTTACTGAATTAAAAAATCATGAGCAGTAAGATAAAAATTACACTGGAGATTTTTTTTTTCTCATTAGTTCACGCAGTGAGTTTGAGTTGCTTTATAATTGATGCTGCTTCATAACATTTTTTTTAACAGCAAGATTTGTTTGACATGATTGATATGGAATATCTGCTACGAATGATACCTAATAAGAATCTGAAAATTTAGAGCTGGTAGAGATTTCATGTGGTCTAGCCCAACCTAATTTCACAAATAACGAAGCTGCGTTCCTCAAAGGTTACATGATTTCAACTGTCATAGTGAGAACCAGGGCGAGGATTGGAATGCAGGTCCTTTTGAGTGAAAATCTAGCATTCTTTTTACCCCAGCATGCTTCCTCTTGGTTTAGGCATCCAAAAATCAGGAAAACTGATATAAAAAATGAATGATACATTTTCAGTTAGCAAAGACATTATTTCAAATGGTTAATTTCTGAGGCTGTCTGATTTTGATGAAATTAATTTCATTTATTCATTAGCAAAATTAATAATGGCAATCACCTTCATGCCTCAGTAGTCATCACCAAGATTATCAAGCAACATTTTTGTTTCTTTTTTGTCTGAAGAGTGTCTGGTAAATTCACTTTTCTTTTTCCTGGGTCTTTAGCCAGTAGGAAGAAGAAGATTTGGAATGAAAACAATGCTAATACAGACTCAAGAAGTGGTAGTGAAGGGTGCTAGTATTATTAGGAAGCGAATGACAAGAGTATCTCTCTAAAGACTACCAGATCAAGTAGAATAGAAAAAAGAAAGATATTTAGACATATTTGATACAGAGATGGACCTTTCCTCATTGCTCATTTAAACCAGTTTTAGCAACGAATGGACTTGGTAACTGAAAAATTATCAACAAGGTTTGGGAATCTAAAACTTATAAATAGAAAGTTCATGTATAAAATTCAGATTCTCAAATTTAATAAAATGGCTAATATATGAATACTTCACATAAAAAGAAATATTCTCTCCTTTTTAATCAAGAGTTTCTAATACAGAAAGTTGTGACTCATTAATTAATAAACTGTGAAGTAAATGCACACCTTTCAGTGCCCCAAATTTGCCTCTGAAGAGTCTGGTCACATCCTTTTCACATCAATTCCTCGCACTGTTGCATTGCTACAAACCACTATGGCACTGGAACTCACATCAGACATAGCCATCAAATCAATTATAACAGTCTTCTGCTGGCTTATACTGACAAGAAATGATTGATAACAAAACCTGCCTGCTTTCTGTTCTCATCTGACAGCAACAAAACAGTCCTTGCCTGCTTTTACCAGCATTTGTCATAAAATAATAGCAATTTCATCACCTAGAAAGGTGCTGTCAACTCTGTTCAGTTCATCTGGTTTCATTTTATTTTCATAATTTTAAAATATAACTATTCAGCAAGGTTAATACAAAATGTTTGTTTGTTGAAGTTTCTGACATGTTTATAACACATCGATAATCTCAAAATATGGAGCATCAATCTTCTTTAAGAAATTTGGAAAACCATTTCACTTATATCTTAGACTGTCCCCAACTCCCTAACCCCAAACCAACCAATCCAAACCCATAATAGTCCACATTGTAGCTCTCTAGACATTTACTAATTTTGAAAACTGACATATTACTCAGGATGAATTTACTATTAGCTCTGAATCACAGTTTTTAAAATAACTGTTTGAAGTGTTGAGGATTTCATGGTAACAATGTCCTCAGAAACAAGGAATACATATTATTTTTTGCTTTCTTTTTTTTAATATTACCATATAATTCCATAGTGAGGATGCCAAAAAATGACAAAAGTGCAATGCTGCAAAAGAGATGAAAAGTCAACAACCATTAAATATCTACTGTATGCAGATAGTATACTAGGTACCATGCCCAATTAGAGAACATAAATGGCTTCCTTGAAAAAAATTATTTAAAAATAGACCAACATATATGTGCATATATAAATATTTTGTATGCGCCTGAAGTCAGGAGTAAAGGGGTAGGAAAGGTCATGCCATCTCCAACTTCTCTGCATTTGAACAAGCCATTTCCAAACACTTCCCCCAATGCTTGAGATGTATACTTTCCTTAATCCTTCTTTTTAAAATATTTATCTTTCTTCAAAGGTCAGCTTAGGACCCACTGTGAATACAAAACCTCCCACAATGTATGCTCCCTAATGCCTTTTCCTACACCCTTCTCCATCACCTGGCATTTAGTTAGTGTATATATATGTATCTGTGTAAGACACACACACACACTCTCTCTCTCATATGCATACACGTTATTTCTCCACAACAGAATGGGAGTTACTTGGGGATAGGGGCTGTTTTTGTCTTTGTATCCCTAGCTTCTTGCATAGCACCCAACACATGGCAGAAATTTAGTATCTGTAGAATGGCAGAACTGAATTATAGGAAAGGGGTATAATGGAAGTCACGAGATACCAGAGATCTGATTAAAAATGTCTGGCAGATACAAATCAATTACTTCCTAATTCCTCTTCACCCACTAAAAGATAATTGTTAATATAAAAATATATTTAGTATCTGGATATGTGTTGTGCTCTATTAGGCACTATGCCAATTAATGTTGGGGGAAAAAAATCTGTCCTTGTCCTCAGAGTGCATGAACAATAGGAAAAAAAATAGGCTCAATGACAATATCAAATAAGCACATTTTCAGTTTGTAGCTGTATCAGAAAATGGAAATATGATTTTATTATTTCATTTGCCAAAGCCAAATGAAGCAGGTAATGCTTTGTGAAATTATTTGGAGTACCATCTCTAAATCAACAGCTTAATCATGGATATTTTTGACTCCATATTAAAAAGACAATAATCATCATGGAATACAGTAGCTATTAACTTTTTCTCCTTTTTCTTTCTGGCCCCTCAAAAGACTACTGTGATAGCCCATTAATTCATACATATTTCATGCCACATTAATCTTCTTAAAATACCATTTTTATGCCACTTCCCTGCTCTTCTAAAACTTCTAATGGTTCTATAACCTACGAGATTAAATCCAAACATAGCCTAGAATTCAAGACTCTTCAAAATCTGGATCCAATCTAGCTTTCCAAAGTTAATCTCTCTCTACTTCTTAACATGAATTCTCTATCCCGGGAGGAATGGTCTAATTAACAGTTTCTAAACATTTACATGTGCTTTATTTGGCCACCTCACCAACTCTGCACATTAAAATTCCACTTGCCTTTCGAGATCCTACTGAAACTCTGTAATGTGCTTGATTGCCCCATCTGGATGTGATCCCTCCCTTCTCTGACCTCCTATAGCACCTATTGCCTTCTACTCATAGTCATTCTTATATTAGATCTGAGTTCAAATCTGGTGTCAGGCTAGCTGTGTTGATCCTGGGCAAGTCTCAGTTTCATCAATTGTAAAGTGGGGATAATAATAGCCTCTACTTAGCAGGGTTGTTGCGAGGATAAATGAGATCATATTTGTGAAGGGCTCAGCACAGTGCCTGGGCACACTGCAGATGCCATGTACTTGTCTTCCTTTCCCTCCTCCTCACTTGTTCTAATTAGTTAGCTACTGTCTAGCACATTGCTTTGCATATAGTAGAAACTTAGGTTTGCTTAATTGACTTTAGTCTTTCCAACTAGATTGTAGGCTCCTAGAAGTCAGTGATGACATTGACTATTTCTTTAAATAACCCATGGTTAACTTACTCAAAATGAACTCACCTTTTCTGGATGTTTTTAAATGATAATACTAGCAACGGTAACTAGCATTTAGGGTTTGCAAAGCGACTCACAAATGTTACCTCATTTTATCCTCACGACTCTGAGGGGTGGATATCACTATCATCCTCATTTTACAGATGAGGAAACCACCAGAGTGAAGTTAAGCGAGTTGCTCTGGGTCACACAGCTAATAAAAGACTGGAGTGAGATTTGAACTCAAGTCTCCCTTACTTCAGGACCAAGGCTCTATACATTGTAACACCTCCCTGCCTTCTACATAGTTGTGTTAATGAAACATTTTCTTCAACATAATTATTAAGAAGAGATAATATATTTAAGATTTTTATCCATGAGAAAGGTAAGGTTTAGAAATATAAAATGAAGACTGCTACAAAGTCAACAACAAAAATCTAATATATTGGGTTATACTCCATAGTCTTCACTTCGCTTTTCTTTGAGTTAAAAAAAAAAAAGATGACTCTTTTTTTCAGTTCCCAAGACAAAGCAAGACAATTGTCAATGAAAGTATCTGTTGCCCAAAGACTATGCTAGATAGTGAGGGAGGGGTGATACATACCTACTTTATAATAATGATAATAATGGCTACATTTATATAGCATTTACTATGTGCTAGGCACTGCTCTAAGCATTTATAATTAATCTCTCATTTGAGATAGATGCTATTGCTATTGCCATTTTACAGATGAGAAAAGTAAGACAAGAAGAGGTTAATTGAATTGCTCAGCTAATACATGTTTGAAGCCGGGGTATTTGAACTCAGGTCTTCCTGACATCAGGACCAGCCTGGTGTCCTCTCTATTTCTATGTGCCTCTAAATGATTTGTCCAAAGTCACACTGATAATAACTAGCAGGGTTTATATTTAAACCTCCAACTCCAAATCTAGCATTCTTTCAATTGTCTGTATTGTCTTTATAATTTCTTACATGAAATCTTATGGTAGATATGACTTTAATTTAGAAAGAAGGTTTTCTGGAGAAAGAAGGTTTTCTGGCCTCTTCAGTGATTCATATTACTTTTAAATAGTATGAAAGGCAAAAGATGAAATATTTCAAATAACCTTGATTCTTTTTTTGGAAAACTTACTCTCATGGCACCTGAGGTTCACTATTATTTTACTTTCATTGTATACGTGTGGGCAGGTCCATGCCAAAATCTTACTCATTTTTGTACCCCTACTGCTTAATTCTGTTCTTTATACGTAGTAATATCACTTAATGTGTCTGGAAATGACTCAAAGATGACTTATTTACAAGCTAAGCTTGAGTTTAGACTTAATATCCAATACTTCAAGAATCTATAATTTCTTTAATGTGAGTACTTCTACCAGCAAGGCGAATTTGAATAATTCTACCCCACTGTCACAGTGACTTAGGCCAAATATAATCATCACTTAGGAACGTAACACCTCTAAGACTGGTATTCTGCAAGTCCGCCTCACAGTCCTGCTATGCATATCTGTAAGGAGACGTGACTCTTGATTAGTTAAGAGACTTATTTAAGCTAAGACAGACACTGAAGAGAAGGCCCTTGAGGATCTAGAGGCAAATATAAACTTTTGAATGACTACTGGGATCCTCATAGCTGCTGACATGCAGGAGAAGGCAGTGGCCCCACCATGTCCTTTCCCTTCTAGGTCTTAAAACCCTGGAGCCTGCTGAGGGTAGACTTCTTTCAGTGAGATCTTTCTCCACCTTTGGCTGAATGGGAATGTTCCTTCTGTCTCTATTCTAATCTGTACAAATCTCCCAACTTCTCTATGTTGCTTTGCTTGATTAAATATATTTATTTGTTATTCATTATTTGCAGTGGTCTTTTGTGCAACCCCTATTTAGTGAGAGGGAGGTAAGCTGGGCAATATTAATATTATACTCTTAAGAGAGCAAGATCAGGGACAGTACCTTTAATTCTGAATCTACTGTACATGCAGTCCACCAATACTTAGTGGATAACCATAATTCTAGCCCAGTACTCCTCTTACAGATAGATGAGAGAAGGAATAATTGATCTTGCCATGGCCCTCTTGCTCTCCACAAAGGTGGAAATCACTCTCCCTTGGACAAGTGAGCCAGATTCCAGACCAGATCCATTGCCATCTATGAGTATCTACAAACAGTAACAGTAACTACAAATAGTAAACTATTACATATACACACTTTTTCATTTTTATAGGAGGCCTTGCACTCTAAAGAATATCACTGCTTGAATAAAAAGTATGGATTGGTAAAGCAAAGTAGGAATAAAAGAGAGATTTCAATATAGTGCACATCTTGTATTTACTTTATTTACAAAGGTTATTAATGAGGTGTCACAGAAGCAGCATCTTCAAAGAGGCCCTTGAAGGAAGATATAGAAGGAGTATGGTCAAGGCATAAGAGGATATTTTGAACATGCGCACAGAGAGGAGAAGAATTATGGAATAGCTACTGGTCTAGTTTTTGGCAAATTTAGTAGTATTAGGAGTATCTATGATGGCCTGCGATAACTATCTGCTTGTCCCTCTCAAAAATCCTGGATAACCCAATATACATCATGCTGAGTAAAAAGCTGTGAGTAAATATTACTTTGTTTATGGCATCTAAAACATGCTTTAGAATCTGGGAAAGGCTCATGAGTTAAAACTTAACTAGGTTAGAACAAGTGTAAAGGTTCTGGGAACAACAGGTTCATTAATGCATTATTTGTGGAGCTGTAAATTGATCCATGCATTTTGCCCTCTCTCCTTTTGAGAATAAGCCCGATAAATTTAAAAAGCTGGCCACAGATGGAGTCAGATTTTTCTCTTTTCATTACCTTTACCTAATTACACCAACTGTAATGCTCAGTGATAAGGGCTGAGGTAGCAGAGACACCCCTCTTTCTCACCAATCACAACTCTAGAATCCCTGGGAATCAAAAAAAAATTAATGAAACATAACTAACACCTCAGAGAAAGGAACTTTACTGAATAAAAAGGGAAAGTTGAGAAGCCATCACTGGTGTGGTACCTCCCATTAGTGAATCTGATATACACTTGGAGAGTTGAAATATCCTTCATCTCCACTCGTCCTGAGGGTCTTTTGGTTGTTGAAAATATCCTTCAATAAATCTTTTGGAGTAAGTTTTTTCGTTGTCTCTCTTCTGCCTTCCTAGCGTGAATGCTGATTTATAACAAAATATCTCATTTAGAAAGGTAGTTGCCTCTAAATTTTGGAAATAATATTGATGGTAGAGATTAATCACATCTCTGTTCCTCGTTATTCCCTCTGGCACTAATTGAAACATATATAAGGTGGGAGGCGGAGTGAGGGGCTAATGTGAAAGAAAGTTGAAGAGGGTTCCTTAGAGCTAGACCATAAATGTCAAACTAAGTACTTTATATTTTACCCTACAGATAATGGGGAGTGGGCCGGGTAGTGACACTGAAGGTTTTTTGAGCAACTGAATGATGTGGTCAGCTGTGGTCATTAAGATAACTGACAACTGCATAATGAAAAGGAGGAGTTACTGGAGATCAGAGACACCAGTGAGGGGAGGTGAGAAGTTCCTCAACTCAGGTGGTGGCGATGTGAGTTCAGAAGAGGAGAAAAAAGCAAAAGATAATGCCCAAGCAGAATCCAGCAGATGTGAGTTTGTTTAATTAAGTCATCTTAAACTGCAGCAACAAGTACCTGAAGAATCACAGGATTTAGAAATTTAGAGCTGGAAGAGATTTATCTAGTCACCTTCACACAAAGGCTCCGAGGAATGACAGGGATTTTTCAAGGTCACAAGGTAGAAAGTGGAGTTATGTTTCAATCAGACGTCTTTCAACTTTACTGTGCTAGAGTAGGAGAATGCTGGATTGCAAAAGGAGGCTTCTTCATTTTGGCCCAGTGTTTCCCCATCAAATCCTAGCTGTGTCTCTATTGAGAGGGAAAGAGAAAAAGAAGGTAATTCTATGGGCTTCTCCTCATCTCCTCCCTAAAGGTCCACGTTCTTAATTGTTACCAACATAATACCTGAATAACTTCACTATTCATAGAGATGTTTAAACTATGTACCCTTACAGATACCAATAATCTGCTATATTTGCTCTTTATAGATCTAAAAATGGTTGCTATGTGTAGTGCTTGGTATAGTAGATACATAATGCAGGACTTGGAGTCATGGAAATCTGAGTTTGAATCCATCCTCACAGAATTCAAAGCTATATGGACCCAGGTAAGTTACATGACCTTGTTGGGTCATAGTTTCCCCATCTGTAAAATAAGCATGTTGGACTGAATGACCTTTAGGTTCCATTTCAGTCCTAAGTCCGTGACCTTATATTTCTTTTTTGTTTTTTAATGGTTTTTTTTCCCAAATTTTATTCATTATGAAACATATCTCTACAGTTTCTATTGAGGAGGTTGACCACATCCATGACCAAATCCACCTCTAAACTGGAATTCTATTGCTGACCCAGCCCCAGCCTTAGCCTTCTTGTCAGCACCAGGGTGAGCAGCACTTCGTCTGTATGTGTCTCTGTCAGCTTCACCCCGAGTAAGCCGGGCAGGTCGCTCGCCCTCCAGACCTTTGGGCCTTGGCCTTCCTGTCTCAGGACGACTTCTTTGAAGTGTGGCAGGCACAATCTCAGGGGGCAGGTGAAGGTAATCCTAGAGGTACTGAATGCCCTCATTGGTGAGATACCAGTAGAAATGCCTCCATGCGAATTGCTCCTTAAAATAGCCACGAGACTTTAGAGACTGCATGGCCTTCATGACATGGAGATTGGACACGTTCTTGTCTGCCAGCTCAGGGTACTTTGGCATGTGGACATCCTTCTTGGCTACCATCGCTCCTTCCTTAAAAAGGAGTTCATAGATGGCAATTTGGTTCTTCTTGGACATCAACATCTTGGCAGCGGCAGGTGCTGCTCTAGATGGAGCCCAGGCTAGAAAGGGATGACCTAATATTTCTTTCACACAGGGGCCTCAGAAAGCTATTCCAGGTATTGCACTAGTATATATCTACTCAAAACCATAGTTTCTGAGCTCCCAACAATAGGTTTATTACTTTTACAAGGCCAGTACCATCAGAGCAGAGCAAGCAAAATACAGTTAATCAAATAACTTAGCAAATTGAGTAACAAAAAAAACTGATTTACTCCATACGCACATTACTCTTTCCCACTGTAAATCACTCTACACGAGGGGAAAAGGGACATACACATATCCCACATGTGAATACAGGAACAAGGAAGACAGATGTTCCAAGTCAAGTATTTCCTCTGGGAATATCAACATTTGACTTGACTCTTTCCCTAACAGAACCTTCAGTTCTTCTGTAATACAGACCAGGGATGCTGGTTGTGCAGCCTGGAGTTAGGAAGATTCATCTTCATGACTTCAAATCTAGCCTTGGACATTTATTAGCTATATGACCTTGGGCAAGTCATTTACCTGTTTGCCTCAGTTTCTTCATCTATAAAATGAGCTGGAGAAGGAAATAGCAAACCACTCCAATATCTTTGCCAAGAAAATGCCAAATGGGGTCATGAAAAGTCAGAAATGATTAAAAAACAACTCAACAACAAACAACACAGACCAGGTTTTATTTAATATGGCAGAAAACACAGAATGGGTTCAAACTCAAGCAGTGCTACTATCTTTCAGGAAAACTCCTCATCTCTTCTTGTTGGGTTCCTTCTACTTTCTGGATCTTTATATAGCTCAGATGACTTATAACTACCATCTAAAAGATAACTCAACTAATTTATGCTCTAAATCTTTTTTTGCTATTTTCCACATAAGTTTCATCTCGCTTTCCTTTCCATCTGGTTCTCTTTCCAGTCCTGCTTGGTGCAAGGGCCAACTTGGGTGAATTCCTAGATGTCATCTCAGTGATCTTCACTACTGCAGCTTTGAAGCCATGAACTTAAGTCAGCACTAGAATAAAGTCAATAAGGACCAAGGATAAAGGAGAAATCACAGCCTATCCAGAGAATTCACAACTTGTCAAGGAGACAGTGGACGGGGAGATCTTGGTTCATGTCTGTTCATTCTCACAACAAAATTATTTAGAAAACATACTACTTTTGGTTTATAACATGATGATGTTACTCTTATATAATAAGATAAATATTTCAGATTATGTCTAAATAGAAAAAGAGGAGATAATGTTACTTTTCTATAATAGGATAAGATTTCAGATACATAGTGGTTTTCTTGACATTCATTACTTTACCATTGCAGTTTTTAAGAGCACAAAAGTGGTGACACAATAAGGTCTGATTTGTTTTCTGTAAAAAGATTTTCAACATAAATGCCTTTAACTCAAACACAAACAGCCCACTTTACTATATAGAAAACCCAGAAAGTTGATGTGATAATTTACAAGCACTAATCTACATTACATGGAAGAAGTAATAATTCTCCAGCCCTCCTCATCTAACAACTTGAACCATTTTATAGGTCTTCAGGGCCAATTATTCACTTCAAAATACTCCTGAGAATCATATGAGTTACAGTCCTTAAATGAGTATAATAGTTACAAATAAGGATTCTTTAGGCTGAAAATAATCTCTCTAAGACATAGTGTCTATTCCTAATTCCAGGTCAGCTTCATTATTTATATCAGCAGTCTAGGTGCAAAGACTAGAATAAACTCTGATATGTACCATGTGCACCTAATACAGATGTAATGTGGTATGTACCACCCCAACTTTCTTTAAAAAAAAAAAAACATTTTAAAGAAAATGTGGCCAATTATATTTCTACAATAGTTATGTGAAGGTCCACTGGCAAATCTCTTCTAGTCTCATATGATACCAGCCTCTTTCTAGTGGCTTGTAGTTTGGGGAATTAATGGTATATTTGTAGAGTATTTTCCATTTTATTTAAAACTTATATTTACAACCCATTTACATACATTTATATGCAGCTAGAAACACATATTTAAGTGTAATTTTCTTTGAAAATGCCAAGGGAATAAAGGGACAAGACATTTTTTAAAAAGTAAGTTTAAAAAGTATATGTATCACAGACGTTACTGTAATTTTCTTATGTTAAAAAAAGATATTAAAAATGTTAATGATGATCCAAAAATATTCTTACACTAGATTTAAGGAAGAGTAATAACTTCTTGCTTTTGGGTAGAAAAAGCATTTATTCATAGCAAAAAAAAAATGGTCAAAATAGATTTTTGAGTAGCTTTCCTCTGTGTATAGTTCCCATTAGCTATAATCTTTATTTTCTGGACTCTTTTACAGACATGTTTAGTACAGGTGGTAAAGCCATAATGGAAATACAATGCAATGACAATAAAGACATTCTGTTTCTAAAGATGGGATCATGGGGGTGGGTAGGAGTCAAGCTAGGGGTCTACAACTTTGGCAATTCTGAGACTTTTAAATTGTCATTATTCTTGGCAAAACTTCAGGATAGCCTATCTGTTTTCACAAGTACTGACAGTCTGTGCCTGCGAGAAAAGCAGATTTTTAAAACTTCACTACATCGCCCTCCTTTCCCCCCTTCTTTGTTCCCTATTTTAAACATATCATCTGGGACTTGTTTATTTAGTAGGACCAATTTAAAACAATGCAAGAAAGATGAAAGGGAGACAGAGCCAAAGTAAAATATTAAGAAGACATTACTGCAGAAACAAGACCAACTGAAAGGTTCACCAAGCACTTTACACACCTCTAACAAGCTTATCCCTGGGTTGTGCACTCAGCTCATGAATAATGGGGACTGGGAGAGAGAGGGAGGGTCTTGTGGCTTTGGCTCTTGCAGGTAGCAATGGGAAAATTTCCATTAGCTTTAGGGTGGGTGGGAAGTTTTCATGCCCCATGAGAAACCGTCTGGCACACTGTTTCTGGCAATGGGTGCCACAAGTTGTTCAATCAGCGTCAAAACCAGAATGGAGGTGGTAAAGCACTTGTGCCCATTAACCACAGGCTAAATTAGTTGGATCTAACCATCAGGGGTGTCCATGGGGGAAACAAAAGCCCAAAGGAAAGAACTCTGGATTTCTGACTTAACTCTCTTGACTCTAAAGAATGTCAAATGATCAGTAAACAGGTTAACATTCACTTGGGACTACATTTTCCACATACTTTATATATTGGGGTATCTTGTTATTTATGAGACAGACTAGAAAGTAATTACTGAGGGCTAAAATAGGTCTTAACACAATTATTACTATGGTTTATTATGATGCTAATTTAGGGATAACAAAAGTTAAAACTGGCCTCCTAAAACAAATTCATATATTAAAATCATGCACTGATCCAGCTAGTATAGGCAATGCTATATAGAAGTTCCACTCTCATTTTAAGACCACTAAAGCCTTAACATTTGGTCTCTTCTACTTTTATACATATATTTTAAATCTGCACACTAAAAACTTCCATGAAATGAACTGCTGTTTACAAAGCAACAAATTTTTAATCCTCTCTAATCTGACCATTTTATAGTCAATAATAGAGTTTAAAAGGAAGCTGTAATAATGGTGCTTCAGATGTTTTAACTGACCATTTATATGATTTATTTTTTTTCAACGCACCTAAAGCAATTAGGTTTTATTAATGAATTATCTACTTGCCATTTACCACCATGTTGAAGCTTATTGTTTCTTGAATTAAAAAAAAAAATTAGAGTCCATCCAAATGTGTAAATATATTTTATTTTGTGTTTTCCAAATTGGGACTCTTCTCATCTACATGGAGGAGAACCGAAGTTTTAACCTGTTTCTGCCAGTCAAGTCACATACCTCTAAAAACATGGATTTAAAATATTAAAAACCGTACTAGGGAAGTAGGCTGGTAAATTTTATCTAGTAGTCAAAATTATGAATTCCAGTAAGCTATTTCCAATCTAATGAATTCTTTTAACCACAGGCCACATTAATGACAATTCAAATTAGAAATAAAAATAATCACAAGTCATGGCTCTTGCTCTTAGGCTGCTGGATAGGCTGTTGTTGAGAATGGATCTAGATACAGGCTGCTAAGAGTTGCCTAGTACCTATCTCTCTCCATGCCATCAGTACCTTCTTAACAGGATTTAAAATGATCTTGTCTTCCCCCCTAAATCCCAGATCAACAGTTGTCAGGGTGTGAGTCAAGCTGTCCTTCTGCCCACACAGTGGTCCTGTCAGCCCTGTTGGTTGCTCAAACAATTTTTAAACTGAGCAGCCGGTTGCCTTCAGTGGCAATGCTTTGGGGGGCACTCCGTGCTGTTCACCCAAAGTCTCTGGCTGCTCTACAACTGTGCTAGTTAAGGGATCGACAGAAGGAACAACAAATGGCTACAATTAGCATTCGCCCTGCTCCCTCAACAGAATTTCATTGCTATGGCAACTGGAGTTGCCCAGACAACATGGGGCTTTGGCTGAGGCTAGTGTGCTGCATTATAACCACCACTGAACAGAATAGCCAGAGTTCACACTCATACCTTATGGCACGGGGGCTTTTTAATTAATAATGAAAGGTTTCTTAAGTTTTCTAACCTAATGTACACCTATGACTTTTAACAGCCAGAACAAAACATCATTATTATACCTTTCTTTTTCTAATACCACAAAGATACCTGGAATGTTGACAAAATAGCCAAATGTAAAAACTCCCATGTTAATGTGTCTCCTTTCCTGCACTTTCCTCCGCCATCAGGTTATATGACATTTATATCACAGAGGTAGAGAAAAGACACGATTTTTTTGGTCTTTTTTTTTTTTAATATCAAGGTTGTCTGAGCAGTAAAAAGTCTGCTATTCAGGTGCATTATGATCCTTAGGAAAGCGAGGATCAGAGAAGTCTAATGTAATTGTCACAAATACGGGTTAATTTGGAATAAGTTGAAATATTTCATTGGAATCCATAATGTGTTAATAGATTGTTTGGGGATTTGAAATGTCAGTTGGTCTTTTAAACTGTTTAAAACCAAACAAACTAGAGAACATTAAGCAAGCTGTTTGTGAAACACTCTGAGCACAAGAAATAACAAAACTCATTGGAATAAGTTCTGTAATAACAGAAGTAATAAAATGGAGGTATTCACCTTAACGGCACAAAATAAGACACTTGGATGGTCATTAAGTGACTCTATGGCAAAGCTAAATAGCTAGCATATAGAGCTACTCATGGTGATACACAACATTCCAGGAGAAGATCCCTGATTGACCAAAAAGGGGCGATCTTCATTTGGCAGGGACGAGGCTGTGCAATTCTACAGGTGACATTTTACTTCTCATACCTTACACACCCATCCCGGGGGACGGACCTTTGTCTGACAATATTTTTGATAATGCAGAGACAAAATCTTTTAAAACCATTTAAAATACAGTCTGTTTACAGCTACGGGTTCAGTTATTTCAGATGCGTCCAACTCTTTATGACCCCTTTTGGGGTTTGCTTAGCAAAGACACTAGGGTGGCTTGCCATTTCCTTCTGCAGATCATTTTGCAAATGAGGAAAATGAAGCAAATGTGATTAAGTGACTTGCCCAGGGTCACACAGCCAGTAAGTGTCTGAGGCCAGATTTGAGCTTGGGAAGATGAGTCTTCCTGACTCCTGGTCTGGCATTCACATATGGTACCACCTGCTTCCAATAATAAGCATTAAACAATAACATATAATACTGTAGCACCTTTACAGTTTCTGAGAAAATCCTGTTTCTTTTCAAGAGCACCATAAGGTCAAATACTATAATGAAAGAAGACCAGAAAACATAGTTATAAAGGAAAAAATGCTAGAAAAGTTACTCTGATACCTTTCACTTTGACCTGGTCAAACTTCTGTAATAACTATTAGCAAGTATAGACTCTACTACATTATCTAATTCTAGTCAGATGACCAACATAATAATGGGATCTTTCTTTATGTTTTTCTAATGTACTGTCTCTTAAATATATAGTATTTTGGTCACTGAAAGGTACAGAAAAAGAACATTTCTATATGGGAAAATGATAAAATCAGCCTAAGAAGTATTATCTCTCATATAAAAATGCTTGGAGAGACACAGACTACTCTGCGGGAGAAATATCCCCTTAAAGAAAGGTATTGAGGGGGCATGTTTGAAAGCACAGCAATTAGGTAAAGTTGGCTTCAGTACATTGTGCTCCATCAGATCATTTACCCACAACGTTTGGAGATTATGGGATAACTACATACATGACTGATGGACTCACACTTGACAGAAAGGAGGATTTGTGTGTGTGTGTGTGTTTGTGTTTCAAATCATAAAGTAGAGGTGAAACACCAAATGCAAAGTGGCCCTGATTTGAGGCAAAGAGAATATTCTGGGAACCAAAGACAAAGAGGGTGATAAACTACAGATAGAAGGAAGGATACAGAAGTGGACAGGAGCTGACCAAAGCTGACAAGCAAGCTTTGCAGATGATACAAAGAACTGTTTGAATGGAGGGGAGCACTGAAGCTGTTGGAATGTGATTGGAGGAAAGAGGAATCCCCTGCAGTTTGAAGAGCTGTCTTTGCTTATTGTTCTCTAGTGCTTTCTACAGCTTGAAATAGGGAAAATCTCTCAGGGGTAGCAGCTGTGCTGCCCTTTAGTGTAATCCAAGGGTCGGGAACCTGCAGCCTCGAGGCTCTCAAATGCAGCCTTTTGACTGAATCCAAACTTCCCCTTAATAAATGAATTTGTTCCATAAAACTTGGACTCAGTCAAAATGCTATACCCAAGGACCTAGAAGGCCACAGATTCCTCACCCTGGAATCTACAGCTTCAAAGAAAGGGAAGGAAAATAATCAATAAACATTTATTAAATATCTACTATGTGCCAGGCACTATGCTAAGTGCTGGGAATACAAACAGAAAAAAGTACCTGCCCTCAAAAAGTTTACACTCTAATGGAGGGGAGATAAAACACAAAAAAAAGCTGAAAACAGGAGCGTTAGGGAGAGAATGGAAGACTGCTGGTCTAGGAGCTCTCCTTAAACAGATGTTTAGGGAAGAATTCTCTACTCCACTCTCCATTTAAAAAGCATCCCAGGACCAGAGGCTACAGTTGAGGCGAAAGGGAAGCCTTTCAGCGGTTTTTTTTGGGGGGGGGTGGCACTAGGAACTATATTAAGATTTTTGCTAAAAGAGATGAAAACTTCTCAGTACCTTGCTAAGCATTGCTATATGCTAGAAGACATTGTGCTTCTGTAACAGAAAAGTAGCTTTGTCAATCAGAACAGCTGTTAGGACCAGACTGGGAGAGAGCAGAGAACTAGTTTTGTCCAGCAGGTAAAAAAAAAAAATGGTGCAGAATACATTCTAAAGTTGCTGCTGTTTGTCCTTTGTTCTTGAAGAGGACCATGACATAAGGTGATTCCATGACTTGCAAGTGAATTGGATTTAAATGAGGCAAGGCTGTGCAAAGTCACCAGCCTCACTCTCTCCTCCAGAGCCATTTGGGTCCAGTGGCAAGCTATAGATCAGGACAACTGGAAATGGCCCCTGATGCACTGGAAGACCTGGGCCTTTTTAAGGTAAGCTCTTTCTCAGGTCTCAGTTTAACCTAGGCAACACCCATTCAGTGATTAAAGTTAGGTAAGAAATGAAGAGAACAGCCTCTTTTGCCTAGTCAAAAAAAAAAAAAAACCCCAGTGTGGGAGGGGAAGACCCTCAGGGTTTCTGGGCAAAACAGAAACAACTGCTACTTCCAGTTACTCTGAGCTACTAGGGCTCAAACAATGACCCAAGTGAGGCTTGGGCTGGGACCTATCTTTGGCCAATCTAAGAGCCAAGATAGTCTGGATCAGTGCTTCTTAAACCGTGGGTCACAAAATCTGAGCAACAGTAAAAGGTTTTTGAACAGTCAACGACCAAAAATTAATTAAAAATCAAACAGGTAATGAATCTGAGGTGCTTCTGGCAGCACTTGCCCTTGTTGTATCCTGCAACTTCACTGCAGCCTTGATTTTGAACACAAAGCATGTGCACTCTGCACTGAGCGTGCCTTCAGGCCATGCAACACCAAAACACAAAAAGGGGCTGTGAGTGGAAAAAGTTTAAGAAGTTCTGGTCTGGAGCTGGATGGTGAAATACTTTAAAATGATAGTTCTTAACCAAGATGGCTGCCTAAACCAGAAGAAAGTTCTTTTTGTCAGAATCATGGGTTGAGCCTTACTCATGTGCCTCTCTCCTAAAATCCAGATAAGAATGTGCCCACTCTTCCCTATGTACATCACAGTGTACAGTGATGGGGTAGTGTGACCGAAACTCTAGATGCACTACTATATTTTGATTATTCTTGCTTTTGCCTTTTGTTGACTAAATATTGCAATTATTGTGGTTTTTATTTTCCTATTTAGTGACTATTTCATGTTTAAAGGTAAATGGTGTGGTGACTAATTTTGTATAAATGGGGAGCACACTGGTGAGAGCCAAGGAGCTACGGAGGTGAGTATTAGGAGTATATGCCTCCCAATCATGGTTACTTTATGACCCTAATAGTAGCCAAATGGCTTTCCCTTTAGGGAACTATGGGGATCCACCTGCTAAAGTGGGTACAGGTGAGATGAACACTCTAGCCCTAGACCAAAAAGAGGGATAGAAGCTAGGAACAGTTGAGGCTGGTGCCATGCCCAGGATACATACACGTCTGAAAAGTTTTCCATCACACCCATATTGTTACCAAAAATAATCTCCAGTTAGATAACTGCTTTCAAACACCAGCATTCACCACTTCATTTTATTACTAGTAAAACAATATTAAAGGCAATAACTGTAAGGGGCAGCTAGGTGGCACCATTAGTAGAGCGCTGGCCCTGGAGTCAGGAGGACCTAAGTTCATATCCGGCCCCAGACACTTGACACACTTACTAGCTGTGTGACCTTGGGCAAGTCACTTAACCCCAATTGCCCTGCCAACAAAAAAAAATAAATAAATAAAAAATAAAGACAATAACTGTGATAGGAAAAACAGATCACTTTCAAAAACACTGACCTCACTGATCATTGCCTTGGACACAATTTAGTGTGCAGTATGGAGAATGGTTAGAGCTGGTGTGTTTGAGGGAAAGGAGAAAACAGGTAAAATGAGAGACTGAAGAATATATTTATTCTACACATATACAGAATTACCAATATTTCAAATTGCAATTTTGACTTCCTTTCTTGGAAAGGATTAAGAATGGAGTATCTCTCAGCTACTATTTGAAAGAAGAGCTGAGACACTAAGTAGGGGTTGAAGTACCTGCCTCAAAGTTTCAACCCAAATTCTGGACCCTATATGAGCTGCAATTCCAACATCTATGTTGATGTCTTCTCAAATAAATACCCTAAATGTTCCAATTCCTGAATCTCCTCAATCCCACAACTCACTCCTTTACTGCATTCCAGCCATGAATGATTATATCCTCGGTCACACCATCATCTACTACTGATCTACTTGATAAAAAAATTGAAATCTCCTCATGAAATCATAATCTATTATTTCATCTCTTCACGTGCCTTTGGGAAGCTAAATTCATTCTTCATCCTCACATGGACATCTACTCCTTCCATCCACTGAGACACTCTAGGTCATTAATCCTGCTCCCCAGTATCTTCCTAATTTCAACCCTATAGTCAACCAACCATTTAAACTCTATGCTGTTCTCTACCCTCAAATCCCTCATCCCCCTATCCTACTGACGTTCAAATCTCATCAAAATCCAATTCTGAATTACTCCTACCTTCTCTCCTACTCCTATGCTGCTGAAGACAGCTGGAAGTTATCAACTGAGACGACTGGGTCCACTACAAATTTGTTACCTAATCTCATCTGCACCATCACCATAAGACAATCCTTTTGCATTTGTCCTAGCAATTCTCTACCCACATAGTGGCTATTCCAAACCTTCTTTTCTCTGTTCAAGCCTCCTACACCAATCCCTCCACAATGCTAGAATACCTGGCATTGTACTTTACTGACCAAATAGAGATCGTTCACCTCAATGCCCTCTTATCCTATTGTCTTTCACCCTCAAATATTTCATCATTTTCTGCATCCGCTCTTTTCACATGATTGTCCTGAAGTAGCCTTTTCCTTCCCTTTCCACCATTCTTTATCTTGAAACTACTAACATACATATGTACATGCAAACATGTACATATATACACATGCAGAGGTATAGAAAGAAATCGATGGATACCTATACACGAATATACACACATATAAATATATACACTTGTTGAAAAAGTGATAGAAATAGCTATGTGAATTTTTTTTTCTAAAAAATACTCCAAACAGAGACACCTGTCCCAATTGCTGCAAAGTCATTAGGTAGCAGAATAGCCTCATTAGTCATTGAAGAACACAAATAGATCATGGAAAAATCAGTCTTGTCAGCCAAGGACATTATCAGTCCTTTAAGATCCAACTTAAAATTCATTCTTCTAGGAAAACTTCCCTAATTAACCTAGATCTATTGAATATCATTATTTCACATACTTAACTGACCCTTCCATGTTTATGTTAAAAAATGTCTGTATGTTTTATCATATGCTTTCAATGTTTTTTATTTATATTATTGCACTTCATAATTTTTCATCTTCTTACATTAAATGCTATGGGGTCAGAGACTGCATTTAACCTAGACTATTTAGACCTCATAGCACCTAGTACGATATCATGCAACTTCTGGGTACTTGATAAATGTTAATTGATAATGAAAAATATGTGCATGACTAGGGCAAAGTCAAGGTACTGTCACCCGCAGGGTGGAAATAATGTGCAATAAGATAATAAAATATTAAAACTTAATGAGCAGACTCTCAATTAATGAATTGAGAATCCACTCATTAAATGTGCAGATGACACTAAGTTGGGCAGGGGTTAAATACTTTATAAGATAGGAAAAGAATTCAAAATGACCTTGATAAATTAGAGAAATGATTAGTCAAAAACAAGACAAAGTTCAATTACAACAAATACAAATCGTATACTTAAGGTAAAAAAAAAAACAAACCATACAGATAAAGGATAAAATAAGAACAGTCAGGCACAAAAAACGCAGAATATCCCCTAG
The DNA here is from genome assembly GCA_028646595.1 of Phalanger gymnotis. Lineage (NCBI taxonomy): Eukaryota > Metazoa > Chordata > Mammalia > Diprotodontia > Phalangeridae > Phalanger > Phalanger gymnotis. The sequence continues at coordinate 78,361,399 of CM053626.1, forward strand.
GACAGAATAGAACACAATCTGAGTATGTGTTGGTGATATAATTCTGTTATACACAGAAAGATACATATAAATACAAAGATTGGGATGGCTTAATATTCAAGAGATGTGAAGAATATTACTTTTATGATAGTTAACATTTATAAAGGGCTTTGAGGTCTGCAAAGCTCTTTCAATATATTACCTCATTTAAAGCAATTTTCATATTGTAGTGAATTTTGGCTAGAGATTCATTAACATGTTACATCCACTTTTGTTCCAAATTTCTCTACATGTTCTAAACAAAGGTGACAAAAATGAATAAAATTACTGAGAAAAGCACTAAACTACAATTTTACCAAGGAGGAATCTTATCAATAACTTGTTATCATCAAAGTGGCTATGGGAAGTGAAAATCAGCCTGAGTTTGGCTAAAATTAATTTAAAGGTGATCAAATAGCAAGAAGTTACCATAGATATTGTGAAATTAGTTGTCCTTAAGAACTTAAAAAAATCAGACACACCAACTATCGTAAAGGATTTTGACTAGTGATTATTCAGATCAGAATCTTAGCCACTGTGTGTCTCTTGAACTGAATGTATAGTCTGAATGTGCTCCCTAAAATTTTCCAATAAAATTTCTCTATTAGAACGTTACAGTACACAAGTTTATACCTTAGTCAATAATCACTGGCTTCTTTTGGTCCATGATTAATGAAAATTAGGCTCTAGAATAACATAAATGATAGTACAATGGGCTTAGGCTTTCACCTAATAGGAAGCCAGGAGCTGGACAATACTGTATCTTGATATGTCCTTAGGGTCATAATACAATAATATTAATTACCAAGTTGGCAAAAGCCAAAACTTGTGCCCTGTTGACATTGTCTTTGAGAAGAGAGATTCACTATCATTCCATAGTGATGTCTATAATGTTGCAGAGGAAGACCTTTGTCCAAACAAGGAAACAACTTATCAAAATAGCGAACTCAGTGAGATAAAAAAGCAGTCAAGTTATTTGCTCAGCATCATGAAAAAAAATAACTTGGTGGCTTCAATTTTTCATTCTAACTTATTAGCTTCATGAAGGCAAAACTTAAATCGTTGATGGAGCTGTCTGTGAATTGGTACAACTATTCTGAAAAATAATTTGTAATTATTCAAATAAAGTAGCTAAAATTTTCCAACTCTGACTGAGAGATTCCACTCTTAGACATATACAATAAGACTGACAAAAAGCAAAGTACCATAGACATAAAAATACTTACAGCAGCACTTTTTGTGGTAGCAAAGGACCAGAAATAAAGTAGATGCCTATAAATTGGAGAATGGCTAAACAAACTGTCAATGTAAAATGTAATATTATTTGAATGTAAATGAAAATGTAAAATGAACATAAAAGAATATTGTGCTATAAGAAACTACGAACATGCCAATTCAGATCCTATTTGTACCCCACTGAAACTCTGCTTTCAGGATGAGCCTGTCTTAACCAAGAAAGGGATATTCTGATAACAAATACACAGTCCATCACTGGGCCAATCCATGAACATTTCCCATCCCGGTAAGCTCTGACAGAACTAGTGATTTATGGAGTCAGAGTTACCTCCACAGCATGAGACATTGGAGAAGAAGAATATGTGACCTAGTCATATGTTCCTGAAATGTATAATTTTTAATGTGGTACTACAGATGTGCATTGTAGTCACGTGTATTATATAACCTGCTCAGCTGCATATGGATATGCCCATCACAGTGTAGGCATGCCATCTTGTACACCTGAACAGATCATCCACCATAGGCATAGGCAACAGGAAATCATAGTGGGGAGCAACCTTAGGGGTAGACAATTCATCCTCCTTATTCTACTGATAAAAAAATTGAGCCACATGAAGACTAAGCAACTTGACCAAGATCAGACAGCTAGATAATCCAAATAAGTCAAGCGAGCCATGGGTCTCAGATGAAAAAACAGGAATGATGATGATGATGGTAATAACAAATAAATATAACACTGTATATACCTGGCTACATATACATATACATACACACACATATACATAAACACATACACATATATACTTATCTAACATTTTAAAGCATACAAGGCACTTTACTGACATTTTAAGAAATCTTTATAATAAGCCTGTGAATGGGGTAAGTGCAAATATTATTCCAAGTTTATAAAGGATGAAACTGGGGCCTAAAGGGGTTAGGTAGCATACTAATATTTGTATAGTAAAATAATATCTTTTAATTATAGTGTTATCAAGACAGAAAAATTACTTACTTTATTGGAGATAGTCCTAATTTATGAATGACAGATGCATGACCAGTTCCACTCACACACACGACATCAAAAGTAATAAAAGTTGAACAATTTTCAAGAAATCCTACACGTTAGTAAAAATAATTCCCAAAGTTCTTACCCTTCAAAACACTGTACTAGTGTTAGATATGCTTCATTCTAGGACCTAACAGTCCATAAAAATCCATTTTTGCTTTTTATTTTTAGGGGGAGAGGGAATAAGGAAAGGAAATACATTTATTTGTAATGAAGGTTCACGAAATTAGTTTTTAATGTAACAATCTTATGGCAGTGACCATTAGTAGAAACCAAGTTAACTTAGTAGATAATAATCAGTTGTATCTACCTTTCAATGAATGACTGACAAAATAAGAAAGACCAGATTTAAAGCTGGGATCTAAGCCTGAAGACTGATCAGGCAAGAAGCTCCTGCTAAACAAAGCCAAAGCAGGAACGATCCCAAAAGTTCTCACTTGTAGCTGTCTGTTCTACCCTGAGAGACTCAACTGGAAATCCTTTAATGCATTTATTTCTCCTACTGGACATTTGAGAGCATTTAAGAATTTCACTTTTTTGAGCGGTTGCCTGATGATGGATCACTCTGAATTAAAGGATCCTTTTTTTTTTTTTCCTCTTCCCTTCTTTGGGGCAGGGGAAGACTACCATCTACAGTACAATTAGGAAACTAGGTCTTTTCACCTGATGATAAAATATCAATCATAAAATATTGTTCATGTTTCCTCACACATAAAACTTTAAGACTTTCTGGCTTAACTATAGTATTATAAAGTAAGCATTAAGAAGGATTTAAAACAAGAGTCTTAGCTAAATCACAGATCCAGGCTTGAAGTTACACAGCACTTTGATTTAATTCAGAACTGAGTTATAAATCAAACGTTGCTCTGAACATTATCATTTTTTTGAGATCACTTAAATCTAGATACACCACAGTGTTTAGTAGTCCAACTTTTAATATGGTGGTAGATAAGTATTTTGTTTTTTATTTGCATATTGTATTAGGCAGTTTTGTGCTGCATGAAGTGTTATAATGGAAAAATATGCACATATAATTTAATAGGCCTAATTATCACATTTCAAAACGAAACAAAATTGCCAGCATCTTTTAACCCTGAGGCTGCTACAACAGAACGTAAGAGTGCTTAATAAAGCAGATGTATATGTTAAATGAATATGTACTCTTTTTCTTCTCTTCAGTAAAATTTAGTATTCATTTGTTTCATATATCCAGTGGATTTCTATTACAGAAATCAGTGTATGTCAGTTCCTCAGATTAATTAACCAAAGGTTTGATTAGTAAAGGCATACTGCAAGCAAGATTACCTAGATGTATATAGTACTTATTGATCATTATTCTTTATTCTAGTACCAGTGCTAATAAATATTATAGTTATTTTTATTCCATCTATCAGTAAATCAATTATTACATAAAAAAATTATTACATTCCTACCATGTACATTTTTCCTATGCAAAATAGAGTAAAAAACTGGGGTGGCTAAGTGGTGCAGTGGATAGAACACTGGGCCTGGAATCAGGAAGAATCCTCTTCTTGAGTTCAAATCTAGCCTCAGACACTCACTGGCAAACCACTCCAATATCTTTGCCAAGAAAACTCCAAAAGAGGACACCAAGAGTCAGACATGAAAAAAAAATGACAGTCAAAAACCAGTACTAAAATATGGATTTATAAATTGCAGACACTGGTTACCTACTAAATTATGGGGGGGAGGGGTGGATGGTGTGAGGTAACGACGGAGACTGCTAGGTAGATGTGTGCTCTTCCTTCTCCCCACCTACTCACCACAACTTGGCAGCAGGAAGAAAGATGGGGAAGGTCAATTTTGCAAACTTCCATGTGGCACACATGCATTAATGTAGAAGCATCAAGGCAGAAGAGAGGGCCTCAAAACCAAGACTTAGCTTCGAGTTTAGCTTTTGACACATACTGGGTATGTGGACCTTGGCAAGTAACTAAACCTTTCAATGGCATAGGCAACTCTCTAAGCCTACAAGATACAAAAGTTGTGGTTAGCAGAGGGGGATTTCTTTTCTGGAAGTTCCCTGTACCAGTGAAATCATGGGTTTAATCCTCATTTCCTATCTACTACGGCTGTCCATTTGGGAGCTTCTTTGGTTCACAAATGGATGAAGAAAGAAAGGGTAGTGAGGTAGGAAGGAGAACAGGTAAACATTCAAACCATTTACTTTTCTGATCCTGCTAAACCTTGTAAAATAAATGAAGAAAAAGATAGTTCTATCAAAGCTTAAAAATTTTTAGTTAATTCTGGGTTTCAGAACCTTAACAAACCAAACAATGAATTTTCATTACTAATGCCCCACACTATTAACCAGAGAAGATGGTGTGATCTTGGTTATTCTTCTCCACTTTGATTTTGGCTTCAGACAGTACTCTAAAGTTGTCCTAATTACACTATAAAAATAATCTATAAATAAGTGTCATTAACAATTTTGTATCAATTCCTTTGTGAACTTAATGCTCCAGGTGGCATAGCTACAGTAAACTTGAAGTGCTAGATGGACCCCAATGGGAAAAGATCACATTATCTACATGTTCTCTATTCCTCCTAGAATATTATTCTTCACTGTAGGTAGCACAGAGAATTTATGGGGACCCACATTGTGCTATGCTTGATTCAATAGATCAGACACAAAAATATCCAGTATTTATTGCTGGGAATTATTATTCTTGTACTACAGACAACAAAAGATTTGATTTATACAGTATCTGTCCTCCAAAGAGCTGAAAGTTCTTTCATGTGTTATCTTACTGATCCACAAAATATTTTTAAAAAGTAATAAGGGAAAAACATGTTTCTCAACAGAAAAAGGGAGCAAGTAAACAATTTTGCATATGTTTTTTACTTTCTTTTTATATGAATTTATAAACCTGAGTAACTTTCTCTCACATAAGTTTTTTGATGTATTCATCATATATATGAAAACTTTCATTTGCATTTTAAATACACACACATATAACTTATCATGATTAGGAGGCAACTTGCCATGGCATATGTAATTTTAGAAGAAAAAAAGGACTCGTAGGTCACGTAGTAGCAGAAGTTGTGAATTACTTTTGCCACATCTGTATGCAACATGTGCTGTACTCTAAGTTTTAGTCCATTCTTCCCGTATACACTGTGTATTTGTATAAGAGTGAGGTCTGGGTTTATGGTAGAAATTTTTAACTACTGCTGCTTCTTTGCCATCTTAGTAAAACCGTTTACTAAGAGCTACTTGTTACGACTGGTTCATTGTTGATGGGAAGCATATCAGCCGGGGGTCCTGAGTAGGAATAGCCATTTACAAGGTTACCCCCTAGAGTTGAATTTGGGAATTCAACCCATGAGTAGGCTGTACAAGTGGAAGAAGTGGCCCAGGGTGTGTGCTATAATAGCACTAGATTTCTTAGCTAGAATAAAACACTTAGATTGAGACAATAATTTAAAATGGGAAACTACAGATGACAGACTAAACGACAAAGGTAGAAGATGGCCAGGACATCATAAAGTACATAGGAATTAATTTTTGTTTGTTTGATTCTTGCTAGACATTATGTTTTACCCATAAAAGTCTAGTTTAAGGCTCTTATTGATGCTTTTTAATTTTTTATTATTTATTTAATATATTTAGTTTTCAGCGTTAATTTTCACAGGAGTTTGAATTACAAATTTTCTCCCCATTTCTAACCTCCCACCCACTCCAAGATGGCATATATTCTGGTTGTCCTGTTCCCCAGTCAGCCCTCCCTTCTGTCACCCCACTCCCCTCCCATCTCTTTTTCCCTTTCTTTCTTGTAGGGCAAGATAAAATTCTATGCCCCATTGCCTGTGTATCTTATTTTCTAGTTGCATGCAAAAACTTTTTTGTTTTTGTTTTTGAACATCTATTTTTCAAAACTTTGAGTTCCAAATTCTCTCTCCTCTTCCCTTCCCACCCACCCTCCCTAAGAAGTCAAGCAATTCAACATCGGCCACATGCATATCATTATGTATAACCCTTCCACAACACTCATGTTGTGAAAGACTAACTATATTTTGTTTCTTCCTAACCTATCCCCC
>CM053626.1:78368280-78395443 GCA_028646595.1 Phalanger gymnotis
CTCAGCAAACAATGGCTACTAGGAAAGTTATTTATGTCATCTTGCATGCCGTCTACTGGCAAATAACAGAACAGTTAATTTTAAGACTGCCATAAGAAAAAATGTCAAAGTAACAAATTTTGGGAAGCTTTTGAAGATTCAAAGAAGAACAGTTAAATATATTAGGAGCTCAAATACACGCCCTGTAGGGTCAGGTTAAAAAGATGATGAAGGAGTGAGTTAATGGTCTACAAGTTTATCGTGCTAAGAAGCTACTAGCATTTCTTGGTCTTCACAAAATAAAGAAGAGGGGCTTAAGATTACGAGAGATTTAAAAAGGTTTGCTGTCAGAAAGAATTTCCTAACAGCAAGGGACCTAAATATCAGAGCAGGTTACCAAGGAAAATTGTGAGAATTTCCTAAATTTGTGCTCTAGGAAAGATACTCAACCATACTGAATAAGTTAAAAAAACAGCTTTATAGGAGATGTAATATTAATGGTCTTCTCAATGCTTTTCCTTCCAATTTCATGATTCTTATTATAAAGATATGTATGTTCACATTTAGAAGCAATTGACTGCTTAATCAATAATAATAAGTTATTGAATTATCCAAGTCTTTGATTCTCCTAATTTTCCATTCTGTTGATTGGCCTGGTATTACCTTCACTTAGGGGCAGCAGCAGAAACAGGAAGAGGAACTGAACCTGGTTTAACTCATTTTACTATCTGTTAACAATGATGGTAAAAGGCTCATTGAAGGGAAAAATTGAAAACAGTTGCTAAGATGAAGTTTTTTCTTAAAAAATTATAGATGAGTTTAATTTACTTACATCTCTTATTTTTATAGAATACTGAGCAGCAAGCTGCGTGAATGTAAGTGGATATCTGTACACATGTAACATCTCTGAGAAGTTTAGGGGTTATAAACAGTACCCTAATTAATGTAACGCTAGGCATAGCTCAAGAGCCAATTGTTATAAAGAATTTGTTCAGGGTAAATTTATCTCAAAATCTTTTAGATGTCCTGAGGCAACTCCATCATTTTATTAAAAAAATAAGTAGCTACACAGTAGCCAAATGTGTGACACATTAAATATATCTAGAAAAAGATGCTACTTTATGAACATTAATGAGCTCTCTTTATAGAGCATTGTCTATGAATAATGAATTCAATAGTTTTTGTTATCTATGACTTTTCTGATTGCATATACATGTGACACTTCCAGTTCAGATAATTAAGATAACAGGGATATTATCAAGATTGTACTGGCACTACAGGTAATTCAAATTATTTTACATTATGTCCTTCCACACTCAACAATCCAGCCAAACAAGCCTGTCAGCTGTTCCTAGAACTCAGCCTTGGGTCTGCCTTCCTTTTGTCTTCACATAAGCTGTCTGCATTGTGTAGGCCTTCTCTCCTCCTCATCTCTGAACACTGAGTTTCAAGATTCACCTCATGCCACTTCCTATACAAAACTTTTCGTGATATTTCTCTCCAAAACTCCAGTTAGTGCTTTATAATTCTTAAATTATCATGTATTTATTTAGCTGCGTACCTGTTTAGAGGAAATATTTTTATTTAGTCTTTGTGGCCTCAGGACCTAGCAGAGCCTGGCACACAGTAGGTTTAATGAAAGTTCATTCAATTAAAGTCGTGGATGAAAAGGGTTTATGATTAGAAGAAAAGGCTTTGTATTTACCACACTGTAAATTCCACAAGGACAAGGACTCCCTCTCATCTGTCCTTTATATCTTCCCCAGGTTAAGCACAGTGCTTTGCACAAAGAAATCCCTTAATTCTTGTTCAACTGAATCTATAAACCATCATCTCTGAGGATGTAGGCAGAAATAGGCAATACTTTTTTGTGCTTCCCTTTCACTATAAACTGTAATATTCCCCATAATACTTTAAGTGAATTTTTCTAAATACAATTTTTTGTCTTTTAACATTTTAAAAGAAAAGTTAGGGATGTGGGAGAGAACACTTTAAACAAAGAGTTTATACAATAATTCAAGTCAATAACTGCAGCAGTTTAACCACAGGCCTAAAAATAGATTATCGGTACAGAAAGATATGCTTACTTCACTAAGAATGGTCCGTTAATACCATATTAGTCCAGGATTTTTTTCTAGCCAGTAAAATCTTAGCATTACTTACCTCTACCTTCCTTTCTTCTATGCCACCTAAGAAAATGTAATTTCATTCTCTGAATCAACTGCTTTGTTGTATATTATATCCCTAGCCCCTATGTATCTTGCATAGTAAGAGCTTAATAAATCTTAACAATGGAATAATTCTGTAAAATTATAAAGAAAAACAGTTCCAACTTTTTAGGCCACTAATATGGCTTCTTTTTTTTCCTCTTTAAAATTCGCTAATTTAAAGAACTAATTTACTTGTCACTAATCCTGTACTTTAATAATTTTGAATTATTTAACTAAAATAGTCCTGTGACTGGAATGGCAGGAGGCACCATAATCAAGTGTATAATATCTAATAATGAAATGGATATATTCCAATGATACAAGTTTTAAGATACTTCATAATCAGACATGGAAACAAAATAAGAGCCATGGAGATAACAGATGTGGGGGCGCGGAGGGGAGAAGTATTATGAAGCAAATAAGTAGTAGAGACTAATTAAAATAAAATCACATGGGAAACGGGCAGAAGGAATAGTCAAAAGATAACCCCAAGATTTTTGAACATCAAAAACTGGATGAAAGATATCACTAGAAACAGAAGGAATGAATTCAGGAAAAAAAAAAAGTTTGTAAGTTTGTTTTGGGATGTTGAGCTGATGATCATTTCCTATCAAACAAAGAGAAAAAGAGCAATCTTCCATGAAAACTCAGACTGATGCCACTCAAAGACTATCAATCTGATGGTTAAGAGATCATCATGGCCACAATTCAAGGCTTTTGAGTTTGAAAGTGTAGATTACATAAATAACTACCATTAGAAAAGCTTGCACGTTAATCTGAATACTGTCTGGGTAACAAAGATGCCACAGTCCCTGGCACATAGTAGGCACTTAATAAATATTTATTGACTTGAGTTCTCAAGTACAACACTGTAAGTTATTTTGATGTTATCACAGTTATGGGATTCTTCACACTATGATAACATCAAAATGATTGATTGGTATGTTTTCTGCTAAGAATTGGAACAGCATGAGCAAGGTGAGTACCCTCACATGAACATAATGAACGCAAGTACGCTCTATTTACATAAAGGTACCTTTTCTTTGTCTGTTTTCTTAGAATTATACTACAACATAGGGGAACCTTCAAATGAGCAAATAAAAGAATTTTAACCAAAAGGTAACTAAAGATACAAGAATATTAACATTTTATAACCCAATATGTAAGTACTAAACTGTTACATCTCACCAAATAATTCATCCTGTATTTTTTTTTATGGAGAATTAGATGTGACTTTGAAAATGGCTTCTAAATAGTGAATGAGTAATAAATCATGGAATTCAGTGTATCCTTTTAATTAACATAATGCAATGATGCAAAAATGTCTGCCAATTTTTGATATAGTCAACTTTCACTCAGGAAAGCAAAATTCTTCCATAGCATCATGAATGGACCAAACAAAAATTAATGACCCATGAGACAACAACAAATATTAAAACAAAGTCAAAAGTTAGAAAATAAAACTGGTCCTGGATATCATATTTCAAGAAAGCATAAACAAAAACTGCCTACTTATTGGACCAAGAGGGCAAATTGAAAATAAAAAGAATCCACTGATCATCTCCTGAAATAAAACTCCTAAATGAAAATTATCCAAGCTTCCTGGTCAAAGAAAAAGAATATTGAAAGCAGTCAGAAAAAAAAGAGTTCGAATACCAAGCAATCATACTTAGGATCAGAACAGATTGAGTAGTTTGTACCATAAAGGAGTGGAGCGTGGGCTATGATTTTACAAAGGCTAAAAGATATTGGCTTACAAACCAGAATAATTTATCCAACAAAACTGTGTGTAACCTACATAAATGAGCATGGTTCTATGACAGAGATGACTTCCAAGCATTACTGATGAAAAGATAGGAGTTTACTAGAAACTTTGAGATAGAAACACAGGAGTCAAGAAAAACAAAAAGGCAGATCCAAGTAAGCCATTAAAAGAAACAATACTATACCTTCTACTGGGGTTGGGAGCAATACTTGCATTCTCTCAGTCCTAACACACACACACACACACACACACACACACACACACACACACACACACACACACACACACACACACACACCCCTACACCCACACCCACACTTTGGTGTATAAATGCATTTAATTTAACCAGGAAACAAGATGGAACAAGGAAAAAGAAAAAGGGGATGGGGGCATTAGGGACAAGCAAAACAAAATCTGTGCTCTAGGCAATTCTCTAGAATTGTATGTTACTGAGGAGTTTAACTTGCCTTGGTTGAGATTGTTTTCTCACCAAAGAGTTCTCTATAGTAATGAAATCACAGCTCCAGTCCCTATCCCAAACATCCCCCAAACAAGTAGCTTCATCTTGACATTTCCAAGGTAGGATATTTATTATAGTTCTATTTTATAAAAATATTCTAGTTAATTATTCAAGGACTAATTCTCCATATGCCATCTTCTGGTTTTTTTTTTTATGATACTACTATGTAAGCAGAAAAAAAAATGAAAACAGAAGGAAAAGATGCTCAACAATATTCAGCAAGTATTTATTAAGTGTTTGGTATGTGTGAATTACAGTGCTAGGTGTTGAGGTTAAAGAGAAAGAGACACATATTATAATATAAAATGGAATATGTTAAGTGCATGAGAGGTAAAAACAAAGTGGGTTCCCAAGAAACCAAAAGCAGTTATTTGGAGTACCTTCTGTATCAAAAGTTCCTAAACTTATTTGGCCTACCATCCCCTTTTCTGGCTTTCCCCTGGAAATCTATGTTCTTTAACCCTTTAAGAGGTTTTTTTTTTAAGTTTATGTAAAATATGTAAACATTTTTTTAAAAATTACATATCTAAATTTAATAATTTATTATAAATTTGTGAGTTTTTTCCTGCATTGAAATTTTGATAATGTGATATTGTGTCCTGTCACCATATAGTATCATATTGTAAACAGGTCATTGCATGCACATATTCCTGGTGATGCATGCTGGACTTCCTGACAATGCGCGATGTGCTTGCCTGCCAACACTTGCTTGTTAAGACTTGGGTGGACCTGACCAGTGACTGGTTATAACTTGCATTTTGTGTGTTTATTTGGAAAATAATGCAATCACTACGACTTTAATTCTGTTATACAACAGATGAAACAAGTACAAAGGGTTTTTCAAAAATCTCTTCGTTCGTTATGCTTCCACTGTCCCTTTATTTTTATTCCCAACATCCCCCAATTGCACCAAGGCTACTACTGCCCCCCTGGATCATTGCAGTACCCTCCAGGGAGAGGTATCAACCACTTTGAATATATCTTTGATGTGGGAAGGAACTAATGACAAGAACAAAGTACCTGGATTCAATTCAGAAAGCATTTATTCCAATCAACTATGAAAAGGAGGGAATCTCTCTCTCTATATATATACATATAAAATTTCTTTTTGCTTGTATTTTGGAATAAAAGCTCATGTGATGCCACTGATAAGAAGAAATTCCTTGTATACACCAAAAATTTACAGCAGCACACTGTCTGTGATAGCAAAGAAATTGGAAACAAAGAAGATGCCCATCATTTGGGCAATAGCTAATATTTCAAAACTCAGGAGCATGAAGGTAATGGAATATTACTGCGCTAGATGCAGAAAAATATAGAGAGCAAAATAAACAAAGCCAAGAAAACAACCATGACACCATCAATATAAACAGAAGGAACAACCAAGCACACACACACACACACACACACACACACACTTTTTAGAGGTGAGAGATTCATCTCTTAACACTGTCCAATTCACATATTTTCAGGCTTTTTAAAATGTATTGATCGGTTACGTTGATTTTTCCACCTCTTACTTTTTTCCTTTTTTGTCTTTAAAAATACTATTTGTTACATGGGATTTAGAGGCATATGGGGAGAAGTTGTGGTAATATAAAATATCAAGACATCAAGAAAAAACTTATTTACAAAATATTTCTATTTACAAACAGAGGCTCAAGTTATCATCTTAGAGAGTTGCCTAGAGGGCTGGTAAGTTAGTTGACTATCAACTAGTACCCGTCAAAGGCTTGACCTGGAATACAGACATCTTCCTGGTTTTGAGGTGAACTCTCTAGCCAGCAGACAAAATCGCCTCACTTCTACTTATCCTTTCTATCCAACATAAAAATAAGAATGGTACACATAATATCTTAACTCCTTTAACAATAATGTAGGGAAAATATCAAAACCTTTAAGAAGGACAATAAACTCTTTAGTTGACAAATTTGCTAAGATTCATAAATTTCTAAGTTATATTAACATACATTTTCTAAAAAGGACTAATTGCTTTTATTCAGAATCACAAAATGGAAACAAAGGAGCAGTTTCAGCCAAGTGGGTAAACAACAGATTTTTAAAAGGTAATGATCTGTTTATTTAAAAGACTGAAGTTGCAACAAATGAGACATTTAAGTCTAATAAATAATAAATGAAATATTAAAATACAGTAGTTCACGTGAAGTTTAAATTATTCCATTAAATAAACTCGGTTCATCCACAAAACATAATCATATAAAACAGGACCATTTTGAGACCATTCTGATGATTCAAAAATTTAAAAATAAAAAAATCCACATGATTTAAATCATGTGGATTAACTTACATACTCAGGAAGTTCTGCATAAATTGTTTACTAGATATCCTTTGCATTTGATGCCTCATCCCTACTGCTTCCTCAATTAAATAAAAGTACAATCTTTAAAGGATGAAACTCTTAACTTACATAAAACTTGATATATGGCATAAGAAATGAATTATTAAATATGTGAATTGTAGTAATATATAAAGGGCTATTTGTTTAAAGATATCAACTATGGAAACAATACAAAAAAAGTAACATGCAACAATGGATATTTGGAAGACCTATGAGTTTGTCTCTCTAAAAATAAAAAAAGAAAAGAACTCTTTGAAGATGTGATATGGTAGTGTGACATTTCTGCTATTCTTACCTTTACAACAGAGCTTTGTGGTCTAAATACCATTTTAGAATGCTTGATTTCCCTTCTTTTGAAATTGCAGTAGACTACTTCATATTTTTCATTATACTTACAAAAATATACACTCTGAAAAGATAGTGATAATAAATAGTCTGAAAAGTCACTCTGCACTCTTGCCAAGGGCAAGCAATGATTTATGATGGACAAACAAGAAAGAATGCTGATTTAATTTTATTTTACCACCTTAGGTAGTAAAATCCTAATTCTTGCACCATAAAAGTGTGTTTCTTACTTGCAAAGTTGCGAATGGTACACAATAAACTCAATTCCCTTATATACAAATGAGGACTCAGGCTCACTAATTCTGTGAAAAAAATTCCCCTATGTATTTATGGTAGGTTGAGGGGATGAGGTCAATTGAACTTATATAATAATATTCAGAAGTATATAATAACCGCTATTTGGACAAGTTTCTGGAAGACAGCCTAACAATGCACATTTCCATTACTGCTATTCTAGAGAGGGGAGGAACAGGTCATTTTTTTTCCATCACTGACATGAAGAAGAATTTGAGGACATGCTAATCACCATTTAGGAAGGGATAATTTAATTTAACATGTATATATTGTGCTTGTTACATTTCAGGCATTGTGCTAAGAGCTGTGGGTACAAAGCTTAAAAAAAGAGACGTTCTTTGCCCTCAAGAAGCTTATATTTCGAAATGGGAAGACTGCGTACGTAGGAAAGAAGTGATCAGGGAAGGTAGCTTTGTTCTGGGGAGGTGAATAGTGAAAAGGGGGTTTGTATGTTGGCAGGCAGATCATCAGATGGCCTGGGATGGGATTTGAAGTTAAAAAATGTCTACAGGGCTGGAGAACTTTGGCCTTGAGACCACATGTGGCCTTTTAAGTCCTTGGGTGAGGCCTTTGGACTGAGTCCAATTTTACAGGACAAATCCTTTTATTAAGGGGATTAGCTCTCTGAAGTTTGGATTCAGACTGGAGAACCTAGAGGGCTACAGTCTAGGATCATAGAGTGGATATACTATGGCATGGGAGTAGTTTGTACACACATAGTCACCAATTTGGGTTAGGCCTAAGAGTAGGAGCTACAAGAAGTTACATTCTCAGAGACTGGGTGAAGGATTCAGGAAGACGGAAGAATGGAGGTTTTGCTCTCAGATCCTATGTTGAAACTGTCAGTCCAGTAGGGGTTGGGGGAGGGGTTTCACAGTGGGAGGTCAGTGTGGACAGACATATGGTGAAATGGCCTGGGTGGAAATGGATGGGTAGATGGGATGTGAAACTGTGAACTTGCACTGGTTTATTGGAAAGGCCCCTCAGATATCTCAACACATTGCTTCTCCGAGTATATTCCTACTCTGCTTGGAGGCACTTAGATCTGCCAGCAGCCATTAAGGTGAACTAAAAAACTAAGCGGTTCCCTATTAAAACTGGTTTATGTTCAGTTTGAATACAGAAAGAGTAAGGAAAGAGGTTAGGGGAATTTTCTGTGTAAAATTTTATTCATGTCATTCGTGTAGATCAGCTGAACTCCAGCTTCTACCTCCAACCAGAATTTAAGAGTCCCCTACTTCTTCCCTCTCTCTCTGATGAATAAGATTTTACCTTATGTTGACCTGATTCAGGCCGACCTCACTACCTCTAGTAAGCTCTCTGAAGGCAGGTCTTGACTACTTGTATTTGTATGCCTGATGCTGGACATGTAGTGAGCGCTTACTAAATGCTTTTTCATTCACTGATTCATTCAGCTGTGTGTACTGTTTTGCAGAAGTTTTCATAAGGGAAGAATTGGATTGATTAGAAAATCTGAAATTATCACATATCACATTTTCAGTTGATTATGCTATATCACTAACAGAAAGAAGCTTGAAGTTTTAGTGACATCTGTTGGAATGATCAAAAAACAAATTCTTTCCAGCACAGAGTTTATACATTAAGAGAAGGAAAAAAATTCTTTATTTAGAATTAGCTGCATTTTTTTGATTCCCACTCATTCCAAGGAATTCAGCTTATCACTGTTTTAAATCAGAATTCTCACTGTTCTTTAAGCTTTTTGTTATTTTTTTTCTAAATTAATCTAAACTATTTTCTTGCCTTTGTAACAGAAGATTCAAAAACATACTTTGTGGAAAAATCATTAAGTTATTTTTCGATGCTGAGGAAATAAAAATGGAGGGCCATGAAACTGCATAGATGATACTATCACATCTTCATAATTCTGAATTTCTAAATTAAAGAACACATCTGCTGTAGGAAATCATAAATGCATAAAATGTGATGTCCAGGTCATAAGTCTTGAAAATTGATCTTGTTTGACAAGCTGTTTTGTTCTGTGTGAGAACATTATCAGTAATGAAATGCTCATCAGGCTCCTGTCATTTTAGTCACTTGATACTACTGGGACTCACCGGGTTAAAATGGTGACTTCTACCCAGTACTGCCTCCAAACTCACATATGTTATCAAAATTGTCAGTAGACACAAGGGCACACCTCACATGTAATTTGCAACGACAAAGGATGGTTATAAATTGGCAGTATTCTTAAATGAACAGGACATTGAATGTCAATAAATTAGAAAAAATAAATGTTAAATCAATTCAACAAACATTTATTAAGCACATATTAAGTAAAGGGCTTTGTACTAGGTGCTCTGTATGAACTTACACTACAACATATCATCTAAAAAGAGTCAGAGAAAGTAGAAACAGGTAGTGATGGTTGGTGATGTCATACAGAGAGGAACACTGGCAACTATTTATCAGTCCGATTATAATAACAGAGAGTTCTTCTGACTTTATAGGGAATATATCCAAATTGTGACAATAAGACCTGACAAATTAGATGACCACTACTCACTAATGGTTATTTACATGGACATGGTACTGACAGAAGGAACCAAGAAAGTATTGAAAAATGCTATGGAGTCTTGGGCAGGAAAGGGTAGATTTTGGAACACAGGTGGTATTTTTATGACTGATGCCCATGGAAAGCAAAGGTTTTAAAACAGAATGGCAGATCTGGATTGCAAACAGATGCTTAAAAACATGTCTAAAAAGAACTTGTATTTCTGAGTCACAGTTTAAAATAGAGGAAAACAGGTTCCTGTATTATTAGTTAATACAAGTAAAAAGCTTTCGTAAGAATATATTTGCCTGAAAACTTGCAAATCTAACTCAGAGGTTCATAAACTGAAAAGGAAGAGAGGAGAAAATTGCCTATTTATAGACACCAAGCTACAGATCATGGAAAATAGCTGCAGTGTAGTAAGAATAGCAAATGAGACACACAGAAGTTCAAAGGAGGCAAAAATCTAAGAAAGGAGCCAGTAACAAAATTGAGAGTATCAGACGCCTATGGGGAAAAAATGTTTAACATACAAGATAAACC
This sequence comes from Phalanger gymnotis, assembly GCA_028646595.1. NCBI lineage: Eukaryota > Metazoa > Chordata > Mammalia > Diprotodontia > Phalangeridae > Phalanger > Phalanger gymnotis. The sequence goes on from CM053626.1 coordinate 78,378,808, forward strand.
ACAGAACTTAGTAAGATCTGACCTGTTAAGTATCACTGATAATAGATGGGATGATACTCATAACTGGATTATGGCTCTCAAAGGGTTAAGCCTTTAAAATACACACACACACACACACACACACACACACACACACACACACGCATACATAGACATAGACACACACACACAGAGTGGGTGCAAGGTAGCATTGTGATATGCTCAGGTAAGGAAATCTAGGAACCAGGAAAAAATGTGATATTGTCACTAAAATAAACTATAGATGAGCAGGGCTGAAAGGAAATTGATGAAGAATATGAGAAATATCTTAAGCCTTGCTATGATTCAGTAATGATACATGATATGGTAATGATGGAAAATTAAAATTATCAAGATATCTGTTAGAGGATTTTTTTCTATCAAAAGTAGAGCAGCTTTTAGTTTTTTTTTTTTTTACTTGCCTTAATGATAATTTTATCCTTCAAAAGACTGAGGTATCAACAAGTGCAAGATCTATTCTGGATCTGAGTCTCAGTAATAATGTGGAGCTTGTTACTAGGGTAGAAAAATGGGAAACTTGGGATAGGAAAAGAAAAGAATGGAGTAGGTTTTAGGCATGGAGAAGTGATCATTTCATATTTGTATTTGTTATAAAGAAAGAGAGGAAAGACAGGTACCCTCTGACATACACACTAGATTTGGGGACGGCAAATTTTGTAGAATTCACAGAAATGGTAAGCATGAACTAAAATTCTACAGTAGAATTCAACCCCAAAAGGACAGGAAATTCAAGAAAAAAAATTCTGAAGACACAAAGGGAAACAAAAGAGAGTTGTCTAAAGAAACTTTGGTGAATACACAGTATGAGGGTTGGGGACAGAACAATATTACAGACCAAATGAGGGGCTTAAATCAGCTGCAGGTTTTGATCCTATATGTTATATAATTTAATAATCCTGAAAAGGAAAACTTGAGTAAATACAGAAATGTTTGTACATTATCATTTTTATACACAACTACAGACATATAAAATATAATAAATAATATAAATAAAATAATATAAAATAAGAGATTCTGCCAAGTCGATATAAAAATCTCATATATGCATTGTATGTGATACCAAAAGCTAGACTAGCCTCTTCTCATTCTCTGAATCACCTGGATGCTCTAAATTCTCAAGACTATCTGTTGAAGGAAGGGAAAAACATAAAGCCTTTAAAGCAGTAAAGACTATGAATTAGAGGTCCCGATCATTAAATCGTGCATCATTTTCTAGTTCATATTTACATAAGCTTTAAGTTTTACAAAGCACTTAATACAGAGTGTCCCTAAAAGTCTTGGGGTACTTTTATGCTATTAAAGCTTACTTAATCAGTTAATAAACTCTATCAAGCCATTTTAAGGTTTAATAGTTTAAAACCACCCTGCCACCTTCTGAACACCCTATATACATTATCTCATTTAATTCTGTAAGTCTCACTGTGAGGTAGTTGCTATGTTGTTTTCGATTTACAGATGAAGAAACTGAGGCTTAGAGAGTTTAAAGACTCAATGGAGTCATAAACCTTGCTTATCACCCAAGTACTATAAATTAGATCTCACTAGCCAAAAACAACAGGTAGCCTACAAAATAATTTAGACTGGAAAAAAAAACATGTCTGGAAGATGAGAGAAAAAGTGGGTAACAGAGGAGGAATAGAAAGAAGTATAGCTGAACAGATAAAAAGTTCGATAAGAACAACTACAGGGAAAATGTAAACAGTAAAAAAAGTAGAAAAATGTAATTTTTCTCAGTAAAACATAAGGCAAGATTTTCAGCAAAGTAGGTGGGAAGGGAGTCATAAGAGGTTTGAGGAGGGATGAAAAGAGCTAAAAAAGATGAATGTGAGTCATTAGGGGGGACTGTTTTGTCCCAGGGAAGGCCACTTGAGATTATATAACATGAATTTGTAGTGGCCCCAGTAAGCAGCTTCATTCAGTAGCATGTGAGTTTGATGAGAGTATTCCAAGGTAGAAGGTCTGCAGGGCAAGATCAGTGATAAGATGACAGGGCACCTATGATGTGCCTGGTAGTACAATAGGTGTTAGGGTTCAAGTAATGAATGAAATATTCCTTCTTCACAAGATACTTATCTTTTAACAGGAAAAAATAAAGAACATGTATAAATATATGGAGAACACACATAAAAATATAAACACTTGTAAATACAAAGTGGTCACAGTTGAGTGTTAACAGTTGAGGTGATTTGAAAGTGCTTCACTTTAGAAGGTGGTATTTGAACTGTATCTTAAAGAAAAAGAAGGATTCTATGGGGCTGAGGGTGAAAAGAAATTACATTTCTGACATGGGGGTGGGGCAGCTAGTGGAAAAAGGCACATAGACAAGTGATGGAGAGGCATGCCTAAGAAACAGAGAGAAGATTAATTAGATTTGTATCATAGAGTACAGAAGGAAGAGTAACAAACAAGAAGGCTGGAAAGATAAATTGCAAGAAGGTGGTAAAGCTTTAAAAATTAAACAGCATGGTTTATATTTGATCTTAGGGGCAAAAGAAGGCCTCTCTTTTGGAGTTCATTCAGTTGGGAAATGACATTAACATTTAAGGAAAATCACTTGGGAAGCCGTGTGGAGGATGGAATGAAAGAAATGGAAGGGGCTTGTGATAGGGAGACCAATCAGGAGGCCATTATAACAACATAAGCAAGGGGTGCTAAGTACCTGAATTAAGGTCATGGCTATATTATTAGAGAGAAAGGTTTCAATGTGACAGGTGTCTTAGAGGTAGAAATGGCAAAATTTCGCAACTGACTGGATATGTGGGGTTTGGAAATGTAAGGAGTTGAGGAAAATGCCAACGTTTCGAACTTGGGAAATGAAAAACGGTGGTGTCTTCAACAGAAATATAAAAATTTGGAAGAGGGCTAGCTTTTAAGGGATATATTGAATTTGAGATGTCTCCAGGAAATGCAGTTTGAAATGTCGAGTAGTCAGCTGGTGATACAGGACTTAGGTTCATGGACAGGATACACAGATCTGAGAGGCATTAGCACAGAGATGATAATTGAACCCGTGGTATCTGACTTAAGTCACCAAGCCAGAAAATTTAGAGAGTGAAGATTAAGGGGCCTAGGACAGAAACATGGGATATGATCTAGATGATGACTTAGCAAAGGAAACAAAGAAGAGTGTTTAGACATTTAGGAGGAAAACCAAGAGAGCACTCTAAAGTCCAGAAACATTCAACGATATGCCCCTGAAACACAAGGGTAGTATAAAGATAGCTAAGATTCATGCCCTTTATCCATACATGTCCCACAGGGTTTTGTCTTGGGTACTATTCTCTTCTCTCTCTATACTACTTCACTTGGTGGCAGGATAGATAAATTTGAGCATCTTCAGCATAGATTTAATTAACATCTCTATGCTGAAGATGCTCAAATTTATCTATCTTGCCACAAACCCTTATCAGACCTCCAATCTCACGTTTCCAACTGCCTTTCAGACATCTTGAACTAAACATGTTCAAGACAGAACTCATTATCTTTGCCCCTAGCCCTTCTCCTCACTTCTCTATTAACATAGAGGGCAGCAGCATACTCTCAATCTCTCAGGTTAACAACCTAGGAGTCATTCTGTATTCTTTGCTATCTCTCCACCCCCCTGCTCTCATATTCAATCTGTTGTCAAAGCTAATCAATTTTACTTTTGTAACATCTCTCATAAACACTTCCTTCTCTCTTTCAACTCTGCCATCAATCTACTGCAGATCCTTATCATCTCAAGCCTGTGTGCCCCAAATCTCTCCCTACTCCAAGCAATCCTCTATTCACTCACCAATATGATTTTTCCAAAGAATGTGTCCCCCTGTTGAATGAACTCTAGTTCAGGATTAAAAACAAAATCCTCTGTATAACTTCAAAACCCTCCTTCCTTTATACTTATACCTTATTCTCTGACACAGGCTTCCTTGATATTCCACAACCAAGCCCCTTTATCTCTTAGCTCCAGGGATTTTCTCTGGCTCTCTCCCATGCCTGGAATGCTCTCTCTCTTCAACTTTGCCTACTGGCTTCCTTTATGTCCCAACTAAAAGTCCATCTTTTATAAGAAGCCTTTCCCAGCCCCTCTTGATTCTAGTGCTTTTCCTCTGTTAATTATTTCCTATTTATCTTGTAACTAGCTTGTTTGTTTGCATGTTGTCTCCTCCCTTAGATTATGGACTTCTAGAGTACAGGGACTGTTTTTGTGTTTATTTGTTTTGCCTCTTTTTATATCTCATACTTTAACAGTGCCTGACCCAAAGCAGACACTTAATGTTTATGGACTGACTGATTCAAACCCATTTTTTCAGACTTCAAATTCATTTTATCCTGCAAGATAGAATTTAATAAAAGAAATACACCTAGTCTTTTGTACAAATCATCATAAATTCCACATATTTGGATCTGAAGAGATTGCTACTTAAGTTTACTTTGAATGTCAAGTATGATTAAACAATCTAATGAAATATGAGTCAAGTTTTTAGTTTAGTGTTCATCTGAAATCAGATGAGTCAAACTTCAAAGGCAGGATCCAAGAAAATTATGTAAATCCTGTAGTGATAATTCATTTGAAAATTTATTTCCAAACTGTAAGCTTTAGAAGTCAAAGCTAAATTTCTCTGATCTCCAGATATATTGAAATAAGACTGACACTTATATTTAGGCTAAAGGTAATGCCTATGACTATTCCCTGAGGGGCAGAGAGGCACTTATAAACAAGCATTTGGGTTTGCATGATTTTCCTTCACTGGGAGAAACAGTGTTTTATACATATGTTCCCTGCTACTATATATATATTTCGCTCATCCTAAAACATGTCTTCTGAACTGAAAGTAGAAAGGGGTAATTTCACCAAAGCAGGTGTCTTAATCTACCTCTGAGGAGGCCTGGATGAATTTGCAGTTCTGATTTATAAAGTACATCATGTCAACAGTGATGCTAATAGACTCTCATTAGGACCCTGTCCAAACCTCAGGAACAAAAGATAGAAGAGTTAGAATTAGACTTGATTTTGAAAATTTGCTAAGACAGGAAATAAGGGAGGTGGGAACCTATTACTATAATTTCTTTAATTCACTTAAATTTTAAGTAAATGAAGTGTGAACTTTGGAAAGTAAATTTTTCTATAATAATATTTTTCTAATTTCTTCTTAGTTAATATAAGTAATTAATCATGGGTTATTAAGGTTTTTACAGAAGCTTCTATTTCAGAGAAATGAATGGAAATGTAAAGTGAATATATGGACACTATGGAGTACTATCTAACAAATATGAACTTAGTGATTTGCTAACATGAATAATAATCATCATCATTGCTTATACAGAACTTCAAGGTTTTCATTCCCTCAAAAACCGTATATGCAAGATGCTATGTTTTGCTACTGTTTTATAGATGAGCAAATTGGGAAACCGAGGCTGAGAAAGGTTAAGGGATTTGCACAGGATCACACAGCTAGTTTCAGAGATAATTTTTCTGATTCCCAAGTATGGCATTCTACCATGTTATCTACCAAGAAATAAAATAGTGGGATTAGAACTGCTGTAGGTGTCAAATATAAATATTCATTATCTTGTTTTTTCATCTATTACATCAAAATATGGCAGACAATAAGTTACTTTTTATGTGTGAAAAGAAACACTCAACAGTACTCACCAGTTTTCATTTCTATCAAGCGTTTCTTTTTTTGTTGACGTTCTGCTTTTTCTCTTTCTGCTATTTCCTTGGCTATCCTGGCACGTTTCTCTTTTTCCTCAGCTTCTTTTCGCTTATTGTTTTCCTTCATTGCTTGCTATGAAAAATGATTTAAAATATTACCAAGGTTGAATATTGCCTGAAAAAGGCAAAATATTGAATTCATTCATTTATCTATGCAACTTGCATTTGTTAAGCACCTACTACGCAGTAGATGCTGGGCCAAGCACTGGCGATACAAAGACAAAAACAAAATTCACAAAAAATTAGAAGGATGAGAAATATTTTCAAGAATCCTTATTGTATATTATTCTCAAAACAATATCTATAGAAAATGTGGCTTAATCTTGGGATTATTTTTAATATGTACAGCTGGACAGCATTTAAAAGCACTTGTTGCTTAATTGTATTAATTAAAAAGGGGAGAAAACAAAACTTTGTATCTTTAAACATCAAGTGATTGAAATAATATACACACGTGGTTAATATTTTCTTATGTACCTACTCACTGTTTGGAATACCTATTAACTGGATCATTTTATTCCCACTACTAAAACCACCTTAATTCAGGTAAGACAAAATTACTTCAATATGAATTCATTCAATAAGCCCCTAAAATGATTTTTTCATGTCTTGTGCTAGGTGCCTTCACAAAATTTATATTTCTACTGGAGAAAAATATCATGTTCACAGATAATAAAAAGTAATTTGAGTAATGGGGGTGGCATTCATTAAAAAGGGAAGTCAAGAAAGGTTTCTTATATAATGTGGCCCTTGAGCCAGCTGTGACTAGAGCTAGGGATTAGGTAAGCCAAAGGTTAGGGGCCAGACATGGGCCAGTCTGGACAAAGGCACCCATGGAGAAGGTAGAAAGCGATGTATGGAAAACAGCTAGGAGGCCACTTGACCTACAATGTAGAATATATGAAGGGTGATAGTGTGAAATAAGACTGAGAAATTAGTCTGGACTTTGACTAAATAGATTTAAAGGCAAAATAGTTACAAAGCATAATGAGTTTCTATTTTCTAATAGAGAAAATAGGCTGCCATTTGTGCTTCTAGAGCAGACAAGGGACAATCAGGACTGTGTCTTAGGAATTACAATTTAGAAAAAGAATGGAGGACATATTTTATGGAGGAAAATGGTTGCTGAAAGACCAACTAGAGAGCAGTTGTAATAATCCAGAAGAAATGTTATTAAGGCCTGAACCAGAGTACAAGCCTTCTGAGTGGAAAGAAGGGGATGGATGCAAGAGATAGTGTGGAACTAGAAGCAACACGACCTATCCATAACATTTAGGTACATGTAAGTACAGTTGAAATTTTTCAGGGACCATCTTATTAGGAAGCATATTTTGTTTACAGGAGTTGACCTTTTATTATTTTGAAATATATTTGCCATCTGAGATTATCTGACATTTCTTTTACTCCTTTGTGGCAAGACAAGAGAGGGTGGAAAGAATATGTGTGTTTGCATGGGAAAACCAAATGATCCTTTAGTCAAACAGTAAATAATGTTAAGATCATCAATCAGGCAATTAGCATTTATTAAGCACCTATTATGTACCAATGACTGAATTAGGTGCTAAATATATAAAGACAAAAAATGAAATAACTTCTGTTCCTAAGGTGCTTACATTCTACCAGTGGAGACAAAATATCTATTTATAAACCTATACAAAATAAATCCAAGGTAGTTAAAAAGGAAGGACATGGATGGTTGGGACAACAGGAAAGGCTTCATGAAGAAAATGATACTTGGAGGAAATAAGGGATTCTATGAAGTGGAGGTGAAAAGGGAGTATACTTAGGCAAAGAAAATGGCCAGTGCAAAGGCATGGAGATGAAATAACACCCATGAGGAAGACAGCAGAATGTGGCTGGATTGTAAGTTATTCACTATACAGCGAAGCTGGAAAGATAAGAAGGATCCAGTTTGTGGAGAGTGGTGGATCATCAGTGGAATAGGTTAGGAACACAAGATACTGTAGTCAATGAATATATTAATCTACTTGCATTGGGGCAGCTAGTGGAAAAAGGCACATAGACAAGTGATGGAGAGGCATGCCTGAGAAACAGAGAGGAGATTAATTAGATTTGTATCATAGAGTACTGAAGGAAGAACAACATACAAGAAGGCTAGAGAGATAAATTGGAAGAAGGTTGTAAAGCTTTAAACGTTAAAGAGCACGGTTTGTATTTGATCCTAGAGGCAAAAGAATGCCTCTCTTTTGGAGTTCATTCAGTTGGGAAATGACATTAACACTTAAGGAAAATCACTTTGGAAGCAGTATGTAGGATGGAATGAAGGAAATGGGAGGGACTTGTGAGAGGGAGACCAACCAGGAGGCCATTATAACAACGTAAGAAAGGGGTGCTAAGTGCCTGAATTAAGGTCATGGCTATATTATTAGAGAGAAAGTGTTCAATGTGAGAGGTGTTGTAGAGGTAGAAATGGCAAAATTGGGCAACTGACTCAAAGACTCCAGCTTCTGGATAAGAACTCATTATTTGACAAAAACTGCTGGGAAAATCAGAAAATAGCATGACAGAAACTAGGTATACACCAACATTTCACACCCCATACTAAGATAAGGTCAAAATGGGTACATGATTTAGATATAAGGGCTGATACCAAGCAAATTAAGAGAGCAAAGAATAGTTTACCTTGTCAGATCCATGGAGAAAAAAATAATTTGGGACCAAACAAGAGATAGAGAAAATTATGAAATGAAAAATGTATAATTTTGATTATATTAAATTAAAAAGTTTTTGCACAAACAAAGCCAATGCAACCAAGATTAGAAAGGGAGCAGAAAGCTGGGAAACAATTTTACAGCCAATGTCTCTGATAAAGCTGTCATTTCTCAAATATATAGAGAACTAAGTCAAATTTATAAGAATACAAGTCATTCCTCTAATTGATAAATGGTCAAAGGATATGAACAGGCAGTTTCAAATGAATAAATCAAAGCTATCTATAGTCATATGAAAAAATGCTCTAAATCACTACTGATTAGAGAAATGCAAATTAAAACAACTCTGAGGTGCCCCATCACACCTATCAGATTGGCTAACGTGACAAAACAGGAAAATGATAAATGTTGGAGATGATATGGGAAAATTGGAACATTGTTACATTGCTGGTGGAGTTGTGAAAGAGCTATAAAACTGTGCATACCCTCTGACCGAGCAATACCACTTCTAGATCTGTATCCCAAAGAAATTTTTAAAAAAATGGCAAAAGGACCCACATGTACAAAAATATTTATAGCAACTCTTTTTGTGGTGGCTAAGAATTGGAAATTGAGGGAATGACCATTAACTGGCAAATGGCTGAACAAGTTGTGGCATATGAATGTAATGGAATACAACTGTTCCATAAGAAATAATGAGCAGGCAGATTTCAGAAAAACCTGGAAAGACTTGCATGAACTAATGCTGAGTGAAATGAGAACCAGGAGAACATTGTACACATTAACAGCAACATTATGCAATGGCCAACTTCGATAGACTTAGCTCTTCTCAGCAATGCAATGATCTAAGACAATTCCAAAAGACAATAATTGAAAATGCTATCCACATCTAGAGAAAGAACTATGGAGTCTGGATTCAAATTGAAGCATACTATTCTAACCGCCACCCCTGCCTTTTTTGTTTTTTCCTTCTGGTGGTTTTTCCCTTTTGCTCTGATTCTTCTTTCACAACATGACTAATGCAGAAATATGTTTAATATGATTGTACATGTATATCCTATATCAGATTGCATGCTGTGTTGGGGACAGGAAAGGAGAGGGAGGGGAGAAATGTTAGAACTCAAAATCTCACAAAAGTGAACACTGAAAACTAAAAATAAATAAATGAATAAATTTTTAAAAACCATAACAAAAAAAAATGTAAAGTAAAAGGACAAAAGAGCACCCAGTATGGAGTGTGTTGGGGTATACACACACAGGGGAATGATAATGATGATAACATTTCATTGATTCTGTCCATTAGAACAAATGATCAGGGGTAGACAGTAAAATGGGAATTTAACAGATTTGTGATCATTTAGAGAAAAGACTCATAGTGCTGGGATTTGGTAAGGGATTTAAAGGAAAACAGAATTTAGATATAAGCAAAGAGGGCTGGGAATTCCAGGTAAATGAAACAACATGAGTTAAAACGTAGAAACAGGTGTGTATGTTGCAGGTTCAAGGTCTACTGAAACAAGAAAAGCTTATTATAATGGATCATATTGTTTACTTGCATATTTTCAAGGATAAAACTCAAAATGAGTATAAATGGTCAAATATTCTCTTTAATAAGTATAGGTTCATTGTAACATTTTCCAGATATTATTGGTATCTCTTTCATGTTTTGCATTGGACAGTAAAAAGGCAAAATCATTTTATGAAAAATAGCATTTACATTTAGGAATATGGCCTAAAGTCACTGAAGCAATTTTGCTTTTTGAAGAATTAAGTATTGATTTTGAGTTTTTAAAAATCACACCCAGTTTAATAACCATTTTCTCTCATGTTATAACCTCAAGAAGAATAACAATGAAAAGATACAGTGTGTAGCATAGCAAGAAATGTTAGTTAAGAATTAATACAATAATTCAAGAACTAATTTGTATTTTCTTTCATTCCATATAATTTTATAATACATGGACTTCTAACTAACTGGATAGAAAGCTACATTAAAAACTACTACATTATTGTACAAAGAATTAGCACTTAGCTAACCTTTCCCCCTCTCTCCCCTTAATGTTAAATTATGAACTAAGGAACAAATTTAAGTAAAAGTCAAACATATAAATAGTTGGATACAAGGTACTGATTATTCAGACACCCCGTCCTTGATTTGTTTTCTACTTAGTCTGCTGAAATATTGTACTTTCATGGATTCCCTTTAATATTATGTCGCCAACACAATTTGTTTGGCTGTTTATTGTAGCTCCTCTCTCATGAAAGCAGATAGGCAGCCTAAAGTCTTCATCGTATGTTTCAAAATTGTAAACACCTTTCGGTGTTTTGACTTCAGGAATATAAACAATAGTACACAATCTCTCTTTTCTTACATGGGATCAACAACTGAAAGGAAAATTTTCTATCACATCAAAAGGCTAGAAATTGGCAAGTAACTGATCTTTAATTATCCTCAAGCATTTAGGGATGGCTTTCCCTATACTGAGCTGCCTAACTTGACCTCTTAGCAAATTCTCATTGCTCCTAGATCTCTGCTCCAGTGCCGAACTGGAAAAGATTAATTTCTCTTCTATGTGAAATTTTTCAAGTACTTGAAAACCACTATCATGCTCCCTACCTTACATTTTTTTTTAAATCTCTGGGTAAAACAACTCTAGTTCCTTCAAATGACACTCACATAACATAGACTCAAGGTCCTTTACCATTCTGGATTTCCTCCTTTGGACACACTCAAGATTATCAATCCCTTTTCTAAGACATGTTGGCCAGTACTGAGCATAGATCCAGAGGCAGTCTGACAAGGGCACAGTAAATCAATGATAACACCTCTTTGTGACTGGAAATTATAAATCTCTTAGATCTTAATACCTTTTTGGATTTCATACCATATTGTTGCCTCATATTTAGTTTGTAGTTCATGAAAGCCCACTGAACTTTTTCAGGAAAACTGTCACGAAACTATCTTCCCCATTACTTACTTGTGAATAAACTTTCCATTTGTTCCCTCTGAATTTCATCTTACTAGATATGGCAAAATATTCTATTTACTCACTAAGTATTTATTAAGTACCTATTATGTTCCAGACACAGTGATAAGTGCCGAAGATATAAAGAAATGCAAAAAGAAAAAAAAAAAAGGTTTCTCCCAAATAGGAGTTCACATTCTAACGGGGAAGACAATATGTAAATAACTAGGGACATACAAGATATGTATGGTGCAAGACACTGGGACTGGGGATGGGGGTGGGGGTGGTAAGGGGGCAGAGAAAGGAGGGAGAAGAAGGGACCAACCTCTTGCAGAAAGTAGAATCTGAACTGAGTTTTGAAGAAAGGCAAGGAAGACAAGAGTTAGGAGTGAGAAGGGACAGCACTCCAGGTATAGGGAACAGGGAATGAGAAGATAGAGAGTCTGGAGACGGAGGAACAGCAAGCTTGATATAAATATTATTAAGAACTGATAATATGCCTGGCACTGCAGGGATTCCGGGGATGCAACAACAACAACAAACATTTTCTTCCCTCAGACAGCTTACATTTAAGCCTGTTGAGATATTTTTGGATGATGATTTTATTGTACCATGTGTTAGGTATACCTCCTAGCTTTGTGATTTCTATGTTTTTGCCACGTCACTTCCCTGCTCAAAAAAGTGCAGTGGCTCCCAATTTCCTTTAAGAGAAAATATAAATTATTCTCCTTGGCATTTAAAATTCATTATATTCTGGCTTTTGGCTACTTTTATAGACTTTTTGCACTTTATTTCACTCATACACATGATCTAGCTAAATTTGCCTTTTTTGCTATTTCTCAATACAATATTCCATAATTTATCACCAAATATGGAATTCACTCTCATCACCTCTATCTGTTAAAATCCCTAGATTCCCCAAAGCTCAGCTCAAGTGTAAGCTTCTAAAAGAGGCCTTTCCTGATTTTATCTGCTGTTGCTAGGTTGTCCCAGCTCCCAATTTCAAATAATCTTGTATTTTCTTTGCATTTTTAAAATTTACTTATGAATATGTGTTGCTTTTTCAAATAAAATGTAAGATCCTTAGGGCAGGCAGGAAGTATTTCATCTTTGTCTAGGAATCCCCAGTACCTAGCACAGTGCTTGGCAGACCATTTGCTTCTTTATGAATGTCTGTTGATGTATTTCTTCAAAACTGTTAAACAGTTCAAGGACAAGCAGAGAACCTGGGTACACTCCAATGAAGACAACCTTCCAAGGAGAAATCCTACCATGAATTAGTCATTTATGACCAGGTGTTCATACAACTTCAAAAACACCTAATTATACTACAATCTAACAAAAACCTTACTATCTTTCCCATAAGAAAAACATGAGCTACTTTATTAGACACCCTGATAAAAAATAGGTAAATACTTTAAAGCACCCTTCTGATCTACATTTTCACTGATCCTGTAAAAACAGGAACAAGGCTGGTAGGTAATATTCAATATTGGTGAAGGTACTGGCTTTTCATGGATTCTGGTTCCTTTTCTTCAACAGATATTAATCAAACATTTAAAAATATTTGTTTTGGAATTTTGCCAGGGATCAAAGTCAAGATCACTTTGGCCTATACCTAAATATTCCATTTGTTCTTCCCTTTTATAAAACCATTAAAACATTTTCCTTTCTCTAGTCCTACAATATACCCCCTGATTTTCATAACATATCATTATGTGGTTCAGCAATCACAATTGCTAGTTCTTTCAGTATGCCAGGATATCTGGGTGAGACAACGTGAATTCGACAAGGGCACATAGATACTCTCACTATATATCCTGTATTTCAACTCCCTTAAAACTCTTTTTAGACCAAAAAGTCATTCTTTTGGAAATAATTATAAAAACAGAGGTCAAGAATTAAGCAGTTCCACCTTCTCTTATCATTTATCACTAACCCATACATGCTGAAGAATGGCCTTATCCCTTTCTTTAAACTTATTTCCGTAATACTGTAAGAGAAAATCTTCTGTACCTTGATATACATTTGGGGTAGCTAGGGATAGAGTGCAGGGCCTGGAGTCAGTAAGACTCATCTTCCTGAGTTCAAATCTGGCCTAGAGATACTTACTAACTATGTGACCCCAGGCAAGTCACTTAACCCTGTTGGCTTCAGTTCCTCAACTGTAAAATGAGCTGGAGAAGGAAATGGCATAACACTCTAGCATCTTTGCCAAGAAAACCTCAAATGGAATCACAACAAATCGAACAGGACTGAAAAAACTACTGAGCAACTGACCATATTATGGCCAAAAAAAAAAAAAACCCACCATTGTAATTCCATTACCCAAGAGGGCTGTTCAAAGTATGGACTCCAAATAAAATTTCCCCAAGGCTTTATACATGTCTTTTTTATGAAGAGGTCCCATTTGTTATAGGACCCCAAACATGGCTTGAAATGTCTCTGGTAGGACTTTTCTTTCTAGCTGAGGAAATTAAAATCTTATTTTTGTTGATATCTTTTTCTTTTACATAGCTTTATTTACAAAAATACCAGCCCCTCAAATCCCTTTTAACAGGCAATTATTATATTCTCAGAAAGTGGTGAAAACTTTAATGGTTATTTCATGAAAGGCCTTTTTTGACATCTTAGAAAATGGCAGAAATGGCTGATGTTAACCTGTGGTAGAATGCCAGCTTCCCAAGAGCAGGGATTGTTTTCCCTTGTCTTTGTATCCTAAGTCTCTAACATCAATATGCACATAAGTAGGTATTTAATAAATAGGCAGAATGTAAATGGAAAGAATAACAACTACGAAAGCAATCAAAACTTAATATTACAGAACTATGATGCACAAACTAGGCCCCAAAGTGGAAATACAAGGAGCCAATTTTCCTTTTTCTTTGGACATAGGAGATTTTATATATGGAAAACTACATATAATGTGAGACATTTTCAATGTGTTGGTTAGTTTTGCTGAATTGTTACCCCCTCTTTTGTATTCGTTGTTAAAAGGCTCTCTGAGAGGCAGAGAAGAAAGAATACCTTGGGAAATGCTGCCAATGTAAAAACAAAATACATCAATTAAACTTTATTTTAAAAAATATGAATGTTTGTTAAATAGGACTGGAAAATGGTAGTGCCTAGGAAAGTAGAAAACTATAGTGTCCCCTCTTATAACTAACGATAACACTCCAGAGAACCTTCCTGTTAGCATATTTGGATAGAACAGACATAGAGACTGGGATTGGACTTAATGATTTCACTGATAAAGAGAACTGCTAAGTGAGGAAACTTCTTTCATCAGTGAAGGTCAGCACATTCATTGCAACTTGCAGCTTTAGAGCGCTGCCTAAACCACTGAGAGGATTGGATATTCAAGATGTCAAAAGATTTTTCAAAAATCCTATATATGTATGGTTTGAAATATAAGAGAAAATACGGCTTTTGTAGACAACAATCATATGCCACTAGGATCAAAGGATATTTTCCCTTTAAAGACAGATGCTAACAGTTTAGCCAAAGAAGTGTTTGAATTTTCATTCAAAACATGGTGATAAATTTAAAAATTTTCATTTAAATGGATAGAGGGTTATGTTCTATTTGATAAAAATCGCAAATGAGCCGTACTTTTTATCTCATGATAATTACTACGTGGATATAACTAGGGAGTGTTTAAAAAGATATTCAAAAAACCAGTTAAATTGCATTTTGCCAAAATGAAATGCTTTTTCTCTGGTTCCTAACTCATATGTATGAAGTAATCACATCTAGAAGTAATCACATCTAGAAGAGATCAAATATTTTACAATATAATATGTGGAAACACTAACAACATTTCTGCAACAATTCATCATCTTAACATAACACAAATTCATATTTCTTGTGCCCCAATATCAGAATTTCTTAAAGAGTACAAAACTACCTTCTGATATATAAGGGTATAATGTCCCTGAGTAAGTTCAGGAGGTGATAACTAAATTGTTTCAGTTTCAAGTTGATTTTTAGTTGCAATCTAGCCTGAGATGAAACAAACAAAAAAAGGAATTACTTATTAGTCCTTAAGGGAATAAACAACTGACCCTTAATAGCTAATAGCATGGTTTCTATGCATCTCCTGCTTCGGGTTGTTAAATGTACTCTCAGATCAATGGACTATTTCTAACTACTGTTCAACTTACATAAATCAATTTTTTAAAAAAAAAAATCAGTAGCTGTTCTAAGGACTGATGATTTAATTTAAATTAATCATATTTAAGTAATCTCCCTATTTTCACAAAATAAAAACAAAAAATTTTAATTCTTTTAGTCTCTGAGTCAACTATGAACTATCATCATCATGATAATCATTATGACTATTATCATTTTTATTACTACTAATAATGATAGCTAGAAGTTACATGGTACTATCAGGTTTTGCAAAAGAACTTCACAAATATCTCATCATATTTTATCTCCAAAACAGCCCTGACAGAGAAGTGCTATTATTATCCCCGTTTTACAGATAAGAAAATTGAGATCAAAATTAAATGACTTGCCCATGGTCACATAGTGTCTAAAGTGGATTTAAACTTGGCTTCCTGACTCCAAGTTCTGCACTCTATCCATTGTGCCATCGAGGTACTTCAAATCGCCTACTTCCCAATTATTTTTACTATGGACAAGATGATAGCCATAAATATTAGGACTATGGATAAGTATGAGATCAGGAGTAACTTTGATTCTAACTACTGACAATTATTTTTCTTTAGAACTAGGGTTCTAAAATGTCATGAATAAATCAGTTCAATATTTTAAACTTTACCTTAACTCTTGTTCAGTCATTGTCAGTTGTGTCTGACTTTTTGTGACCCCTTTCTGAGGACAAAACGGGGAGATGTCTTGGCAAAGATACTGAAGAGGTTTGCTCATTAACTTCTCCAGCTCATTTGGCAGATGAGGAAACTGAGGCAAGGAGAGTTAAGTGACTTGCCCAGGGTCAAACTGCTAGGAAGTGTCTAAGACCAGATTTGAACTCAGGTTCTCCTGAACTCCAGGACCTACAGTCTATCTACTCTGCCATCTAGCTGCCCACCTTAACTCTATTGCAATGTTATTTACAGAATGAAATTTTTATTTACATATATAAACATATATATATATATGAAAATTACAGCTATAATAAAATTGTGTTTAAAATGACATAAAGTATCATAAAATGGTTAAATATATTTTAGCTTAAGTTATGGGCTTCTAAGTTTGTGTTACCTTTTCAGTTATATTGGCTAGTTGCCCTATTA
>CM053626.1:78395943-78413563 GCA_028646595.1 Phalanger gymnotis
GAATAGAAAATCTGACATTCAAACACAAGACTCAAGAGAAGAATAAAAAGGTAAACTTGAAAGAAAAATCATAAGAGACTCGATAGTTAAACAATTGATAAACTGACAAGGGATATGAAAAGGTAGTTATTAGAAGAAGAAATCAAAGCTATCTATAGTCATACGAAAAAATGCTCTAAATCACTATAGATAAGAGAAAGGCAAATTAAAACAACTCTTAGATACCACCTCATACTTATCAGAAACAACAGAGGCTTGAAGGGATGAGGAAAAATAGGTATACTAATGAACTGTTGGTGGAATTGTGAACTGGTCCAACCATTCTGGAAAACAATTTGGAACTATGTCCAAACGGCTATAAAATTGTGCATACCCTTTGGCCCAGCCCAGCAACACCACTATTAGGTCTGTACCTCAAAGAGATCAAAGAAAAAGGAAAAGAGCCTATGTACAAAAATGTGGCAGCTCCTTTTGTGGTAGCAAAGAATTTGAAATTGAGGGAATGCCCATCATTTGGAGAATGGCTGAACAAACTTTGGCATATGACTATGATGGAGTACTATTATGCTATAAGAAATGACGAGGGAGGTAGTTTGATAAAAACATAGGTAGACCTATATGAACTGATGTGAAGAGAGCAAAATCAAGAGACCACTGAGCACAGCAATAGCAACAATATAACGATGATCAACTGTGAAAGATTTAGCTACTGTGATCAATACAACGATCCAAGAAAATTCCAAAGGACTCACGCTATCGATCTCCGGAGAGAGAGAACTGAACGGAAACTGAAGTATATTTTTGTTGCCTTTGTGTGTATGTGTGAGACAGGGCTAATATGGAAATGTTGTGTGTTGTGAACTCAAAATAAAAAAAAAGAATGTTAAAGATAAATATATAATATGCTGTTGTTCAGTTGCGTCCAACTCTCCATGACTCTGTGGTTCACACTGTCCACAGGGTTTTCTTGGTAATGATACTGAAGTGGTTTGCCGCTTACTTCACCAGTAGATTAAGGCACATAGAGGTTAAGCGACTTGCCCAGGATCAGAGAGCTAGGAAGTGTCTGAGGCCAGACATGAACTCAGGTTTTTTCCGACTCCAGGTCCAGTACTCTATCCACTAAGCATTTAGCTGCCTCAAATAAATAATACATGTATTAAAAAAGAATATCCTTGATATATGCATTGAGTTCTCCTATACAAATTTTGTAGAGATGGGAATATGGCCCTTTCTTTCACTAATGATTGATGTTCTATTTTTCTTTTGGAAATAACAAAGGCTTTGTTTTCTCCAAATGCTTATTTCTCTGCTCTTAAAGATACTTTGGAAATCAGTCCCTCAATGCCCTAAAAATTGTGGCTCCCCGCTCAAGCCATTCTGGAAAGCAATTTAGAATTATGCACAAAGGGCTATAAAAATGTGCATACCCTTTGACCCAGGAATACCACTTCTAGGGCTGTAACCCAAAGAGATCACACAAGTGGGAAATGGACCAGTATATACAAAAAATATTTGTAGCAGCTCTTTTTGTGGTGGCAAAGAATTGGAAATCAAGGGATTTCATTCATCCCCATCAATTGGGGAACGGCTAAACAAATTGTGGTATATGAACGTAATGGAATACTATTGTGCTATAAGAAATGAGGAGCAGACAGACTTCATTATAACCTGGAAAGACTTATAATATGAACTGATGCCGAGTGAGGGGAGCACAACCAGGTGATCATTATACACGATTACAGACATACGGTATTTGTAAGGACTAACTTTGATAAATTTGGCTCCTCTCATCAACGCAAGGTTCAAAGACAGCTCCAAGACTCATGATGGGAAAAGTTATACACACCCAGAAAAAGAATTATGGAGTCTGAATGCAGACTGAGGCAAACTATTTACTCTCTTTTTTTGGTTTCATTTCTTCCTTCTCATGATTCTTTCCACTGGTTATAATTCTTCTTTACAACTAGACTATTATGTAAATAAGTTCAATGTGAAGGTATACGTAGAACCTAGATTGGATTATGTGCTGTCTTGGGGGGTGGGGAGGAGGAGAGGGAGAAAATTTGGAACCCCAAAACTTGTGGAACTGAGTGTCGCAAACTAAAAATAAAAAATAAACTTAAAATTAAAAAAAAAATTGTGGCTTTCCCCTCTAGCCAAATATCTTCTGTGTTTATTTGGTCTAGTCTGTTTTCTTTAGTGCTACTTCTAGTTTTCTCATGCAGCATGTATACTTTCAAAGGACAGGATGTTAAAAGTCTAAATATGAGGGTCTACTTTCACTGACAAAGCAAAGAGTTGGTTATAAATATTGTTAAAGATATTTTAATATTAAAATCAATTAAAGATTGTCTATTTAATATTAAAATTCATTTTTAATGAAAAAATTAAATATATTTTCCTTTTATAGAGGTGAAAAGAGGTTGCCCCAGTTTCATCTTTAAATGACGTCAGGATAATTTTCTTAGTTGCATTTCATAAACTTGTTCTACCCTCAAATGTTTCTTGACATTTTTTGAATCAAGCAATCAATATCAATAAATACTTAGGTGTTTCTGAGACAGAGATAAGGAAGAAGTGTATTGCCAGCAAAAGGGAAGACAAGCAAAAGGCACAGAGATTAGAGGGAGAATATCACAGGTACATGAAGAAAAGCAAAAAGGCCAGCACTGTAAAGGAGAAATGTAACATATAATGAGGGCAGAAAGGTAGGTCAGGCACATTTGTGAAGGATTTTAAAATGCAAACAGAAGAGTTTAAATTTTATCTTCACAGCAAAAAGAAGCCACAAGCATGTTTAAATAGGTTAGGTTGCAGTTGCTTTATCTGTATGTATATACCTTTCCTTCTCATTCATATCTATTCTAGCTTAGTATTAATTTTAATCTTTGCTGCGACAGATCAGTATTCTTATTGGATGGTGATGGCTGATTTGGAAGTGATTCCTTCATCAATAACCACTTGTTTAACGTCTGTTAAAACATATTCGATTTTTTCTTTGCCATGTTATTTACGTATGCTACGTCTAGTGCCTCCTGACTCTTCTTCTTTTTTTTTTTCCTTCCTGACTCTTCTAAGGAAGAGAAGTTATTTCCCTGGCTTTTCTGACATGTAGACAGATCCATGAGTTTACCAATGTGGTGTTCCTTCCTCAGTTATAGATCGCAATTTCTCCCATTCTCTTGCTAAGCTTCTTCCCCCATGTCATTCATCCTTCACAGAAGATCCATCCAACAGTTTTTGGAATCTTACTCCAGTTCTTTTCGTATCTCATGGTTAACCATGGAGCTTACACTCACGCTTACTAGCTGTCATCACTACTGCTTGGCACAGTGGAAAAGGTTCTGGATTTGGAGAGGCCCTGGGTTTGAATGCCAGCTGTTACCAGCTGCATGACACTGGGCAAGTCAATTGATCTCTTCAAGCCTTATTTACTCTTCTATAAAAAGAAAGGTTGGACAAGATGGCCACTGAGAAATTTTCCAGCTCTAAAGTTATAATCCTATGAAGAATGTACTTTATGTCTGCTCTATGCAGAAGCCACTGCTAATCAAATGCAGCAAGGTCCATCATGTTTCTTTCCTGCAATCAATTAAGAGCAATTTGTTTTGCTCTGAGATCATGACTTACATTGATTATAGTCTCATGTGATGAATATTGGTGTTAAGAGAAAGTATGAAAGGACAACTCATCATGTTGCCCATCCGAGCCTATTACTCTCATTTAGGCCATGCTTCTTGCCTGAGATATTGCAAAAGCCCCTATTTATTGTCTTCTTCTAAATTTTTCCTTAACCAATCTACCTTTCCACCCACCCCCACACATAACTGCCAAATTTAAAGCCTTAAAACACAGGTTTGAGGAGCAGCTAGGTGGCGTAGTAAACAGCACCAACCCTGGGGTCAGGAGGACCTGAGTTCAAATCCGACCTCAGACATTTGAGTACTAGCTGTGTGACCTTGGGTGAGTCACTTAATCCCAACTGCCTGGTTCTACAACCTCCAAAAAAAAAAAGGTGAAAAAAAAACCCCCACAGGTTTTTGTCATCCTTCTGCTCAAGAAGCTCCAAAGACCCTTCTCTTGCATCTGGGATTAAATACAAACTCCAGTCTTTGGCATTTATAGCTCCTCTTAGTCTTGCTCTACCTTCCTCTTCAGGCTCATTGTACATTATTCCCATTTGATCACTCACAATGTTAAGCAACTGGCCTAGTGGATGCTCCCAGCAGATAATATTCTATTTCCTATATACATCCTCTTGTAAATAAGGACAATAAGACTAGCTCTACTTAAAGACGCATCCTAATTCCCAGATGGAGTGGGGAAAAAAAAAAATGAAAGTTCATTGTTGTCAAACTTAACAACTCTTTATAAGATGTATCACAAGATTTAGAAATTCTCTCTCTTGGGGCTTTATAGCTTGCAACAGAGTTTCCAGAATATAATACTTTCTGAGTTATTGTACTGCTTCAGGGTATTGGGGTTAAGATCAAGTGATTTATCACTGAAGGGGAAGAAAATTTAAAAAAAAGAAAAAGGCTGAAAAAATATAGAAATTGGTTGTTTAAAAAAAAAACAGACAAATAGTTGGATGGGTATTAGTAAGTGCTCTGTTCAGTCATTTCAGTCCTGCCTGACTCTTTGTGATCTCATGTGGGGTTTGTATCAGTAATAAGGTGGGACTTATTTCTTGTTTTCTCTTTTGGACAACTTAGGTAATCAAGTGCCCTTGATGAGTCTGGCCTTTGTTTCTTTGATTAAATCAGGAGTCTTTAATGACCTACTTACCTCAAGGGAAAGCCTAATTTACATGGGTTTGAGTTGCATGTTGTGATGCCCTCTGACTCTGAACAGGGTATGTAAACTCAGAAATTGGCGTTTTTCCTTTAGGGCTCACTCCTGGAAGGAGTGTTAAGACTCTGGGCAAGTCGTTGTAATTGCCCCCCGGCTTTGCTAACCCAGACTCATTGGTTCTTCTTTGGTAACTGAATTGTGATTTGGTCTGTTTATATTCTGTTTGTAATTCGTATTTGCTCTGAAGTTCAAAGTGCTGGCTTTTCCCCCTAAACTAAGCAAATGATATATGTATGTTGGATTAAAGGGAGATTGTTAACCCCTTACAGTTGCTTTCCTTAGAAAAGCAGATCAAAGTACCCGTGCTGGCAGCCCTTATTGCTAGTCTTGTTGGGTCTTGTACCTCAATAGCTGCTGCTAGCCACATTGTTTTTGTTGCAGGGTTTTCTTGGCAGATACTAAAGTGGTTTGCCATTTTTTTCTCCAGCTCATTTTACAGATGGGCAAACTAAGGCAAACAGGGTTAAGTGACTTGCCCTGGGTCAAGCAGCTAGCAAATGCCTAATGCCAAATTTGTATTCAGGAAGATGAGTCTTGCTGACTCTAGGCCCTGCCCGCTACCCACTAACTGCTCCAATATTAATAAATAGATGACCACTGAAGCTGAATAGTGATTAATGACTAAAGTTAAAATTGTGATTGAGTTCCAGAGGAATATTTACATAAGATGTGTTAAGACCATTAGAAAGCATCAGGAATCAAATTTTAAGATTTTCTACATGCCTCGGATACAAATCAGTCAGTTTTAGAAAAAGTACCAATTTTTCATACAAATAGCTTCTTTATTTCTACCTCTTTATCATCTATACATTGAAACTCCAATATAATGTTATCTTTCCTATTAAAGTTAACTTTGCTATTAAAATCATGGACACCACAATCCTCCCTGTCCCACTGGCTGGAAACCTAGGTGTGATCCTTGACTCCACACTATCTCTCATCTCCTATATCCAATATGTTGCTAAGGTCTGCCAATTTTACCTTGGGAACATCTCTCCTATATGCCCCTTTTTCTCCTCTGAAAGAAACTGCAGCTACTCTGGCATTGTCAGCTCACATCTGGATTACTTCAATAGCCTGTGGCTGGGTCTGCCTGCTACACGTCTCTCCTCACTCCAATCTATCCTTGATTCAGTTGCTGAAGCGATGTTCTTATTGCACAGGTCTGACCATGTCACCCTCCTATTCGATAAACTCCAGTGGTTTCCTATTGTCCCCAGAATCAAATACAAAATCCTCTGGCATTTAAAACACTTCATAACCTAGTTCCAACTCCATCTCCCACTCCCCAATCCCTGCAACTTTTCCACTCTTCTTATACCTTGCCACGTATTCTTTAATCCACTGGCCTCCTTGCCATCCCATAAATATCTCTTGGCTCCAATTATTTTCTCAGGCTGTTCCACAATCCTGGAATATTCTTCTTATCTCTACCTTCTAGCTTCCAGGCTTCCTTTAAATCCCAACTAAAAATAAATAAGTAAAAAACCCCACCTTCTACAAAAAGCCTCTCTTAATCCTCCACTTCTAGTGCCTTCCTGCTGTTAATTACTTCTGGTTTATCCTGCACATAGCTTGTTGGCATCTATTTGTTTGCCTGTTGTCTCTTCCACCACACTGTGAACCCTCTGAGGGCAGGGATTGTCTTTTGCCAGTATTCCCAGAACTTAGCATAGTGAAGGGCACATAATAGGTGCTTAATGTCATTGACTGGCTGACATAGTAGGAGCTTAAAAAATGCTTATGAACTGACTGATCTCTGGAATCTACAACAGCACTGAAGATAATGTTAGGCTAAAGATGTTTTACAGTCTCAAAGACTAATCTCCCTTTGGTCTAAAATGCACATACTTTATAGCAAATTCTACTAAAATTAGTGTTGGCGCAAAATCCAACATTCATCAAATTTTGAAGCAATCTTCTTAAAAGAAAATTCCTTTGTTTTCTCTCTCTGACTGAAGAACTGTTCTGGATTGTTCTAGAGCAAATAAAAATTCTGGATCTTTAGTTATCCTTATCGCATGCCCAATATAAATTAACACAAATTCTAAGTTCCACTATATTTTAAACAAATGACAAATCAGGTATTAGCTGTGTGATTGTTGGAGCTAAGATTCTAACTCAAGTCTTCTTGGTTTGTATCCATCACTCTTTCATTTTGCCAGTTGCCAAATATCACTGATTTTACCATCCTAACACCTCTCCCTTCTCTCCACCAACAGGGCCACTTCTCTAATTCAGGGCCTTAGCAACTCTTATCTAGACTATTGCAATAGCCTTCTACTTGATCTTCTGGGGGCTAATCTCCACCTTCTCCAATCAATCTCCCATATAACTGCCAAACTGATAGTCCTTAAAGCACAGGCTTGACTCCATTGTTTGGCATTTAAAAATCCCCACAATTTGACTCTAATCACGTTTTGCAGACATATTTCATATTACTCACTCAGTATTCCAGAAAAATTGCCTATTTGTGAGACATCCTATTTCCTATATCCATGTCTTTGGTACAAACTATTCACTTTCCTTTTCAATTACCCCTAGAATGTCTGAATTCCCTCAATGCAAGGTTCCTACACCTTTTCCAGCCATACTCAGAGGTATGTGGGACAGGTGACATCTCTCCTACACATCTCAAAACTTCTGGTCATTACCTCTCTGTCTTCTCTACTATAATCCAATCTCTGATGAGAGTGAATTACCTTCTTAGCAAAAACAAGTTAGTTGTAAGCTTGATCTCTTCCTGTACCTTCTTCCAAAGACTGCCTTCAAATTATTCCCTTTAACCTGCAATCTTTAGTTAATTTTTTTTTAAATTTTATTTTATTTTTAATTTATGAAATAAAACAACTATTTCTATAACATAGTAGAATAAAAAAAGATGACTGCATACATCTATTATCTACAACTTATTTCTTTTAAATAGGTTATTATTTTTTCAAAAACAAACCCATAAACTATATAAACAAAATTATTTTTAAAAAACTTTTTATACCAATTAAATCAGATTTAAATAATTGGAGAAATATTAATTGTTCATGGGTAGGTAGAGCCAATATAATAAAAGGAAAAAGCTATCTGCATCCAGAAAAAGAACTAATAAAAGTATGTAAAGAATGATTTTACTTATATATACATATTTGTGTCTAATGGTAGCCCTCTCTAGGGTGGGAGGAAAAAAAAGGAAAAAAAGTCCCTCCAATTTTTAATCTATCTATATCCATTGGTTTATTCTCTCCTATTTACAAACATGCCTCTCCCTTCATAAGATCTTTCTCTCAAGCTACATTGTAGATATTTACTCATTTTAAAAGCTAAACTCTTAGAAAAAGGTGTTTCCTTGCCTCCATTTTCCTCTACTCTCACTTCTCAATCCTTATTTAAATCAATTTTGTAATCCCATTATTCAACTGAAACTATTCCAAGGTAATCAATAATCTATTCTTAATTGCCAAATCCAAAGGACTTTTTTCATTCCTTCTCCTTGATCTTATTACTGTATTTGACATTGTAAATAACTGCTCCTGAGTATCCCAACTCTCTCACTTTTTATTTACCTTTTTTTTTTTTTTGCTTTTTGGGAGGGCAATTGGAGATAAGTGACTTGCCCAAGATCACATGGCTAGTACAGGTGACAAGTGTCTGAGGCTGGATTTGATCTCTCACTTTTTATAACAACACTTTATTCATTCTGTCTTATTCATTTTACTGGACTGTTCTTTTGCTCAACCATACTGAACCACATTGCTGATGCCCCTCATCATGAGTATACCTTAAGTGTCTGCTCTAAGGTCTTCTCTCTCAATACATTTTCTCTTGGGTACCTCATTAGCTCCTATGGGTTCAACTATGATCTCTAGTTAACTCACATAGAGTGATATACATATCTAGGTATAGTTTCTAAACTGAGCTTCACACCTATATCACTAATGGTCTAGGCTCACATTTAGAACTGATATGCTACAGACATTTTAATCTCACATGTCCAAAACGGAATTTATATATTCTACCAAACTCATCCCTCTTCATCACTTACTTATGTCTGTCTAGGTACCATATTTTGTTCAGTCACTAAGGTACAAAATCCTGGTGCTCCTCAGCTCCCCATTCTCCTTCACCCCACAAAGATGATCAGTTGCCAAACCTTATCAATTCTATACCTAAAACACCTCTAATATTCATTGTACTCAATATACATATAGCTGACATCCTAACTCAGTCCCTCATCGCCTTTTTTCCTGGAATACTCCAACAGTGTCCTCATTGGTCTCCGGGCTTCAAGTCTCCAATTTGTCCACATTGTTATCAAAATTATTTTCCTTAAGTCCATGTCTAAGCATGTCTCTACACTACTCAATCAACTCCAACAGCTCTTACTGCCTCTAATATCACGGGTAAACTACTCTGTTTAGGTTTCAAAACTATATAGAACCTTGCCTCAATTTGTCTTTCCAACCTTACTGTATATTACTCCCAGCCTTGCACAGTTCCATCTAGCCAAAAGGAAGAACTAGTTTTTGTTCATCACACACAGCACTTCATCTCCTGTCTCTGTGCCTCACTGGCCATTACCCCAGCCAGCAAGCCATACATTCCTCGCTTATGCTTCAAAGAATCGCCCTTCCTTCAAGATGCAGACTCAAGCACCACTTTCTATGTGAAATTTTTCCAGATCTCTTCAAGTGTTAGTGCTTTGTCTCCTAAACGTTATATGAAATTACTTTTAATGTACTTCTATATATTTATACACACATATGTACATATGTATGTGTATATACATATATATATATCTATATCTCAATATTACATATATTCTTGTTGTTCTGTTAAAATATAAGTTAAAATATAAGCAAGGAATGTTTCATTTACTATATCTGCAGCCCTAGCACTCAGCATAATGCCTGGCACATAGTAGAAGTTTAATGAATACTTCTCTGGGCCTGTTCTCTCAGCCTCATTTAAAAATATGTCTTAAGATTCCATACACAAATGCTAGGTATACAAATCATTTGTCCTGATTCTAACATTCTATATTAAATTGCTAGTTTTCAGTACATTTTAAGAAGGGCAAACATGACTACTATATTTATTTTCTGTAAGCTATAAATCTCCTTGAAAACAATTTAAATAGAACATGAACACATCAAATAACATTTTTCAGAAAGTCAACAGT
Organism: Phalanger gymnotis; assembly: GCA_028646595.1. Taxonomy (NCBI): domain Eukaryota; kingdom Metazoa; phylum Chordata; class Mammalia; order Diprotodontia; family Phalangeridae; genus Phalanger; species Phalanger gymnotis. Next base: position 78,405,974 of record CM053626.1, read on the forward strand.
TTCTCCACAGTACACTAAGTTTGCAATTCCCATCTAATGACTCACTTCCTTCAAGTAATATATGTGGTAACAAAACTCTAGCATCAGTTTAGACATTCCCTTCAAATTTGCAGAGGGAAAAGAAATCCTGAAAAACTGTTATGTTGATGGCAACTTATCTTTGTTTTTCAGTAGTTTTATTCATTTACTAGTTTGGATATAAGTAGTTTTTATTTCAAAGGTCATATAAGAGTCTTCAATTGCAGTCCACATGAACTATTTGAGTATCAAATAGTCTGAGTAAGTCAAAATATGTGCCTCAAGATAGAGGTATCTCTAATATAGATGCTATTAAAGTTGTGATGTGCATTTATTTTGCAACTAAAGACTTCTTCCTTCTCCTAAATATTCCTTAAAAGAAAAAGACAAGTATTAAGAATAATAACAACTTCCTTTTAGTTGTGGAACATTTTTACCTGCATCCCTAAGAAGTCAAAAATACTTTCTCACTTAATAAGTTGGTTTTCCATCTTATCCACTAATGCTTTTCAAAAGATCTTTTTTAATCCTTAAATGAAAGTATTCTACATCAAAGAGAGACCTCCCTCTTTAAAAAGCCAAAGGAAACCCTAGGCATTTAAAATCAATTTCAAGCTAAATGCCAGGTAGCTTATTGTAAAAAGTATTAAGAAAAAAAAGTGGGGGAGGGGGAATTAATAAGAGTTATACTTAGTTTGGCAAAAATATGCCTTAAAAATACAAACTGATCTTGAGTACAAACAAATAAATTTCTAGCTGAAATTGTATTATAAAATTGCTCCGTAATCAGTCAGAAAGAGTCTTTTATGAACACATACAAAGAATTCCAGGATACAACTTATTTTCAATCAAAACTTCTGATAAAAGTTTAACATAGGGAAAAAATGCAGGGATTTAATAGATATACATTGTCCACGGATTCAGACTCTGGAAATTTAAAAAGTAAGGTCTTACTGCTAGATAAAGTACAAAAATAGGAATAAAACAACTGAATAAATCAAGAAAAATTGAGAAGTTACAAGAAAGAAATCACTATTTTAAAAGAGCAAAGTAGATTTACCTTACCATGAACATAGTTTTGAAGTTATTTAAGTCAGTAAAAAATTCCTCCACAGACACTTTCTTCATGTCAATAGCATAGTAGCCCATTATGCTCTGGTACAATTTTTCCATGTTTTCATGCATTCTTGAAATTTTTTGGAATTGTTCTTTTGCAGAGATCACAAAACTGTATGCTACAGTTAAGGTAGTAGGGATATAGAAAATTAATGGTTAAATAAACATGTCTCTTTTACAATAACCTACTGACTCTGTAACATTAACATATCATATCTCTGTTAACTAACCACTTTCAAAGAACAGTAAAATGATTATCAGTATAATTTTAAAATCATTTATATAAATTCTGGTTTGATGAAATCTAAACTAATTCAACATTTTTTTTTTTTTTTGCAGGGGGGAAGGCAGGGCAATTGGGGTTAAGTGACTTGCCCAAGGTCACATAGCTAGTAAATATGTCAAGTGTCTGAGGCCAGATATGAACTCAGGTACTGCTGACTGCAGGGCCAGTGCTCTACTCAATGCACCAACTAGCTGCCCCTAATTCAATGTTTTGAGATGAGAATTTTAAAAATCCAAATTTCTTTCCCTTTTTTCTTCATGTATAAATATATGTAAGGTTCATACAAAAAAATAACCTACATTTTAAACTTTGCATCTATTTTAGTCATATCATTCGATTGTAAAAACAACACTGAAAGAAAGCTTTACATCTCTACTTTAGAGATTAAGAAAATGAGTATCAGGAAACTTAAATTATTGGAATAATAAAAAATAGCTTGTCAGTTGGGACACCAAGGCTAGAAACCCACATGTTCTGACTGCCAATGGAACTGGGGAAGTGGGGAGTAATTAAGGGAAGAGGGGTGGGACTGGAAATAGAGTATCAAAGTTTTATATGTTTTGTTATTTAAATGTAAACATATGGAATATTATGTAGCTTATGAAGGCTGATCCTTCTTTATTTTCCTGTTTTTGAAAGGAAGAATTGGAAAGAAAATGATTCATTTCCCAAGTAACTGCTCTTAAAACAAGCCAAGAAAAATAGTGAAATCCAAATTATTCCCAGCATACTCAGGTAGAAGTCAAGTGGATGAGTTATCAAATATAATAATCAAGTTTATTTAGTACTGGTTAAAAATTAGAGGATCAGTGAAAAATTATTAGATATACAACACACAGAAGCAAAGAACCACACTGGTATAGTGTTTTAGCTATTGAGGTAAGGACTTATCACGCCACAAAAATTAATGGAAAAATACAAAAGCAATCTGTAAGAAACTAGGGACAGACTAACATCTCACACCATATGCTAAGTTCCAAATAAATATACTTCTTAGACACAAAGCAAGATATTATGAAGAAATTAGCACAGTTTTAAGCATCTAAGGTAATTAAAGCTTAAAAGTGAACTAAGACTTTTAGGACACCATGTAAAGGAAACTGATTCAAATTTATTTTCAGTAAGAGGCATTCCCCAATACATAATCAAAATATATTAACAAGCAGTATTCTAAGAAAGAAATCTAAACTACCATTATTCATATGAAATATGTTCACATGTTCCAAATCAAATCATTCATAAAGACAAATAGGAAGAAAGACAAGCCTGAAAAAAACATACTCATTAAATCAGAATGTTGACAAAAAAGGGAAACAACAACTATTGGATGAGTTGTTGGGAAACAAAGATATTAATGCACTGTTTGTAGAACTATTAATTGGTTCAGCCATTCTGGAAGTCAATTTAGAATATGTGCAGTTTTTAAATTGCAGACCAACAATATCACTATTAGGTTTATACCTCAAAGAAATATAAAAAGAGCTCAATCGTACCAAAATAGTGATAGTCACTTTTTTTTTTAATGGTAGCAAATAACTGGAAACTAAGGGGATTGTTCCTCAACTAGGGAATGGTTGAACAAATTATGACATGTGAAAACAATGGAATACCATAATGCTATAAGAAATTATGAAAGGGATGATTGCAGAGAACATGAGGAAGACTTGTATGAACTGATGCAGAATGAAGTAAGCAGAAATGGAAAAGTTTATACAATAACAACATTGTAAAGACAAAAACCTGGAAAAGATTTAAAAACTGATCAATGCAATGAACAACCACAATTCCAGAACACCTATGAAGAAGTATATGCTACACATCTCCTGAGAGAGAGGTGATAGACTTGAGGAGTAGGCATAGATAGATAGACAGACAGACAGACAGATAGATAAAAGTTGTTTTTGTTTTACTTTGTTACAATGGTTCTGATTTCCTTTTTTAAAAAATAAAACCTTATTTGGGGAGAGAAAATAGATTTTTTTAATTTGAAAAAAAATTATTTTAATAACAGATTTGAGAACAGAAGAAAACAATCTTAAGAACTGCCTTACTTGAAAGAGCATTATATCATATGGTTCTAATTATAAGTCCACCTTATGCTATCTTAAAATACAGTGGTTATTTATTGCTCACCTGCTGTAAAAAACATATTTTACACATATAAGTTAAAAATTCATGGTTATAAAATATATGTAGTAAGTTTAATCAAAGAGTTACTAAGTTGAGTATAACAGAAATATTTTGGAGCTTGGGTCACAGGACTGAGGTATATTTCAACTAGTAATGAATATAGTGGTAGCAAGGCTAACCTACATGGACAGTTTAAGAGGCAGAGACTGTTAAAAAAAAAAAAAAAGATAATAAAATGAGTTTCCTGATGAGACAAGAAAAAAGTATAGACTTGGTGGAAAAGAACTCTTATTTCATAAGGCAGAACTTCTTCCCGATTTGGAGATCTGCTGACATGATTGAGTTTCCGTTAATTTATTTTGATTTTTTGAGCTACTAGATTTGAAGTCATGTTTTGTTACAATAAAAGAACAGTTCTGGATTAAACAAACGACCAAACAACTTAAGTAACTAGGACACATGCCTGTGAAGTTAAATTAATATCCTCAACCACAGCAGATTTATGACTGCGAATGGCAAGAATTGTAGGGTTAATATGAACCAATTACCCAATACAACTAGCTTTCACAGGGGTAAAAATTTATATACAAACTAACTATACCTAGTACGAAACCATTTTGTTTTTTTTAAGTCTTGAGGTTGCAGTGGCATGGAGCAGCTGGGGAAGAAGAATGGAGCTGGGCTACAATACTTCAGACTTCATTAACAAATCTCATTATCTGATGGACTGCTCTTTGAACTATCTGAACTAAGTAGCTGATGCTGTGGGAGATAGCTAAGACAAAGCACCCATCCTGAAGGAGATGACAATCTAGGTAAGCTATACAAAGCTAAAACAGAACACAAGGTAAGAAAAGAAAAATGAAGTGTTATGGGAATAGACTCTTTTTTTAATGAATGAGATGACCATGGGTTAGAATAACTGGGGCAAGAGGCAAGACATGGAGTTGGCTTTCAATAAGGCAATGCTTGAAACATCAGACGCATATGAGAAATACTTTTGAAAGACTATATTGCAATATTATACACATGAATATCTTGTCAAAAATATAAAAGAAAATATGTTGCTTAAACACTAAACATTAGGCTTTCACTTAACATAAGTGTCCAACAATAACCACTAAAGGATTGACTCCTGATGACATACTTTAGAACTCATGTTTATTATTTCTACAATGCCATAATACTACATTTTATTGTGAATATTTCCAAAGGAAACATTCAGAATTTATGAAGTACCTATAGATAGATTAGATATACAATGCAAAACTACATGATACTCCCATTTTCTGTTCTTTTAAAAAGTTTTTTGGTCTATAAAAAAATTTTTAACATGTGTACGTAAAAATGTAATTTTAATTTAATTGAATTCAAAGCATTTTTAACTCATTTGATGTGCTTGCATAATTTCAGGAAAAACTTATGACTAGGTGGAAATAACAACTTTAAATACATTAACCCAATTAGCACAGTTAGGTGATTGAAAAAATATTGGATACAATAATTATTCATTATTTTAATATTTAATTTTAAAAAAGAAAAAAATTTCATCATACCAAAGAGTCAAATGCATGTATTAAATCTCTCCTTCTCTAGAAATACATAATTCCTTTTATAGCTTAAATAACTTTTAAAGAAACTAGGGAAATATCTATTTCTTGATGTTTATAAAAAGGCAAATTCCCTTCTTTCACACATTTCTGACAACACAGGGAAAGTAGGCTAAGATTTAGAAAACAAATTTAATGTGACTATGATAGTCATACAGTATTGGGAACCACTGTGAACAAATAATAGAAATTTTTTTGAGACAAGGTGAATTTCTAATGCACTTTGATATGGGATTCGAATGCCAAATATTAAAAAATGTTAACTATTTTCAGTCTGTCGATCTCATTTTTTTTTGGTTTCTTATTTTAAACGCATTTGGGAAATGGAACACTTGTGTTATGTTTACTGATTTTTTAAAAAAAATTTCGACCTAACCAATTAAAAATAAGATAGAATGGCATATTGAGACATACTGCTTTTAAAGTGCTATAACAACAAATATCTGATTACCTACCTATATTAAGGACAACTGAAATAAAGTAGGAGTTTAGACTGTGGAACAAAAAATTAATTACCCCCAAATGGAACTACTGAAGATCTTGTGAGAAAATTTTTACATGGAAATGTCATTCATTTTTTACATTCTCATTCCATTATGAAAAAACATGAACCAAAAAAAAGGTCCAGTCAGTTTTATTCAATGAAATAACAAAGTTGGCGTAAATCAGAATAATAGCATACTAGGCATATCAAGAAACTATCTGTAGTAATGAACTTTATTTAAAAATATGACCTTGACACAAAACGGTCTAACAGGGGAAAGAGGAGTTATTAAAAAATTCTGAACCTATAGAGTTTTCAAAAAATAATTAGAAGTGGATAAGGCCTCAAATTTAGATGTGATTTCTTATTTAAATCAAAATTAGAAGGCCTCAAAATTCAACAATCTACATTTAGGCAGTCAGCAATCTCAATGTAATCTATTGGCCTTGGATTAATGGAGCTAAAATACATGGTTTCATTCCCAAATTTGCAGCTGAAACTACATTTTCCTTTTCCTCTAGCTGATGATCTGTGCAGTTTATTAGAACAAGAAATGGGCAAGAAGAAGTGCCTGAGTTCTAGTTGACAGTATTTTGAAACTAGGTTGGCATCTAGTTTCATAAATGACATTATTGTGATGGGGCAAATCTTTTGAACTGTTACTACATTTTTCACTCTGTATATCAAAATATAGTTCAAGTAGTTGGCTCCTTCAACTTATCAAAGTTCTTTTTCTCTGATTTACAAGAATTCCAGCAGAATAAAATACTTGAAGTTAATTTTACATAAGCAATATAAATTTATTATTTATTGTAATATTTTATTTCTTATTAAATAAGAAATCGATAGTCACTATTGATATTCTTTTCTTTTTAAAACTAAGCTGACTGTAAGACAGATATCTTACCCTTTGTTGCACAAAATAACAGTATACCTAAAAAGTTGTATAAAAATAAAAAATTTGTAAATTAATCCAAATTTTAAATGTATTATTAGGGGAATTTTTAAAGAAATCTATAGTTCTTTTCTTATCGTAAAGTGAATAATGCTTACTTGGTTTAGAGATCAGTTCACTTCTTTACTCCCAAATCATCAATCTCACATCTCTAAATGTCTTCAGAATAGTTCTACTTGAATGATGCTTCATCATTTAAAGTTCATCATGGCTAAAATTAAACTAATAATCTCCTACTTGGTGCCTTACTAAATTTTACAAATCCTCTCTTTTCTCATGAAGGGAAAGATGATAGAGATCAATCCCTTCTTTGAACTCATAATACACATTCTCTATAGCACGAATTTGGATTAGCTAGTAATATTCTCTGAATTATTGTCTTGTATTAATTAACTTCTCATGTAATTAAGATTCTGCTGCTGCTCCATAAAGTCTTTGAGAGTAGGGGTTACACCTCTTCGACGTGTAAGAAAGTGTATCTTTTTTCATATTTGTATCTCCAGTACATAGAATGGTACCTTTTAGAATGTTTAATAAACGTTTATTCAGTTAGGCTTTTTTCCTTTCTTAATATATGCATGTATATACATATATATACATATACACACATAGATATATGATTGAAATAAAGTAGTAACAAAAGTATTCTGTGTAGCCTTCTATATCTTTTTGGTTTTGGGTGTGCATTTAAAACTTTTTATTGATGCTAATTTTCAGGAGGCATTCATCATCACCATCAAATAGTCTCCCCCCACTTACCACCTCTCCAGCATCCCTCCCTATAAAAAAGAGTTACAGGAAAGAAGAACAACAAAACCCACAAGCCATGGATAGGAATGCATTATCTCATTCTGAATCTCTATGAAAAAGGAACTGGCATTTTTATGTGCATTCTTCTACCTTAGAACAAAAGTATATAATTTGTATAAGTATAAAGGATGGACCTATAACTTTACTGGTAAAAGGAACTCTCAAATGCAGACCTTCCCTC